>CM074301.1:10372500-10657500 GCA_037194245.1 Opsariichthys bidens | reverse complement strand
TGTAAAAATCAAACTTCAGCTCCCTTGACAATGACGAGGGACAAAGAACGGCAAATATTCAAATATGACAATCAATTTAAAGGGGTGGAGTACATTCCGCCTGAAAGTGAAGGCGAGGAGCCAGAATGAAATTGCTGGGATCAAAAGTCCATTAGCGGCATACCATGATGAAAATAACCTAGAATTATTCCAATATTACACTATTACTATTACAATTATACTAATATTATACCAAAAAAAAAAAAAAACCATCCAAACTTGATTAAATGAATAAAAGAGTATTAATTATAAATAAATCATTCAAAATAATTGTAATAAATAAAACTTTATATAGTTTTATGTTATGTATATTGTTAAAATATCATTGGAATCATTTGAAAAAACATTTGTTTCACACAATTGATGAAAGAATCCTGAAAAAATGAAGTACAGTTCCCACAAAAATATTAAGCATAGCAACCATTTTCTAAACAGTGTATGAGAATGACACAGAAGAGAAGACACTGTTCAAAAAAGTCGTTATTTTTGCGCACAAAAGTATCCTCATCGCTTCATAAAATGAATGTCGAACCACTGCAGTCACGTCGACGGTTGTCTTTAGTACCTTTCTGGTGCTATGCGGCGGTTAAACTCCTTTGGAGGAGTCAGATACCTCTCGGATTTCATCAAAAATATCTTCATTTGTGCTCCGAAGATGAACGAAGGTCTTGTGGGGGTGGAAAAACATTGGTGAACTTATACGAATATACGAAAGGGTTGGGGGGTACATTTTTCTCATTTTGTTTAAAGATCTTTTTTTTTTTTTTTCATTCACCACTGGCCTTCAGAAGCTACCCAAGATGTTTCCCCGATGACAAAATAAGTACAATTTACCCTGATCATCTCCCTGGCTCTTAACGCATATTCTGTAAGGGATAAGTAAACCTGTGAACAGAACTGTATATAAGCCTGTCTAATGTATGAAACCTGATTAACAGTCCTTGAGATATTTAGCAACTATCCTTGAGTTTAAGAGAGATTAATAAGACTCATTACGTATAGTGGTATGACACGCTCCTCATCAAGTCTGTGATTTTTGTTAGGGATCTCCATCAATAAAAGTTCTCAGCTAAAGAGCTTCAATAACGGCAGCGTCTTGCCTCCCCTCAGACGGAAAAGACCCTAAAGACACTGACTAGACGGCCAGCTGTATATGGAAATCTCATTAATGAAAAAGCATGACAGAAAGCAGCCCGTTCTGAGCTGAAAACCATTCAGATGATTCCAGTGCTGCTCGTACCGTACACCCAGCCAGCTAAGCGGGCATAACAAGCCTATTGTGTTTTCCTTTATATATTAAGAAGCATGTAAAGCACAAAAAAGGACTTATTAAGGGTTTCTATTAACATCAAACCGCAACATTGTAATCTCCTCCCCTTCGCCTGAATGGATTAGGCGGCGGATGCGGTGCTCTAATCCATGAAGTGGAGTCTAAATCCTGTGAGGGAAAGGAGAAAAGTGTGGCATTATGGGATGGGTGGCATCGGAGGCAGTGATGTATGCATGTTCCAGCAGATAAACCACATTGATTACTTCACCCATTCCTCACCCGAAACTTACAATCTAGCGTGGTGAAGTAGGGCCGATATCAGCTCGGACGGCAGCAATCGATGGTCGTGTTGATCTGTGGCGTGTAATTGCGGCAGGTAATTAGAGATGAGCACATGCACACACTTTAATTCACTGCTTAAGACTAAAGCCTGTGTTAAAGTTATATTTTAACTAGCCCAATGCGCCGCGATACCTGCTCGCCAACATCCAATGGAGTGAAGCTACACTCAAAAAGTGTCCTAACGCAGTAACGACACCTCCCTGCCAATCAGAAAATATATAATGTTTAATATACAGTTAATAGACCAATGAGGATTAAGAGCATTTACGAAAACATTTTTAACATGACATCTACCATTACAGATGTTCTAATGTATTGATGCCTGAATGTTTTTAAAGGGAAAATTGATTCTCGGCTGTCTTTTATGAGGGGTGGTTGATTAGGATTTCCCTTTTTTAACTTTAGTTAGCGTGTAATGTTTGAGCATAAACAATGTGTGCAAAGTTACAACGCTAAGTTGTAATGCAAAGTGAAATATTTTCTTTTAAAGAATTCTCTGGTTAAGAACTACAACAAACAGCTGGTAGGGACTACAATGAGCTTCTTCCCAGGTTAGTGACATCCCTAACCCTAAAATTTACATAAACCCTGGTGAGAGTGTTGTTACCATGCCGTCATTTTACGCCGGACTGCTTCACAAACGAGTGTCAATTCAATGCTGGATTTGCACAAGATCAACGTGACGGCACACGCTAGTTGATGAGTTGAATCAACTCCACAGCCGCTACATAAATTTATCCAATAACCATTCAGAAACGTCCAGTTTCATTCTAAAAGTTGTAACTTCTTCCTGAGTCTCTCCATCAGAGTCCGACTCCGGTTTGAACAATGTAAGGCTGAACACCGTTACTGACAATCCTCATTTTGGCTGCGTGAGATTCTCCAGCTTTGTTGTTATTGAGCAACCGAAGCGTAAACTGTTTAAAGCTCTGGAAAGCGGGCCGGGAGCAGCAGCTCATTTGCATTTAAAGAGACACACACAAAAACTGCATGTTTTTGCTCACACCCAAATAGAGGCAAATTTGACAAACTACAGAGACAGACAGAAAGAGACACAGAGAGACAGATAATGTGATCTTAGACTCCAACAGAATTCCTAAGTATAATTTATTGGATGATTTTTTTAAATAAAAACATAATTACTTACTTTAAAAGCTTCAAAGAACCCTAATATTGCTTAGAAAAAACGGTTAGCGCCCAAATTGTGGTAATTTGTCTGTAATTTATTCATCTAATGAGTGTGAGGTCGAGACTAGATTCAAGGAAGACGCAAGATAATTGTGCCATAAAGGAAAATCTATTTAAGATATTCAGTTTACATTCCATCTTTGGACCTCAGTGGTGACCTGGCACGGAACAGGAATTATGAAAGCCAATTTGAATTACTTAACGAATTCCAGAAAGGATTCAAATTAAGTTTTTTTCCTTTGCCTCCTTTCCCTTTCATCATGTCTCATTAAAGCAATTAGCTCTGAAGCCTAATAAACTAGAAGCAGTCCCAACTATAAAGCCCCAGCCAATGACAGAGAACAGAGCTGACTATGAGGAAGAAGGTCACAATACACATATATAAGGTCACACATCATCTCATTGTGGTTACAGGGCCTTCCTATTCATCCTGTACACTGTGTGTCTGTTCTATGGGATGCTATGGGATTGCTGGGTGATATATTCAATACTCACAATTGAGAATGCATCACCATTTAAATTCTGGACTACACTGATAAAACAATAATTATTTCATTATGTTATGGCAAGCGTAACACATTAACTAAAAATCTGTACAAAACACCAACATCATGTATTATAATATATATATATATATATATATATATATATATATATATATATATTATATATATATATATATATATATACACACAGAAACAAGTTAAAAAGTTAAACTATTTTATGAAATATTTAAGTATTCAATATCAGCCAATAAGCAACCAATAAAAAAACTCAATGATTTGTGTGACCTCAGCATATGTTGACAAAATGTTAATGAAAATTCATGTAAAAAAAAAAAAATAATAATCAATTATAAATAATAAAAAACTTAGTTTCGGTAAAGGCTGTTTTTGGACTAACAACAAGTATTGAAACTTTTTGCACCCTTAACCTCATGCATTGAAATGTTGTGAGCAAAAGTGCCGCAACTGTGCAGTGAATTCGCCCCTAAGGTGATCTGTCAGCATTTCGACAACGAGTAGTGAAATGTGAAGTGGTGTCCCATACTTGGAATTTGTGCTCTGCATTTCACCCATCAAGTGCACACACACTGTGAACACACACTCGGAGCAGGGGGCAGCCGTTTTTGCTAGGGTGTTCGGGGAGCGATTGGGAGTTAGCCTTGCTCAAGGGCAACCGAGAACAGTACTGAGACTCAAACCTGCGACCTTCAGGTTACAAATCCGACTCTCTAACCATTAGGCCACAACTCCCCCCATTAGGGCACACATAACACCTAAAAGGAAAAATGCTAATACATGTACAATAATTACCATGTGAACACACCTACTGAGGCAACTCCAATCTGAACAGCCTATTTCTTTCTACTTTAAATTCTCCCTCCCTCCTTGTCTTGCCTAAAACCGATGGGGAAAAAAAACATTAGCTTTTGCTTCTGGCTGATATACCTGCCCTTCACAAGACCTGGGGATCACAATGCAATCTGGAGACTCATTAAATTGGATTAGACCGTACAGACAGATTATTAAAAGAAAAGCATCAGTAAACAGTGGCGTTATCTGCAAAAAAAACAAAAAAAACAAGGACACTTCAAGTGTGTTTCCACTTCTATCTCCGCAGCTGCTGCAAAACTCAGACTTGTTTTTTGTTTGGTAGATTATCTCCAGCCTCAACCTGTGCTATTGAAGCAGAAAGACAAATATTGGTAAGGCTCCGGCCAGCTAATAGCGTAAACTTGAACCGTCCGCGTTCCCGTACAAGATGTCGCCTGCAGGGATGTGTAGCGAAATCTCCTCACGGACAGTGTGCTACGGGTGCCCTGAGGGGGAGGAGGAGGAAATGTGCGGGCACCTGAGTCCTGACTGACTGAGATAACGGCTGACTACATGCCACCATATTTTCCCAAGAACTCATTTGGAAACTATAGACACCCGGCACTCATGGATTCCCTGTAAAAACTAAGTTTACAGCCCCTCTGGCATCCGGCACAATTCCACAGGACAATTATGATGCCGCTTTCGGGGTCCTACAAAAGTTATTTTACGGATCACTAAAACGTTCATTGCTTTTTCTTTACGAAGAGGATAAATCTGGGGCAGACGATCCATATGGAAAATCAGGAGCAGCTTCACAGACTCAGCGTTCTCGGCAGCTCTGACATTTATTGGTGAATTGACAGTGAGAAATGCATTGCAAGAGAAAATAAGCAGGCGGAAAGCATGCGGAAGCATTAAGGTTGATTTTGCAGCGAATTCTGATTAACAGTACATAAAGGACAACACAAACTTCAATTTCATCCCTTGGCGTGTGCGTCTATTTTCAGGGACGTGTCTTGAAAAGTGTACCGCATATACTTGCACGAGCGCAGCACGGAAAATATACACATGTATACTCCTGATAGAGTAAAATCACATGCCATATGTTCAATCTATAGCACACAGCCTTTATGAATTAAATCAGGACTGCGATCCATCCCCATTGATTAGAATGATAAATTAGGCAGCTGTACTTAGCAACAGTGCTGTCAGCAGGGAGTAGATAATCTCCCCTACAAAACACCTCCATCTTGTTGTGTCTCCACATCAAACAAGCAGGAGGCTCAGTTGCCTTTAAAAAGGACAGACGAGGCATAGCAGCCACCTGCCAAAAAACACAAACCCTTCCCGTCGCACGCTGGTCTGGGGAGATATTCGTGAGACTTTGATGGCATGTGCCTGGAATCTTAAGATAATTACGTTTGAGCGACTGTCTGAGCATGTGTGTTAGCGCTCTTGTCTAATGATGAAATACCTGCTCACTCCCAGGAAGTCAATAGAGCTTGTGTGAGTGTGAGCCGGTATTTATCTGCTATGTTAATTTTAGTATTTCTATTTTTTGATATACACACGCATAAAGAATTATATGGAAGCTGGTTTGTGGACTTTTTATCCCACAATTCTACCTTTTTCCTCAGAAATGCGTGATGTAAAGTCAGAATTGTGTGATAGAAAGTCAGAATTGTGTGATATAAAGTCAGAATTGTGTGATATAAAGTCAGAATTGTGTGATATAAAGTCAGAATTGTGTGATATAAAGTCAGAATTGTGTCAGAATTGTGTGATATAAAGTCAGAATTGTGTGATATAAAGTCAGAATTGTGTCAGAATTGTGTGATATAGTCAGAATTGTGTGATATAAAGTCAGAATTGTGTGATATAAAGTCAGAATTGTGTGATATAAAGTCAGAATTGTGTGATATAAAGTCAGAATTGTGTGATATAAAGTCAGAATTGTGTGATATAGTCAGAATTGTGTGATATAAAGTCAGAATTGTGTGATATAGTCAGAATTGTGTGATATAAAGTCAGAATTGTGTCAGAATTGTGTGATATAGTCAAAATTGTGTGATATAAAGTCAGAATTGTGTGATATAGTCAGAATTGTGTGATATAGTCAGAATTGTGTGATATAAAGTCAGAATTGTGTGATATAAAGTCAGAATTGTGTGATATAAAGTCAGAATTGTGTGATATAGTCAGAATTGTGTGATATAAAGTCAGAATTGTGTGATATAGTCAGAATTGTGTGATATAGTCAGAATTGTGTGATATAAAGTCAGAATTGTGTGATATAGTCAGAATTGTGTGATATAAAGTCAGAATTGTGTGATATAAAGTCAGAATTGTGTGATATAAAGTCAGAATTGTGTGATATAGTCAGAATTGTGTGATATAAAGTCAGAATTGTGTGATATAAAGTCAGAATTGTGTGATATAAAGTCAGAATTGTGTGATATAGTCAGAATTGTGTGATATAAAGTCAGAATTGTGTCAGAATTGTGTGATATAGTCAGAATTGTGTGATATAGTCAGAATTGTGTGATATAAAGTCAGAATTGTGTGATATAAAGTCAGAATTGTGTGATATAAAGTCAGAATTGTGTCAGAATTGTGTGATATAGTCAGAATTGTGTGATATAAAGTCAGAATTGTGTGATATAAAGTCAGAATTGTGTGATATAAAGTCAGAATTGTGTGATATAGTCAGAATTGTGTGATATAAAGTCAGAATTGTGTGATATAGTCAGAATTGTGTGATATAGTCAGAATTGTGTGATATAGTCAGAATTGTGTGATATAAAGTCAGAATTGTGTGATATAGTCAGAATTGTGTGATATAAAGTCAGAATTGTGTGATATAAAGTCAGAATTGTGTGATATAAAGTCAGAATTGTGTGATATAGTCAGAATTGTGTGATATAAAGTCAGAATTGTGTGATATAAAGTCAGAATTGTGTGATATAAAGTCAGAATTGTGTGATATAGTCAGAATTGTGTGATATAAAGTCAGAATTGTGTCAGAATTGTGTGATATAGTCAGAATTGTGTGATATAGTCAGAATTGTGTGATATAAAGTCAGAATTGTGTGATATAAAGTCAGAATTGTGTGATATAGTCAGAATTGTGTGATATAAAGTCCGAATTGTGTGATATAAAGTCAGAATTGTGTGATATAGTCAGAATTGTGTGATATAAAGTCAGAATTGTGTCAGAATTGTGTGATATAAAGTCAGAATTGTGTGATATAAAGTCAGAATTGTGTGATATAAAGTCAGAATTGTGTGATATAGTCAGAATTGTGTGATATAAAGTCAGAATTGTGTCAGATATTGTGTGATATAAAGTCAGAATTGTGTGATATAGTCAGAATTGTGTGATATAAAGTCAGAATTGTGTCAGAATTGTGTGATATAGTCAGAATTGTGTGATATAAAGTCAGAATTGTGTGATATAAAGTCAGAATTGTGTGATATAAAGTCAGAATTGTGTGATATAGTCAGAATTGTGTGATATAGTCAGAATTGTGTGATATAGTCAGAATTGTGTGATATAAAGTCAGAATTGTGTGATATAAAGTCAGAATTGTGTGATATAGTCAGAATTGTGTGATATAAAGTCAGAATTGTGTGATATAGTCAGAATTGTGTGATATAAAGTCAGAATTGTGTGATATAAAGTCAGAATTGTGTCAGAATTGTGTGATATAGTCAGAATTGTGTGATATAAAGTCAGAATTGTGTCAGAATTGTGTGATATAGTCAGAATTGTGTGATATAAAGTCAGAATTGTGTGATATAAAGTCAGAATTGTGTGATATAGTCAGAATTGTGTGATATAAAGTCAGAATTGTGTCAGAATTGTGTGATATAGTCAGAATTGTGTGATATAGTCAGAATTGTGTGATATAAAGTCAGAATTGTGTGATATAGTCAGAATTGTGTGATATAAAGTCAGAATTGTGTCAGAATTGTGTGATATAGTCAAAATTGTGTGATATAAAGTCAGAATTGTGTGATATAGTCAGAATTGTGTGATATAAAGTCAGAATTGTGTGATATAGTCAGAATTGTGTGATATAGTCAGAATTGTGTGATATAGTCAGAATTGTGTGATATAAAGTCAGAATTGTGTGATATAAAGTCAGAATTGTGTGATATAGTCAGAATTGTGTGATATAAAGTCAGAATTGTGTGATATAGTCAGAATTGTGTGATATAGTCAGAATTGTGTGATATAAAGTCAGAATTGTGTGATATAAAGTCAGAATTGTGTCAGAATTGTGTGATATAGTCAGAATTGTGTGATATAAAGTCAGAATTGTGTCAGAATTGTGTGATATAGTCAGAATTGTGTGATATAAAGTCAGAATTGTGTGATATAAAGTCAGAATTGTGTGATATAGTCAGAATTGTGTGATATAAAGTCAGAATTGTGTGATATAAAGTCAGAATTGTGTCAGAATTGTGTGATATAGTCAGAATTGTGTGATATAGTCAGAATTGTGTGATATAAAGTCAGAATTGTGTGATATAGTCAGAATTGTGTGATATAAAGTCAGAATTGTGTCAGAATTGTGTGATATAGTCAAAATTGTGTGATATAAAGTCAGAATTGTGTGATATAGTCAGAATTGTGTGATATAAAGTCAGAATTGTGTGATATAAAGTCAGAATTGTGTGATATAGTCAGAATTGTGTGATATAGTCAGAATTGTGTGATATAAAGTCAGAATTGTGTGATATAAAGTCAGAATTGTGTCAGAATTGTGTGATATAGTCAGAATTGTGTGATATAAAGTCAGAATTGTGTGATATAAAGTCAGAATTGTGTGATATAAAGTCAGAATTGTGTGATATAGTCAGAATTGTGTGATATAAAGTCAGAATTGTGTGATATAAAGTCAGAATTGTGTGATATAAAGTCAGAATTGTGTGATATAGTCAGAATTGTGTGATATAAAGTCAGAATTGTGTGATATAGTCAGAATTGTGTGATATAAAGTCAGAATTGTGTGATATAAAGTCAGAATTGTGTGATATAGTCAGAATTGTGTGATATAAAGTCAGAATTGTGTCAGAATTGTGTGATATAAAGTCAGAATTGTGTCAGAATTGTGTGATATAGTCAGAATTGTGTGATATAAAGTCAGAATTGTGTCAGAATTGTGTGATATAGTCAGAATTGTGTGATATAAAGTCAGAATTGTGTGATATAAAGTCAGAATTGTGTGATATAAAGTCAGAATTGTGTGATATAAAGTCAGAATTGTGTGATATAGTCAGAATTGTGTGATATAAAGTCAGAATTGTGTGATATAAAGTCAGAATTGTGTGATATAAAGTCAGAATTGTGTGATATATAGTCAGAATTGTGTGATATAAAGTCAGAATTGTGTCAGAATTGTGTGATATAGTCAGAATTGTGTGATATAAAGTCAGAATTGTGTGATATAAAGTCAGAATTGTGTCAGAATTGTGTGATATAGTCAGAATTGTGTGATATAAAGTCAGAATTGTGTCAGAATTGTGTGATATAGTCAGAATTGTGTGATATAAAGTCAGAATTGTGTGATATAAAGTCAGAATTGTGTGATATAAAGTCAGAATTGTGTCAGAATTGTGTGATATAGTCAGAATTGTGTGATATAAAGTCAGAATTGTGTGATATAGTCAGAATTGTGTGATATAAAGTCAGAATTGTGTGATATAAAGTCAGAATTGTGTGATATAAAGTCAGAATTGTGTGATATAGTCAGAATTATGTGATATAAAGTCAGAATTGTGTGATATAAAGTCAGAATTGTGTGATATAGTCAGAATTGTGTGATATAAAGTCAGAATTGTGTGATATAGTCAGAATTATGTGATATAAAGTCAGAATTGTGTCAGAATTGTGTGATATAGTCAGAATTGTGTGATATAAAGTCAGAATTGTGTGATATAGTCAGAATTGTGTGATATAAAGTCAGAATTGTGTGATATAAAGTCAGAATTGTGATATAAAGTCAGAATTGTGATATAAAGTCAGAATTGTGTGATATAAAGTCAGAATTGTGTGATATAAAGTCAGAATTGTGTGATATAAAGTCAGAATTGTGTGATATATAGTCAGAATTGTGTGATATAAAGTCAGAATTGTGTCAGAATTGTGTGATATAGTCAGAATTGTGTGATATAGTCAGAATTGTGTGTGATATAAAGTCAGAATTGTGTGATATAAAGTCAGAATTGTGTCAGAATTGTGTGATATAGTCAGAATTGTGTCAGAATTGTGTGATATAGTCAGAATTGTGTGATATAAAGTCAGAATTGTGTGATATAAAGTCAGAATTGTGTGATATAAAGTCAGAATTGTGTCAGAATTGTGTGATATAGTCAGAATTGTGTGATATAAAGTCAGAATTGTGTGATATAGTCAGAATTGTGTGATATAAAGTCAGAATTGTGTGATATAAAGTCAGAATTGTGTGATATAGTCAGAATTGTGTGATATAAAGTCAGAATTGTGTGATATAAAGTCAGAATTGTGTGATATAAAGTCAGAATTGTGTGATATAGTCAGAATTATGTGATATAAAGTCAGAATTGTGTCAGAATTGTGTGATATAGTCAGAATTGTGTGATATAAAGTCAGAATTGTGTGATATAGTCAGAATTGTGTGATATAAAGTCAGAATTGTGTGATATAAAGTCAGAATTGTGTGATATAAAGTCAGAATTGTGATATAAAGTCAGAATTGTGATATAAAGTCAGAATTGTGTGATATAAAGTCAGAATTGTGATATAAAGTCAGAATTGTGATATAGTCAGAATTGTGTGATATAAAGTCAGAATTGTGTGATATAAAGTCAGAATATTGTGATATAAAGTCAGAATTGTGTGATATAGTCAGAATTGTGTGATATAAAGTCAGAATTGTGTGATATAGTCAGAATTGTGTGATATAGTCAGAATTGTGTGATATAAAGTCAGAATTGTGTGATATAAAGTCAGAATTGTGTGATATAGTCAGAATTGTGTGATATAGTCAGAATTGTGTGATATAAAGTCAGAATTGTGTGATATAGTCAGAATTGTGTGATATAGTCAGAAGTGTGAGTTAAAAATCGCAATTCTGTGGAATTTTTTTTTTAAAGGCACACAATTCTGACTTTATAAGACACAATTGTGAGTTCATATCTAGCAATTCTGAGAAAAAAAGTCAGAATTGTGAGATAAAGTTAGAATTGTGAGATAAAAGCTCGCAATTGCGCAAAGAAAGTCAGAATAGCGACTTTATATCTCACAATTCTGATTTTATAACTCGTAATCGAAAAAAAGTCAAAATTGTGAGATTAAAAAGTCGCCGTTGCCTTTTTTATTTTTTTTTATTTAGTGGCGGAAACAAGATTCCATAGAATTAAGGGGTAAGAATACATATGCATACATAAGATACATACAACAATTCTAAGCAAGACTTCTCATTATGAGTATTCTTGCATCACTGTTGTGGTAAGAAAAAATTACACTGTGATAAACAGAAGGGACAATAAAGTTAACCTAAAGTTCTTACCAGCTGCAATTGCAAAAAGCAACGAGCGAGTATCTATATCACGCAAACAGTGAAATCTATGAAAAGAGTAAAAAAAATAAAAATTGTGACCTTATTGATAATATTATGTGATTTTAGGGTTAGTTCACCCAAAAATTAAAAGTCTTTCATCATTTATTCACCCTCAAGTTGTTTAAACCTGTATGAATGCATTTCTTCTGCGAAACACAAAAGAAAATATTACTTGAGGGTGAGTAAATTAAGACATATTTTTCATTTTTAGGTGAACTATCCAAAATACTATTTTTATTTTTTACTTTAAGGTGAAAACAGGCTTTTCACAAGCAATTTTATTATTTATTTAGCATAGAAATTAAGATGCATCATAAACTTTGAAACAGAAAAACTAGCAAATAGTAGGAGAGAAACTATTTCTCATTCCGCCTGTCTGGAGTTTCACATTAAATAACAAATCTAAATTTGACATTTATTATAATGGATTTGAGTGACATTTGTTGTAAATTTTGTAATGTATATTGATTTAAATGAAAAGTTAAAAGGTTGGTGTTAATAAATGATAAACAAAACCGAAATTCTGATCATTTGCCATTTAGATGTATTAAATGTTATAAATAATGACTTTCAAATTTAATATAATAATAACGGTAAATGCCTAATTAATCATAATAAATTATATTTCGCAGATAAATTGCAAAAAAATTCCTTCGGCAGGCATATATATATATATAAATATAAATATATAAATACACATATATATATTACACATATATATACACACACACATATACATGTTTATATATATATATATATATATATATATATATATATATATATATATATATATATATATATAAAAGCATTTTCACTATCCGTAGGCCTTCTGAGTGTGTCAGTTTAAGATCATGTATGTGGGCAAATTCAACTTGAGTTTTTGCGGTTATAGTGCTGAACACAGCTGCCGATTTCTCAACAAGGCCAAACAAAAGGTTAAAAAGCAACTACTGAAGAAAGCTAAACAGATGGGTCCTGTGCCACAGTGCCAGGAAAGAGCCCATCTAAATCTGGAAACAACACTAAGTTCCTCTTTTCTACGACTGATTGGTCAGTGAGAGCCCTATAGAAGGGCAGGTGAAAAGATGAGGGTTGAGGGTGATGGAGTAGACGCACCTCACAGCCTTTCTCTCCATTTCTTTTCCAGTGTTTTTTCTCCATTTTCTTCGTTGAAGTAGAGAGGAGTGCAGCATGAGTCTGGACCCGAGGGTTCAAGGCCAGGATATTCTGAATAGATGGAGAGAAAGAAATAGTCAAGGTACGCTAAGATAGTTTCATATTATGCATAACTTGTGATACACAACGACTTTTGCTTCTCTGTGTGTGTGAGTGTGTGTGTGAGTGAGTCGGAGCACTCCCACTCACATTCTTGTACTTGAACAAATGTGATTCTCGGCAAGGACATTTCCAGCGCTCTGGGAAAATAGCACGCTTTAAGTTTCACAGCTGAACAATTAAGGGAGTTCTGAGGACAAATCAAAAGGCATGCCAACAGGCTGTCTTTAAAGAATCAAGAGTGTGTTAGCAGATGCTTGTCATTCCTAAACTAACGTGCCGCAGCATCGCTTCTCACTGGAGAGATGCAGACAGCTGACCTTCAAACTCATTCACTTTCAAATACGCAATTCTTCTGCAAAAACACGCACAACCATTCAGACGATGTCAGCTTCCCACGCAGCCATGTATATAACATCATGAAAGGTTTTTAACAAATCTTAAGACAGTTATTAGTGGTGCTTGCTGAGACAGAATTTAGGGCTGTTGCGATTCCTCGATTAAATGAGTACTGGATATTAAAAAATCGTAGATTGCAATTGACCCGTGTCGAGTAACCATCAAAATACAAGATGTATTAAAACCAATATTGCTATTGTGAATTCGTAAAGGCTGCGATTCAGTTAAATAAATATATGCCCTTCGGACACTGTCGGGGGTAACGCATTACAAATAACTCAAGTTACGTAATCAGATTACTTTTTTCAAGTAACAAGTAACACACTACTTACAAATTTACAACAAAATATCTGAGTTCTTTTTTCAAATAAGTAATGCAAGTTACTTCCTTTTCTCAATTATTGACTGACACCTCTTCTGTCCTCTTGTTGAGAGAAATCGGGAGTGAGGTGCAGCGGCGTTGTGTGTTCTGCGTGAACATGATGGTTATTGTAGTTCTAGACTAAATGTGAGCGGGCATTTACTCATCTCATTTGCACAAAAACAGATTCGGTATTCCTCAAAATGAACAAATTAGTGAAATGCAAATCAAAACATTATGCAAACCTGGAATAATTAAATATTAAATAACACAAATGTACATAAATACTTTATGTATTTATGTCTGCAGTCCGTAAGTTTTGCTTCTTTGTCGCCATCTCTGTTCAAATCTGCAATTGCAGTTATTTGCGCAATTATCATCTTTACACGGGTTGTGCATCGGCACGGCTCCTCAGTGTGGATAATGTTTTGAGGAGAATGTGTGGCTGCCACCACATCAGTGGATACTGTTCTTCAGAATCACAGATTGTAGCCCTGGAAATATGACCAAAATAAGAGAATGTCGTCTGAACAAGTAAGCAACAAATCCGCCACTTTTGTTCTGACAAAATGAGAGCATTACAATAAATCGCGCAACCAATGGTGATTAAATTTAACAATCGATTAGCTCGGATAACGTCAAATCTTGCAAATTAGGCTATTATTATTGTCCTCAAATTGTTAATCTTAACAATATCAGCATTGCGTATTTAGCATGTATTAGCAATTATTTCAATTTCTGTACAATCTAATCTCTAATTGTCCATTTGTCATACCATACAATCCACTGTCAAAATGATGTTTACTTATTCCAGCTGTTGCGAGAAAAGGCTATAAATGATCTGCCTCCTGCAGCATCCTCACATGACATAGCCTACTAGTGCCAGGACTTCTTTAACTCCTCCTTCTTCTAAACACATATGACGTAATGACGCAAAGAGGCTCAAATTTCCCGCAGAAACCTACCAGTACCACCCGAACTGGAAAACATTATTACAAGCTTACCAATGTGAATCGGGCTGAGGTAAGGAGATAGTTTTGAAAACTGTCTGGTTATGTACTTGCTCAAAAATTGATTTTGGATCATTTTTAACCCCAAAGAAAAGTTACAGACTGCAGCTTTAATCTCAATTTATTAAACTATGTTTTTGCTGCTGACCTTCGATGAGCCAATTCAACCATACGAATAAGCAAAAATGACTTTAGCTAAACATTACTTTTTTTTTTCTTTTTTTTTTTATTGCAAAATGGCAGCACAGCTGAAAGGCTTGTTTGAGCTTCGCCCTCTACTGTACAGGAGTATAGCCTGAGGCTTATTCAATTCACTTTTGGTGTGAAAGGACCTCTACATTTGCCAAAAATAGAACTTTTTCTATTTTTTTATTAAAAAACAAACAAACATGTCCAGCCCAGCGCCCAAAAGTAATATAAAAAGTAATGTAATACAATTAGTTCCTTTTCTAGGGAGTAACGCAATATTCTAATGCATTACTTTTAAAAGTAACTTTCCCAACACTGCCTGCAGGTTTAATATATATGAACACAATAAAAAAACATTTTATCCACATAACATATTATCCACCATATATCAACGTTATTGCAACTACCCACAACACCCTAGCAACCACATAGTAGGAATTTCCTGCTATGTACAGGAATATCCACTCAATAACTCAGTAACAAATACTGTTACAAAACTGTGTGAGGCACATGAGAAAATAAGACAGATAATAATGTAAATATGAGATTTTTCTTTTTTCTCTCTCTTTCCTGTAGATCACAGGTGTAGTTCAGCCTCTCAGAGTACCTGGGGCCACTTCCCTTTAATCAAACCTGAGTGTCTCTCTGTGCCCCTCTCCAGCGCCGCGCCGTTATTGACCCCTCCCCTCTCATCCTGACAACAAACACACAGGCTCACACCTCTCCATTACAATCAGGAGTGACCCACTCAGCAGCAGAGACCAAGTGCTCCTGCAGGCTAGCAGCCAAAGCAATCCGTAATCATGTACCGTCTCGTTTCGACACATTCATTCAGATGCCTGTACGAAAACATAGCCTTTGTGTTTTTTGATTGGAGGAGCAGAGTTTTAAGCCTTTGTAAAAGAAATGACATGTGTGAATGCACAATTGCTGAAATATATAAATTATTAATGCACCAAGTGAAATAATAAAATAATTTAAAAAACTGAATTTGAATAGATAGATAAAGCACAATGTTTTCAAATATAACAAAAAAAAAATTAAAATATTAAAATGATCAAAAAATGTGTAAATAATTTATTTGGGATAAATATAATCAATATAATTTTTAAATATACATTACCATTCAACAGTTTGTAGTTGGTATGATTTTAATTTTTTTTTTATGTTTTTGAAAGAAGTGTCTTTGAAGTTATTTGAACAAAAATACAAAAAAAAAGTAGGCAAAATATTTTGCATATTACAATTTAAAACAACTATTCTCCATTTTTAGTATTTTTTATGAAATTTAAAAATACAAAAATAAACAACATTATATAACCATTTGTCTATATCATATATGCACAAAATTCATTTAAACACTGTTTATAATTACATATATATATATATATATATATATACACACACACACACACACACACACACACACACACATTATATATATATATATATATATATAACACTTTGCCTGTACATATACAAACAAAATTAATTTAAACGGTGTTGGTTTAGCATATGTGCATTCCTTTATATTCTTTTTATTGTTTTAAGACTCTTTTGATGATGTCATTTCCTTACATATTTCCCAACTTAATAGCTCTGAAAGCACCACAAAGCATCCTTCTCTTTTTTTAAGTTTCTCAGTCACTTTGAGATATTTTTCTTTCTTTTTCCAACCTTTCCCAACAACATCGGCGACCAACCTCAATTAGTGTCCTGCAGGCAATGTGACAACACATGAAGCTTCGTCTTTTAATATTTTCACAGTAGGCTAGATGAAAGTCTATTTCATACAGAGGTATGAGATGTTAAAAGGGCTCGCAGACGTTCGGGAAGCCGCCTCTTTCCTGCGGCGCTCGACTCGACTGCCTCTACAAAAGTCCCGCTCTTCCTAAAGCCAGACATCAGCCTATTAATATTTTAATTTCACACCTAATAAAATGTAGTTAAAGCACAGTGTGAGATACAGGCCGAAACAATAAAAATCCACCTCTTCGGGTTTTATTGTGTGTTACGGACAACATTACTTATCCATTTTCATATAGTGTGCAGAAGGAAACCTAATATGTTCTTTGCGGTCAAGCCTGTAGGTAAACCGGGAGCTAATAACAATGTTATTCATCAGAAAAGAAATCCTAACGGGATTCGGCTGTAATCAGCGCGGAAAACAACTAACGTCCACATTTCTAACCATTTCAGCTTGTCTTCCATGTTCGTTCTGTGGCGCAGTCGTTTGTTTGAGGTCATATAAAGGATTACAAATGCTCAAACACAATTAGTATCTGTTGCCCAATGGGAGGACAGGACACAGGAAAGTCTTTACTTTATTAATTAAGAAACGTTCTCCGCACAAAACAACTCCAGTGATCAGATCAACCAGAGGCGGTCAGTAAACAAACAGCTATTAGAAAAGATTAAACAGTGACGTTAGAAAAGTACATTTAAGAACATTTGCATAATAGATAAATGTAATTAATTATGTCAATGCTATTCCCTGGAACAATTCACAGAAGCTTTTAAAAAACCTTATTCATTGCCAAAATTTACTTTTTAGCCAGTCATTATTAAAATAAAAGGAGACGAAAAAAAATAAAATATACTAAGACAAAATGAAATGAGACAAATAAAACAAAATAGAATAAAATAAAAAATGAGACAAACAAACGAGGCAAAATAAAACAAAATTAGACAAATCAAATAAAATGAAAAAAGACAAGACAAAATAAAATAAGAATCTAAAATTAAAAAGCCATAAAATAAACAAACAAGACAAAAATAATACAAAATAAAATTAGACTTTAAAGATGATACAAAAGAAGACAAAAAAAATAATAAAATGTTTTTTTAATGCCATATTTTATTTTGTCTCTTGTTATATTTTGTCTTCTTTATTTTATTGTCTTATTTCATGTCTTGTCTTTTTCTCTCAAGACAAAATAAAACGAATAAAATATTTAAAAAAAATAAGCAGTCGTTAAAATGAAAGCCTAGTTCTGTCATGAAACTCTAGATGGTACATGCTGACGGTATTTACAGCTTTAACTACTTGGCACAAGCTGATTGGTTCATGTCACATCTAAAACCAATGAGCTTGCTCCTCACAACATTTAAATGGCTAGTTATCATTTAGGCCTGTCGCGATTAGTTGATATAATCAACATCTTCGAATGATCCAGAACGCTACTGCACGTCTTGTCTGCAACGAGCCCAAGAGAGCCCACGTCATGCCCCTCTTCATCTCTTCGCACTGGCTCGCCCTTGCTGCTCGCATCAAGTTCAAGGCGCTGATGCTCGCTTACAGATCCACCACAGGCTCTGCACCTTCCTACCTCCACACACTGCTACAACGCTATGTCCCCACCAGAAGCCTGCGATCACTAAATGAGCGTAGGCTTGTGGTACCGTCACAGAGAGGCACAAAATCACTCTCCAGAACATTCTCGTTCACTGCTCCCTGCTGGTGGAATGATCTCCCTACTTTCATCAGGAACGCAGAATCCCAGGCAATATTCAGGAGACAGCTGAAAACTCATCTCTTCCGTGAACACTTGATTCCTTCATAAAAATAAAAAAATAAAAAAAACCCTATCCTTCCCTTTTTCCCTTCTTACTCTAGCTTATGGTACTGAGCAATGTATGAAACTTGTATTGTGAGCACTTCCTGTGCCTATTTGCCAATTAATGAAGAATCGCTTGTTTGTTTTCCTCACTTGTAAGTCGCTTTGGATAAAAGCGACAAAATTATAAACTTAATGTGATTCATATTTGTCAGTCATATGTAAATGAAATAGATAAGATTTATGTAATAGTTGAGCATATGAATAGTGAGAGATTAAATGTCTTTTATCTTCAGTTGATTTCATCAGTTGTAGTTCTTGTTTTTCTCTGTCCTTCAATGATTCTGCTTGTTAACAGCAGGTGTTCATCATTAATGCTCAATCATCATTTAATGATCTCATTAACTCTGACACTTCTTCAATGGTACTTTAACTCAGTAGTGCGCACACACATGACCACTAAACAGTGTTCATTAACCTGAGCATTTTTCTGTGAACTATTACATAAATCGTACCTATTTCATTTACATATGACTGACAAATATGAATCACATTAAGTTTATTAGTTTGTTTATGTTAAAACTATGTAATCCAAATGGATGGAAAATTGCTACGTAATTGAATTACATAAAACTTATGTTAAGACTGAAATATTTTTTGAGTGTACTTCATACTAGCTGATAATAAAAAGATGGTTTGTACACTCTGGTTTCGTTGGCATACCACAGCAGCACAAGCATGAACGTCTGAAGAGGAAACATAACTTTAGGGGCTATTCTGGATGATGGGCCACAGGCAAAGCTACAGCCACTGTATGTGTTTTTATCCATTAAATTAACTATAGGCTGAACGTTTAAAATCCGCTGTCCTTTAAGCTGCTAAAGGGGCCGTTCACACATCATGTCTTTTGCACGTGCAAGTTCGTCATTTCAAATGTAGGCGCGTGGCAAGCTAGCTCATAATAGACATTTAGGCCTATATAATTTAGTTGTATTTACTTTTCTCTCAGTTGCAGGCAAAGCCATGTGACTGAATTCCTGCAAAAGAGGGATTTCTCACCACAATTGGTTGCAGCTCTTACTGATAGTGTCCTGAATGCCAAAGTTGAAAGTTAAATAAAATGTTCTTAAGAAAGATTGTTGATTTTTGGTGGAAAATTAATTGTTTAGATTAATCGATAAATTAGTCGTAATAAATTGTCGTTAGTGGCAGCCCTACTATCATTCACTATATCAGTTGCAGTGCACTCTCACGAGTTCATCTAAATCCCTCCACCTTCCCCAGCTCCACCTGTATAGAGCTGCTATGGGTAATTCATATTTGCCATTTGTGCAGCAGCAGTATGTCTTACATACTCACAGCAGTGTATCGGCATATGTATTGGCAGTAGAAAAAAAAGTTCCTGTACTTGCTCTGCAGCAGCAATAATCTACAACACAGCAAAAATGCAGCATCAGCATAGAAGATCTATTCCACCAAGACAAAATACATTAACATTGTCATATCCATTACCATGCTAATATCCTTCAGAGTATTGTCATGATAGAAATAACACTGTCTTGTAAAATTTGCCTAGGCTTAGGAATAACTAAATATAGTAAGTAAAGAAGCAATTTTAAGCCTAAAGCCTTGTTTCCAACTTAATATTGACCCTCTCCCCTCAAGTGGAAAATGTACAAGTGAAACAGATGTATGCCGGAACTGGGCTAAGGCACACACAAATGGTGTCTGACAGATGTTTATTCAGTCTCTACAACAGAACGTTTAGGTCTAGAAAGAGAAGACACTACCTGTTCTCCTAAATGTTCTGATATTACAAGCAACCACCATTCATACCAAAAGAGTTAATTGATCTTAGGACGGAGAGAGGGATGTAGCCTGACAGTCTGAAAACTTCCCTCAGGACATGAGGATGACTTATTTCTAGGTAAACTATGCTTTTAAAGGTTTTCCGTCTTTCACCAAACGTCAGAAGGTGATGTCAATGAGATCGACGCCACGCACGAGATGAAACATGCATTCATACATCGCAATCAATACTACTGTACACACTGCAGGGCAGCCTTCGCATCTTAAAACATCCTTCCACAAGAGAGCAGATGCATCTTTAGGGCTCAGAAGGAAAACACCATTCAGATTTAGTGTATAAACACAAACACTGTACAAGCTAGGCACTGGGCGTTCGCTCGCACAAACATCCAGGAGGCTCGACTCTCCCCAGACAAAACGCTCTTCCGCAGCGCAGCTGATAAATGCCAGAGACGCAGACAGTCTGAGTCAGGCATGGATTTTTGCAGTTATTCAGCAGTCCTTGAGGATCCGAAGCCAAACAGGGGCTAAGTGTGTTATCAAACATTATTTAAAACAAAAACCGACCACATTCCCCGTCGTATGCCTGACCTTTGCGGTTGGAGAGGGCCGCAGCAGCGCGGAGATGCAAGCATGGCAGCACTGACAGCGCTTTCCACGCCGGGGCCCATCTGCATGTCTTGGATGGTTCCGTGGGGGAGCCGCTGCGTCTGTTTTTATCACTCTCCACTGATCACGCAGCCCAAACAGATGGAAGATCAATAACCAGCACTGCCCAGCCACATCAGGCAAACTGCAGCCCCTCGGACAAAATCAGATAGGGAGCCTCTATGATGGACAACGGGAAATGGCAAATCAAACTCAGCTGCAAGTGCTAATTAATGTGGGGCTCAGGCCTGGGTCGTATTCTGCACCATAGTGCATTTGGAGCAAACAACTTCCTGTAATACAAATGCACTCGGGAAGATTCAACAAAAAGCCAAAGTACAATTTGGCAATTACACAATTGCAAAAGCTTTTTTCTGTTGTGCGTGCGGATAATCATTAGTGAATATACCAGCATTACTTTTACACAACCTCCATGCATTACACTCTAAAAAATATTTTTCAAATAATAAATAAAACAATTTGTATAAAATTTGTAGACCTGCAAAGTAAAAAGGTGATACGTTTACAAAGTTTTAACATCCAAACGAAGTATTCTGGTGCAGTCTGACGAGAAAATAAAGGGAAAAGACAACATTTACTTCAATTAAAAATATAAATAATAATAACAAATGATTGACACTATAGGGCTGCCTTGGATGCATTCCATTTCAATTCAGAGTCTTGTGATTTGATTTCGATTTGATTCATTTGGGGCCTATCAGCTACAGTACATGGCAAATTTTCTCAAAGAAAAAAAATCTCTCTCAACTAATGCTGTAAACTATACAGGGAACCACAGTTGGTACATCATTATATTAAAGGTTAAAAGGAATTGATTTGTGAGCTACTTGCATATAAATTACACAAGGAAGTTTTTATAATAACGTTATAATGCATTTTTAACAACATAATTATGTTTCTTCTCATTTTTTATATAGGCCTAAACATTTAAATGGTGGCTGCCATAAAATGGATTCATATATTCAATATTGAAGCACATCTATAGTGCATATGTAGCAAAACGCTCCTCTCCAAGTTAATTTTTGTAGCAGACTAATGAGTTTTTGGACATTGAACGGCTTTTCTGAAGTAAATGTGACTGAAAATGTGACATTTTTACAAGCAGTGTAATTGATGCCTTGGTTGAAGCACTGATTAGTTGTACTGTATCTTTCAACCTACCATAGGATGTTCATTCATGTTGATATTTAGTGTTGTAACTACTAAAGCGGAAGAGATGATCGCATTTCACGTGCGCTCTGCTTAAACTGAAGTGATTCAGCGATCTGTGACACTCAGCGGCAAGAAAGATCACGACAGCTCGAGAGACGTCTATGGCAAAGTAGTCCATTTTCGATTCTCGTGAGGTTTATTGTGCTTGCAAATTCATCCCGACATCTCCATTGTTTTATGTACAAGTATGTATGTGTGTATTTTATGTATAAGTATGTATTTTCAGTGAATATAACAACTTAAATACACACACACACACACACACATATATATATATACACACACACACACACACACATAAAAGCTGACCTCAAAACGGATAAATGAGATTTTTTGCTCACCAAAGCTGCATTTATTTGATCAAAATACAGTAATTATAGTAATATTGTGAAATATTGTTAGAATTTAAAGTAATCATTTTCAAATTGAATATTTATATTTTAAAAAGCAATTTATTTCTATACACAGCTGACTTTTCAGCATCATTACTCCAGTCTTCAGTGTCACATGATCCCTAAGAAATCATTCTAATATGCTGATTTGATGCTCAAGAAACATTTATTATTATTATCAAAGTTGAAAACAGTTGTGCTGCTTAATATATTTGTGAAAACCATGATCCTTTTTTCAGCATTAATTAAAAAACTATCATATGGCTTCAGAAGGAATAGAGCACGAGTCGTATGAACTATGCTTTTGTCATTGTCAAACATGGCCAGCATTCACTTATAAGGTATGTATCCACAAAAACAGCATTAATAAAAACCAAATTTTTGTGTTCCAGAGGAGAAAGACAGTTAGGTTTGGAATGATATGAAGGTGAGTAAAGTACAGAATTTTATGCATTTTTATGCAAACTATTCAAAATTTGGTGCATTTCCTATAGTCCATGTAGCCTGCATTTCTTTTCTTCTAGTGCTGGTTTCAAGGTGGTGACACATGCTTGAAACATTTATATGGCTATTAGCAGAGCAGCTGGTACTGCCCTTTTGCTGTCTAATCAATAACAGCACCATATTGTGCAATAAATTACATTCACCGTCCTCTTGCTGCACACCAGAGAACCTCCAATGCCTCAGTATGCTCCAGGTGCTCCTGCTTATGGTGTATATGGTGCAAACATGCAGCTAAAATTTAACTGTAACACCTTAATCCTCTTGAACAGGAAATGATTTAAAGCTAAAAAAAAAAAGATGGTGAATAACTAAACATCAGCTGGCAAGCCGCCACCCTGTTATGTCTTTGGCTCGGATCAATAGGGGAATTTCCACATATTGATCTACCGTAAGCGAAATAAAGATCAGCAGTATCAAACACAGGCTTTGAATATAATTTGCTCTCCCATAAGATTCGGAACAGTATATGAGACACAGATACGCATAACACATCAAATTCTCATCTGGGCTGAAGTACTTCAACGGAACGAAATATTTAGTCCACTTGAAAACTTGAAAAATAATCAAATATCATGGCAGAGATATAGCCATAGTGCAATGCGCATGTATATTATCACATTATAGAAATAGCATTTAGGTGCCACAATGTAGCACTGATATACACTGAACTGCATATTACTGACTGAAGTGTTTAGTGCAAAAGAAATATTAAAATAAGAGGTTTTACATTTGCTTTCATAGGAAACTTGGCCAATTTGTATGTTAAACAGAATTTTAAAAATTAAACTTTTCATTCAACCTCCCAAAAACATTTCAAATGTAGTAGGGTTGGCACAAAGCAAAATATGATTTATTTAAAAGTTGTAAAAAGTATTTTGGCACTATTTCCTGAGAATGATGTGATTTAAAAAAAAAAATATGACTTTTAAATTTTGGTAATGTTTTCAGACAAATAAAAATAATTTAAAAATCCAGATTTTGGGTTTTGTTTTTTTTTCCAAGAAAGATTTCATTTTAACACATTTTTGTAAGTAGCCAATTAATGTACTGGCATTAGAAAACGTCTTGAAATCATATATATGCTAACATTCGGACTGATTTACTGAGCACAATATTGATATAACCACCGAAAGCCATAAAGAAGTGTTATCCTTCATGGGTATTACTTTTAGAATGATTTGATTGGGTCCATTCAGTTAAATAAAGGAGCTTGTGAGTTATTTAGCTCATTTTTAAAAAGGTCCAGACTTCAGGTTATCCACGTCTACATCTGACATTTTATGAATAGACATTTCTATTCATGAAAAATGGTCATATGGATTACAAGTCAGCAACTTCACAGTAGAGAAACGATACTGGAGTCAGGCAGCGAGAGGAAAGGCCTGTTTGACTGACTTTCTCCACTGAGAACAAAACAAAAAACATACAGATCATTCAATCCTTCCCCATTTCTGAAGTAGTGAAGGCTGGAAACTTTGCTTGCTGGGAAATGTGGATGGACAGCAAGGAAAACCTGAGCCTGAACAAAATACAGATTATGTCCGAATGTATGATACAAAAACAACCAAATGTTTTGTTTCCTCTCTGTTTCATTTCATTTATTACAGAAATATTTGAAAATCGTTTATTTGCCCACATGTTGTTCCAACACTGTTTTATTTTGTTTCTTCTGTGCAACAATAAAGAAGAAATTTAGCATTATGTGACCTGCTTTTTTCAATACAATAAAAAAATGGATATTATCCAAGCAGTCAAGCTCCAATAAGGAGCAATTATAGTCTTATATCTTAAATTTAAGTCACTCTTCCCTAAAAATCACTATCAGCTTTACCCATGTTCAAATTATGCTCTAAATGTCTCCTTTTGTGCACTATGAAAGAAAAATATCATACAGAGCAAGTAAACAATGACAGAATTTTTATTTTTAAAGGTGAACTACTCCTTTAAGGCAGTCTGAGTTATACGTTCCTCTCCTATCCGTCCTGCAGAGGGCGTCTGTAAGTGCCAGTCAATAGCATAAGAATTGTTTACTATCCCTCTCTCTGCGCTAGCTAGACCAACCTGCCAGCCTAAAACCCCATAAACCCTCCCATCAGCCTGTCAATCAGCATCCTCAGCCACTCACAGAGCAGAATCAGGCACGTCTGGTCCACTCCCCATGCGAGGCGGTTTAATTCGGTAATGGCCAATATGCGCCAGAGCCTCATTATGCAGCATTTGAAATGGTCCCTGGCCATGTTGAGGCTCGAAAAACAATTAGCAGAGAAACAGAAGGGAAATGAACTGTAAAGAATCAGGGCTTGATGACCGAGGCTTTATCTGCTCTCAGTGGAGGAGAAAGAGAGAGAAAGAGAGAGGGGGGATTGGGAAAGAGAGAGAGAGAGAAAAAGAAAAAAAAGGTTGAGTATGCCACATGCTTCTTGGGTGTGTAAACGAGCCGGCTTGCCTGAGGGAGCCTGGGCGATGAACTCCACTGAGGGGGATTGAGTTTGCAGACAGAGATTGCAGCAGACAGAGGGGTCACATGTGATCAGGTGAACGCGTACGGCCCCCCTCCGGGGGATCGGGGGAAGAGGGGGAGGTGGGCGGAATTGTAGATGGAGGGGCAGCCAGGTAAGTGCTGGCTTTGCAGAAGGTTCTCTGCTTGCATTCAAGGGACGATGGCTCTGTGACAAACCCCTCTGTACCATCTCTGCTGTACTGATTGATTACAAGAGCAGTCTGACCCAACCCTGGCAGAGGTACAATTACTGATCCACCACTGCACCAAACAACACGCATCACACAGGCCTGCCTGCATCTGAAACAGAGACGGCAATCCAAATACGGCACACATCAGGGTAGAATCACAAGTCGGTTCACCTGGCCGCATACAAATAAAAATCTGAAAATCTCCAAAACTGTGTGAAGATCATGTTTGAGTAACTTAAAAAATGAGACTTGCAGGCATTCACTTCTTCCCCTCCCCTAAGAGCAGAGGTGTCCAACCCTGCGCCTGCAGAGTTTAGCTCCGACCCCAATTAAACACACCATAACCAACTAATCAAGGTCTTAAGCCCGGTGTAGTGACAAATTGGGTTACGTTTACACTACGCCTCCACAGTCGTTTCCTTTTCATAGATATAAAAAACATTTCATTGGGTTGGATAACAGTCGCTTCAATTCCATCCAGCTCATCCAACACAAGCAGCAGAGATCACGTGATGAGAGAAGTGACTGACAAGACCGTGGCAGAAGATTCGCTGCGCAACAGAGCCCGTCTTATCTTGTAGAAGGCAACCGGCGTTCCGTTCCCTATTCACAGACTCGAGAAAGTAAAACGCAAACGCGAAAAACAGCTACCTGATGCATATGCAAATATCTCTCAATATAGGCTGGGCTGTGTAGTTGTAACCATCTCTTAGCTCTTATGGCAAATTACTGTTTGTTCTTAATAAGACTAAGAGAAAACTTATTTTTAGGGGTGTGACGAGATCTCGTCGAGGTGAAAAGTTGTCTCGTCGTGCTATCAGTGTGAGGGTGAATTTATTATTGAAGATGCCCCCGCCACTTACAAATCGTTTGTGTGGAGACATTTTGGTTTTCCAGTAGGAATAATAAACGGCGAAAGAATATATAAACATTGTAAGAAAACTATGGCCAAGGTTGTACAGACTCTTAGACGCATTTTCATTCGCGCAAAATGGAAGCGACGCGCACTCATTTTTTCCTGCCGCAGCGAAATGAGAACATCTCAACTTTTCAGAATGCCTCAAGCTCACCGCAGGTTTACACGCTTTTTTAGGCGCGATATGTGAACGGCCCCTAAAGAGGCAGAAAGCATCGCTATCACTGCTGACGGTTGGACTTCTCGGTGTGCGCAGAGCTATATCACAGTGACAGCCACACAATCAGTAGTGACTGGGAAATGGTCAACTTTGTACTGCAGTTAAAGTGACACTTAAAGTGTTATTTGAATTTTTAATTTATATGTTTATTTTTTATTTGTACTGTTTAATTTATGTTCAATCTGTAGAAAGAAGTTCAGTGAGATTTCTCATGTGAAATTATACAGGGCAGAAAACAATTGGTTGATTTTGTGGCAAATATTTAACAGTGTTTGCATGTTGTTTCACTGCAAATAATTCATTAAAATAGAAGTAAAATGACATGCAGTACAAGTTGATTTCAAAACGCACCAACATTTATGCATTTTTGCAGATTTTCAGTTGAATAAAAGACTATTTTCCCTTCATACGTTTCATTATTGAGGATTTCTTAAAAATACTATAAAAATCTCGTCTCGTGAACCCAATCTCGTGTCTCGTCTCGTCTCGTGGGATAGTGGTCTCGTCACACCCCTACTTATTTTTATTTGTACTGTTTTTATTTCTATGATCAATTTCTGGAAAGGAGTTCAGTTAAAAGTTGTAGAAGCTTATGAATCATGTACAGTAGGGTCTGAAGAGACTCATATGAAGTCATACAGGAGAGAAGCACAGTTGAGTTTGTGGCAAAACCATTTCCAGTGCTTGAATATTTTTTACTGCATATGATAATTCATACTCAGAATGTAGCACTGAAATGATATTCATTACATGATGAATAGTTAAAACATTGCAAAACTTGTGTCTCGTCTTGTTTTGGAGTGCTAACTGTCTCATCACACCCTTACTAGGTATACTAGAAACTTCCAGGCAGGTGTGTTGAGCGAACGTAAAGCTAAGCTCTTCAGGACAGTGGCCGTCAAGGACCGAGTTTGGACCCCTGTCTCTTGTGGGATATAGCATCTTTGTGGCAAACTTTACTGCAAGCGTTAATTTTTGTTTCATGCCACAGACTTGTAACAGGATTTCAGTTCATCGTATGTTCTGATAAATGGCGCAAATACCAGTTGCACACGTACTAGCTGACAAAATAACAGAAGCATAATTTTTGGACTAATGTCTGCCTGTAGGCGACCTCACCTCACACAGCAGGGGCGCAGCTGAAGCGTCTACATGGTAAACTGGTGCAAATTGTACTCAAAACATCCAGCATTCATTCTTGATGCAAAATTTCCATCTACATCGAGCAGGGGGTAAACAGAGCGAGGGAGATGTGAAATGTTTTGCAGCTACAGTCTTATGTTTAAAAAGCAGAGCGCTTGGAGCCTCAGTGATTTGCAATAACATGCAAGCTTTTCGAGTGGCCAACTATTTCCATAAAATTTCATTTGCATTTTATTTTGGAGCAATCCCCTGTCAGCGTTCCAGACGTCTGATGAGAGCGCGGGCCGGCAGAGGCGCAGAGGTCTGCCAGCGGAGTCATACCTCTTTGTTTAAATGCTGTATTGCTGTGGGTTTTTTAATGAACTCTAATAGCAGTCCAGGAGGATTTTAATTAATCTACATGTGCGCACAAAAGGGCCCCACATTTAGCGCTTTCAGAAGTGCGGATGGATATTAAAATAAGACATCTGACAGAACTGCAGAAAAATGGAGGATTTAATTGCTCCAGAGATGGCAATTATTATGAGATTTAGAAAGCCATTTTCAATGGCAGACAGGAGTCATTTAGTCCCAGTCTTAAGTGCAGCGAAGAGCCGAAGGTCACGTCAGTGTTGTCATTACGGCCTGAATAAAGATGCTAATGAAGGGCTTGACTTACTCTCCTCTGCTCTCCATAAAGGTTGCATTAGTGTCGCCTGGCATGAAGACACGGCCATCTTTACTCGTATTAACATGCGACGAGTTTCACCACGAGAGCAAGTGCTAAACATTTTACACCTTACGTAGTGAAACTAACACCAGCACGTTCACAATCAACAGGACTGCCGACACGATGCACTAAACTGTGCTGCAGCCATGATTGGGTCCTATTAAAATGAACTTTAAAGGGATAGTTCACCCAAAAACGAAGACATTTGGAAGAATGTTTGTAACCAAGCGAATCTCGCCCGACATTAACTACCGTAGTATTTAATGATGTTTTATTAACAAAGTTCGGGAGGAACACGTTCAAATGATCTAACTAATCATCACATCACTCCAACCCGCAGTCATTAATCAGCAATCAACATGTCTGCCCAATCAGCATGAGCGGAAACTTGTACATATATGTCAACGCAGTCGACTCGCCTATGCTTTTGGACGTTTTCACCTTGTCTCCTCACACTTGCTTGGTTACTTCTTAAACCAGAATACGGGGGGAGTACTCTGGGCTCGGGCCAAATACCTCGGACAGCACGCCAAATATGCATACTAATTACTCTATCTGATTATTTATAATTGTGAACTCGTGAATTTCCCTACTATGGTTGACAATGGGGGGCGAAATCTGCTTGGTTACAAACATTATTTCCAATACACAAAGGATTGTGTTCAGCAGAACAAAGACATTTATACAGGTTTGGAACAACTTGAGGATGAGTAAATGATAAAAAAATTTGGGGGTGAACTCTCCCTACAGTTTTACTATAAATATGTGTATATACAACTTTACATATTTAAATAGATATACTTTGTAGGTCAAGATCTACCGCTGTCACCTTCCTCCACAAACACTCAGCAAAATGTTAGAGATTTTAGTGGATGATTGTTACTCATCACTGTAAAACACAAACAAAAAGAAACTTCTACTCAACAATTGGAGATATATCCTCTGTATTATGGACACATCCTTGCCATAGGCTAATTCACAAAATGGAAGGGAGCAAATTGACCATGGCTAAAGTAAATGACGCCTATGCTCTTTAAATTTTCTTAACAACTATAGAATTATAAAAGTCTGCTTCAACTATCTACTACTTTATGTACTGTAAAATGTTATAACGAGACAGAAACAAAAAAGGCTATAGCAGTCATCAAGAAGAGGTGAGTAGGGAAGAGTTTCGCAAATGGGGTTTTCGCGAGTTGTTGAAAAGCTTTTTAAGTAAATTGAATGTGACGTTAAAATAAATAAATAAATGGGACAGTGCAATTAATCTAAATAAAACTGAAATAGAGATAGATCTTATCAAAAGTTGGGAGTCAAAAATAAATCTATTCCAATTCTGAAAACTATACTTAAGGTTAGGAATCCATTCCACTTAACATTTAGGTGCAAGAACACGCAAAAGAGAACTTAATTTAGTACACACCCGCTGTTTTCTGTCCTGCGCACAAAGAAAGCCACCTCTCATCCGTGTGATCCATGTGAATACTGAATTGAGTTCTCCTTCGTTTCTTCTTGCACTTCAATGGACAAATTCACTCAAAATTAAGTAAAAAAATATCCGTTAGTCGATTAGAAGAGGCTTGGTCGAACAAGACTGAATTAGTGGAAGTGGCGAAATCTGTGAGAGACTGTAAACGGCAGGAGATCCAAACATTCGCATCGACCTCAAATATGGCTTATCACTTTAAACATGCAAGTAGTAGCTACTTAGTAGTATGCGCTTTCAGTCGTCTCAGGTTTCGTCACCGAAACTCAGCGTATATGCTTCCCAAACACGAGAAATGTTTCTATAGAAAGCTTGAAATGTCTTCTTTTAAACGAACCAATTCAAATAACTATTCTCAGATTATGTGATCCGTATGAAACATGCACCACCGCGGAGATGACGAGTCAGCATCATTGTGCAGCCGAAAACACAGAAAACAATAAATTGTTAAAATGTTTAGATAGTCACCTTTTGTTTTTTTCACGACACACTCATAATCATAACTTTTGTTGGTGCGCTGCTGAAAACTTTCACTTGGCACAGGCCTTCAGAATGTATTTTGTAAATCCAAACTTCGTATACATTGACTTACAATACAAATTTTGAGTTGATATTTAACATCAGAAGCTTTAGGGACTTTTCTATCAAATCAAATTCGCTGTTTTAGCCGTGTCACCATTCATTTTTAGATATCGTATTGCAACTTGAAGCAAGAAAGATAAGACAAAGTTAAAAATCAGTTCCATTGACTAAACGTCAGTAGAAAAATCATGAGAATCTCACTAAACCGTTAACACAGGGCCAGAACAGGTAACAGTGAAATACAGTGAAAGCTTTCCTTTCTTATACTGTAGGTCCTCCTGCTAACAGTAAATAGTATAAACTGACATGTGATTCTCACATGGCTAGTACAGCTTATTAACCACATGGTTGTGAGATGCATTACAGCATTGCAGTCTGCAGCTCAGACCTAACTAACCGTATAATAACTGGGAAATTGGATTATCTGGACATGCCATTATTTCCAGTGTGTTCGCTGCTTCTTGGGTCGCAATACTCTTTTACAAAAATGAGAGCTGAATGCCAAATGAATGCAGCTGTCTCTGGCGCAACCCTTAAGGCACACATTTATCATTAAAACACTTCAAAAGGGTTTTAAACAAAACGATTGCCAACAATTCCGTAGCACTTCAACACTTTTTCACAACAATTGTTTATGGCAGTATTCCAAGATTCCCTGATCTTATCAACCAGTATCCACACACCCACATAGGCTATGTTCAAAACAGCATACTAGCATACTACTCTCATTATTTTTCCAGTATGCATACTTCACGTAGTAAATGAACTTTCTGTATGCACAGAACTGACTTCACTACATTTGTCAAACTGACTGACAGGCGATTTGTGTGCATACTTGCCTGCATACTCTGTAAAAAAGGGTTGATGCCTTTTTGAACAATTTCAGAAATGTGCATTAGGCCTTGAAGTGTAAACGTAAAGCCTAACAGACTTGATTCTTGATCTGTTATAACATTAATATACTATATTAACGATAAACCTCTTGGTTTCTAAATGTTTGCTTCAACATTTACATGAAAAACTTACAGCAAAGTTTACGTCACTGAGAAATACTTGAAGGCTACATTGACCATTGTTTGTTACTTTAATTTGTGAATACATTTTTTTTAATGAATGAGGGTGTCAAATATCATATTAGTTTTGTGAAATTTAATTATCTTGAGGCAACATACTACAGTTTATCAACCCCTTAAAAAACAACAGCAGTCACTGAAAAAGTGGATTAAAAAAGCAATATGCAAAAACAAATTTATGTCACTTGCTGAAGGAAATATGCATTATAATTAACAAAATAACACCGCAGCACAAATATTTAGAAATTTTGTGTTACATACTTCACACTTTTCCCACATAGCCTACTCATTTTTTTTTTTTTTTTTAAATATAAAAGTAAGCAAAATATAGTGTATACTGCAAAGTATGCACTACTCTGGTACTTCATACACAAACACACATTCAATAGCAAGAATGTTGCATAAAGGTTAAACTGACCACAGCAAAAGAGTCTGTTTGAACTGTACAAAGTTTATTTTCATGAAAGACTGATATAAGAACGCAAAATAACCGATACATGTTTCAATATGTGACTTAAGAAGAAACTTTGACCTGAAACAGCCTGTTCACTACTGACTGAACTTTCATACTTCCAGAAAAGCAATGTAAACACAGGATCAGACGGTTATAAAGGGAACGTATAGACATTAACCAAGTAGGATAAATAAAAAGTTAACGAAAATGCGACGATTTAAAACTAAGAAAGCATCTTTCACCAAGTGCAGCGTCATTGTTTCATACAGACAGATCGTTTTAACGCACATCACACTGGCAACAAACATTACGCGTTCATTCATGTTATGAGAGCGAGAGCATACCTCGATATCTGGCAGCTCCTTGCTCAGCATTCGAGCCATGTTTCCTCCGAATCAAAACGAAAGACGATGAAATGCAGTAAGAGCAATAAAAGTGTTTGTATTCCGACGATAGTCCGCTTTCGAGCAACACAGGTTCACTTCCCGTCGTCTTTCTTGGGAAACTACAGGATCCTTTCGCGTATATAGTCAGAATGGCTGAAAATCGTCCACTGCGACATCGAATTGACAGTTAAAGCAACCGCAGAGATGTCTAGAGCTCATTGAGGGGCTGTAGGCACCTGTCAAGGGTCTTTCTGCAGACAGATAAAGTTTGTTTGATGCCAACTTTTTTTTTTGCACAATGCACGGCGCGTGAACACACTGTGTTTGCTAGCAAGTCTGGATCAAAACAGATGCAAACTCAAGGGTAACTTTAAATTCCAATATTCTGCCCATACATTTGGTCATTTTAAGTAATTCTAAATCATTTCAATAAGTAATGTCTCTAACAAATGTCAATTTCGAGATAGATAGATAGATAGATAGATAGATAGATAGATAGATAGATAGATAGATAGATAGATAGATAGATAGACAAACAAACAGATAGGTAGATAGATAGACAGGTAGGTAGATAGATAGACAGGTAGATAGATAGATAGATAGATAGATAGATAGATAGATAGATAGAATCGGTTAATGAATATCCAAAAATACCTATATTTCTCCATTTCCCAAATATATTTTTCAGATGTTACCCAATTTAAGTGGGCCTTCAGTGTTGTGAGTGGTGTTGCTATTGAGTTGCTAAGGTGTTAGCCTGTTGCTATGGGGTTTCTAGGGTGTTGCCAGGATCTAAATGGTTGCTAAGTGGCACTGTGTGCCCCCCTCTTGTCCTTATGAATGAATCAGTAGGTTTTATATTCGCATTCAAAGGCAAAGTAGGCCTGGTGTAGGTATAACATTCCTTTCTTGTTACGTGACATTTTATTTTTCTTAAAATATTAAACAAACGAAAAGAGTGCCTAGTGTTTAATAATCAGGGCTGGTATAAAATTATTTCCAGAATGAAACCCTGCAAAGCTGTTTTCCTATAAAGTTACCTTTAATATTATCGTAAGTTGGTGGAAATTACAAGCAACTGCGTTCACATTAATACAATACCTGTGTTTAGTCTGCTTACACAAATGTATTTTTTTCCCTTGGACTAACCTGTAAAATGCAGATGATCTGTAAAGGCTTTGTTTGTTAGATCTAGTACAACACACACATCTTGTATTGATCCCCTTGTGTCAGAAGCTTGTGTCCGATAGTGTTTCAATGTGATGCAGTTCTTTGTAATGCAAGCAGCAGAGGATGTTAACCTCCATTTGTACAGTGACTCAGTGTTTGCCGAGAGAGAAATCATTGAATATTGTGTCATTTTTTGATATGTATGCCCTTCAAAGCATTTGATCATCTTGATCTGTAGCTCATTACAGTGACAGTTTGAAGGTTTTGTATATTTACCAAAACAGTAAGACTAATGACTTACATAATACTGTAAGTATCCAGGCTGCTTTAAGGTGAAGTAACATCACCGATTTGAGATGCTGTTTAAAATCATGCTAAAAAATGAATGTCTTTACAAAGGTTGTTTGTATTGATCATCTCAGTCTTCTTTTGTTCTCTTTGCTTTTATCTTGACAATACGTGTGTTTATTGGCAAATAATTAGAATTTGTGACTGTGGCTCTGAGAAGCAGCGCAGTTATTGCGGTCGATACTGCAGCAATGAGACGGGTAACTGCAAGTCCAGAGTGACTTGGCATTTTAAACAGGAGTGCCATGTTTGTGGTTTTTATTTCTATTTAATTCTTTTTTTTTTAAATGTTTTTATGCCATGGTTAAAGATCATGTCAGGAATTAATTAATCGCCTCAGCCACAGACGGCTACATAATAATGTAAGGTTGCATAATTGTACTTAGTTTTGTGATAGTTAAGCATTTGTTCTTGGGTACCGTTGAAACTTAACACTTCAGAAGCTATTGGGGGGGGGGCTTTGGGGTTAGTTCACCCAAAAAATGTAAATTCTGTCATTTATTACTCACCCTCATGTTGTTCTACACCTGTAAGACCTTCTTTCTTCATCTTAGGAACACAAATTAAGATATTTATGATAAAATCTGATGACTCAGTGAAGCCTCCAATGACAGCAAGACACTTTCAGATGCACAAAAAGATACTAAAACATATAAAACAGTTCATGTGAGTACAGTGGTTCAACCTTAATGTTATGAAGTGACGAGAATACTTTTTGTGCGCCAAAAAAAAAAAAAAAATACGACTTTTCAACTATATCTAGCGATGGCCGATTTCAAAACACTGCTACGAATCTTTTGTTTCTAATCAATGCAACGCCAAAGTCACGTGATTTCAGTGAGCGACGCTTCGTTACGTCATAAGTGTTTCGCAATTTCAGTACTTCACGTGACTTTGGCAGTTTGATACGCAAACCGAACCACTGATTCGAAGCAAAAGATTCGTAAAGCTTCGAAGCAGTGATTTGAAATCGGCCATCACTAGATATTGTTGAAAAGTCTTTTTTTTTTTTTTTTTGGCGCACAAATAATATTCTCGTCACTTCATAACATTAAGGTTGAACCACTGTACTCACATGAACTGTTTTAAATATGTTTCAGTAGCTTCTGTGCATCTGAAAGTGTCTTGCTGTCATTGGAGGCTTCAATGAGCCATCGGATTTTATCATAAATATCTTAATTTGTGATGCGAAGATGAACGAAGGTCTTATGGGTGTAGAACAACATGAGGGTGAGGAATTAATGACTGAATTTTAATTTTTGAGTGAAATAACCCTTTAAAGAGATTGCTCACCCAAAAATGAAAATGATTTCATAATTTAGTCACCCTCATGTCATTCCAAAGCTGTGTGACTTTCTTCCTTCAACTGTTTTTGTCTATGCAGAGAAAGTCAGTGGGGTCCAATGTTGTTTTGGACCCCATTGACTTTCAATGTATGTGCTAAAAAAAAAAAAAAATTGAAAAGAAAAATTTTTAAATATCTTCTCACAGACGAAAGGAAGTCATACAGGTTTGGAGAGGGTGAGTAAATGAAGACAACATTTCTATTTTTGTGTGAAATATCCCATCACCATCATCCATTTATCTCACAAGCCTAATTATACTCCCATCAATTTTATTTAACTTTTACAGCAAATGAAATCCATTTTAGTGTAAAATGTGATTGACCACAGTAACGGTCATTTGTCTTTGTGAAGGAATGTCTCATCACTCACGACACAGTTTTTACCTAAAGCTATCAGTGGGCGGTATAACTAAAATATCATAATATGAATAATCGTACTCTAATAATCATAGCTGGAAATTCAAATATGGTTTGTATTTTTTATATTTTTCAACTTTTATAACCCCATAATGCCTCTCACACTCACAGGCATCGGCACTAGACAGCAGATCTCAGTATTACACTGATGATTATTCACTGCTCAGGCCACTTCTGGTCATGAGGTGAAATACTGCTTGGTAATATAATGTTATGATAATCTAGATGGTTCATAATGGGCCTCAGCAACATTTACTGTGAGTGTGCATATATATGTCTCTGTCCACATACATACAGACAGACAGCGAATCGCTGTGGTGCTGGATAAATGCTGTCATTTATTCTGTAAATGAAAGAACATTCACAATAAGCTGAGTAATGCATGATGCTTTATTGTCTCAACAACATTATTCAGAACGCAGTGTGTGGGAGACTACATTGTCAGGTTTTGGCTTGGAAGTGTGTTTAAAAAGATTAGCTTTAAATAGGATTTGCTTCATGTATGACCATGTCAAATCCAATTCCCCAATGACCGTTTCACACGTCAAGAATAATCCTTGATATAATGTGCTTGTTCTCGCTTTAAAATTCCTTAGTCATATTGCCATCTGTTACACATTGTTTGTATATATATATATATATATATATATATATATATATAACAATGTGTAACAGATGGCAATATGACTAAGGAATTTTAAAGCGAGAACAAGCACATTAAACATATATATATATATATATATATATATATATATATATTATATATATATACACACACACACACACTGTGTATATATAATGGAACTTCATTACTTGCAAAGAACGCTTTCCAATCAGTTTAGAAAAGTTGATTGAAAAATAAACAAAAATTATACATGATTTCATGCACAATACTGATATCAATGGTTGTTAATCACGGTTATCATTATTAGAACTATTAAACTGTTGTTTTAACATTTAGATTTTATATAATATTACTCCGAACTGTCTCATAAATCAACTTTAACTCATATTTCTCCCCAAAAGGTATTTGGTGAGAAACATCTCTTGCTGAATGTCTGAAGCTCAGGACATGTGAGATTATAGGGCCTTTTTCTCCTGAGAAAAATCTGAGAAGATGGATATTTCAACAAAAAATCTCAATTTAAATCACATGAATTTCACATGCGGTCACTACACGTTTCAAAGTATGTGCTCCACATGTGTTTTTGCACATGAAATTTGTCATTTGTCTGCAAGGGATTAATTATGTTTTGTGAGAAGCAACTGAGATTTTGTTTTATATATTCATTATGGCATACATTTTGGTCTAGAAGATGCCTTTACCATACATAACATCAAACATCACATGTTTTATTTGCATGGCATAATGTCAGTTTTAAAACTAACACGACTGAAAATTTCATCCCATCAATAATGCATGATATTTACAGGCTGGCGTTGGGCAGAGAAGAGCCCAGGGACTCGGCTTTCCCCTCGACTTCATTTGGCTCTGTGACAGGATCCATAACCCTCTCTGAATCCTATCAAATGATGTGGTATGAAGTGTCATCTTCTCTCTGAGCGCTTCCGTGGAGTTTCATCTCTGCGGGGAACTGTCATCAGGTTCCTCTTCCATTCTTTCTCCCCATTCCCATCAATTGAATGGGCTATCAGACACGTTCAATCAGAGGTCAGTTCCATTGGTCAGGCTGAAGGTGATCAGCAGGTGAAGTTGCTCCCCTCTGGGTCTCTACTTCCTGTCCCACCAGGGCAGCATCCCCTCCACATGCTTTATCCATCCTGAGTGCAGCGAAACAACACAAGTAGTCTCTGAGATGTGTGTGTGTGTGTGTGTGTATTCTTGCTGCTTTCTCTAGTTTTGTGTTATCTCAAAAAAAAAAAAAAAAAAACAGGAATGCAACCTTGGAAAATAAAGTTCTTCATAAAAAAAAAATCTGTTAGGGTTTACGTGGGAGTTAAATATTTTTCATGTACAATATTTATCACAATCAGTTCAAACTGTTCTAGATTCGACAATGTTTATTTATTCGTTTCATGTTTATGTATTTCTAACATTTATATTCAAGTACGTTCAAAAATATGAAACCATTTTTCTGTTTGTTATGAAAGATTAATCCCCAGTTGCTGGTGTATTTTGCATGAATTTGTCATGCCCTGAGGACAAATCTATCCCATACAAATTTACATCCTCGCAGGGTAATAAATCTCTCCGCACAAATCAACAATCTCGCTAAATCATTAATGTTTTTGTCCTCTCTTATCAATTCCATTTTCTGGAGTAATTGAGCAGTAATCTAATTGGTCCAGTGACCCTTTGCATAATTAAATGTTATCAAAGTGATCTGTCGGCAACTGGCAGAGAACAGATGTTGCTCTTCAGTGGAGTAATCAGTCATCGACCCCTGGCCTGAGCCAATCACAATTACCTTGATTTGTGCAGTCCAGAGTGTGAGACCCCATGTCCTAAGTCACTCAGAAAGCCCTGAAGAGATCAATAACTCCCTCAGAAGCTCCACCCACCTTGTTCTCACTGTGTGACTTTGATGGGTTTAACAGTCAATTTAAAACCTGAAATGGTGAAATGTGCTACTAGTGGCACCAAAAGTAATTGCAATTCTTTTTGATGCCACAAGTGGAGCAGAAATGATGCATTTTACCCCATCCAAAAATGAATTTCGTTTTGATTCCTAAGGTGTGGTTTCATTTACTGTTGTTCGGCAAATTTTCACCACTCATTTCAATAGGAATCCGTACAATCGGGGATTTCGTGTGAAGGCGAAAGATTTCCCCGTGCAGATTTCACAACAAGTTCAAGCTTGTCACGTGAATTCGCCGCATGACAAACAGGAAGCTGCTTGGTTTGAAAGTGATTCTGTGTTAGCTGTGCTATAGACTATATATCAATAGTATTGAAAATAGACAAAGGACCCTTTTTGCCTGTGAAATTTTGCTAATGCGACCGCACCTTTAGGGTTGAAGTGAACCGCGGACACTCGAGTTTTAAGAGCTACAGCAACATGATGGTTCGGACACACCAAGGACGATAGCGATTAAAGGGATAGTTCACCCAAAAATGAAAATTATCCCATGATTTACTCATCCTCAAGCCATCCTCTGCTTTCAGACGAACACAATAGGAGATATATTTAAAATATCCTGGTGCTTCCAAGCTTTATAATGGTAGTGAACGAGGGGGCGTGTTTTGAAGCTCCAAAAAAATTCATCATAAATATAATCCATACGGCACCAGGAGGTTAATAAACGCCTTCTGAAGCAAAACAATGTTTTTTTGTAAGAAATCTATAAATAGTTTAATATATATCTTGATCTATATAATCTAAAATAACTAGCTTCAGCCAGGCGACCGTACGCATGAGTATGACGCAGGATAGGAGTAGCGTAAACTCAGACGCCTCTCACAGTTTAAACAAATAGGGCTGGGCAACAAACTGAAGTCAAATCCTCTGACATTTCTCTTTAAAATGTATTGTTTTTGACTTCTAATTTGTGGCTGGTATTGGTTTTTGCTCTTTCCTCTGAGCTTCCGTGTTCGTCATTACGTCGTGCGTCGGGTCAGAGGCTACTGCTCCGCCATAAATCGATGCAAACGGCCATCTGCATGTTATTATTGTTAATAAAGTTTTAAATATGGATAATTTTCTTACAATAGCCTTGCAAGCTTTTTTCTTGCGTTGCTTTAGAAGGCCTTTATTAAGACCCTGGAGCCGTATCGATTATATTTATGATGGATGGATGCATTTATTTGGGGCTTTAAAACATGCCCCCTATTCACCACCATTATAAAGCTTGGTAGAGCCAGGATATTTTTAAACATATCTGATTGTGTTCGTCTGAAAGACGATTGTCATATACACCCAGGATGGCTTGAGGGTGAGTAAATCATGGGATAATTTTCATTTTTGGGTGAACTATCTCTTTAAGATAAAAATCGTTCGCACCACAGCTATACGGCACAGAGAAGCTTTATCATTGGAATCACTTTCAGAATGATTGTATCCAGCTGATAAAAACATTGACAGCCAATCAGAATCCATCCTGCTGTAACGAGCTTGAGCATTTAAAGGGACAGACAAGAATGCACTTAGAATAAACAGAACGATATCTTCCACTGGTGTGGACGCTAATATATCTTTATAGTTATTGTTCTTGGTCTGAACGGCCTCTGCTCCACAACACCATAGAGATGTGGTCACATTTTGCTCAGTGAAATTATTTTACAGACAAAGTCCAGTCATTTCAATAGGAATTTGCGTTATTGGGAGTTTCGCGTTGGGGCGAAAATGTTCTCGTGCAGATTTTGCTTGTGTTCAAATAGATCATATGAATTTGCAGCGTTGCTTTCTTGGCTGCTTGGTTTGAAAGTGACTTTTACGTGAGAGGTGCTTCATGAATCACTACACTATTGACAATGGACCTTTTCGCCTAAGAAATTTCTGGGTATATGAATGCAATTTAAAAGGATAATTCACCCAAAAATTACAATTCTGTCACTTTCCTCCAAACTATGGAAGTCAATGGGCCATCAACTGTTTGGTTACCAATATTCCTCAAAATATCATCTTTTGTGTCCAGTAGAAGAAAGAAATTCATACAGATTTGGAACAACTTGAGGGTGAGTGAATGACAGAATTATCCTTTTGGGGTAAACTATCCATTTAAGGTGTCCTTTTTGCCATTTTACTATATTTAAGAAGGATGCTTAACAGTGCCCGCTTTACGCCATTGCACCTGATTTCACCCCAGACTTCACAGCGGACTTCAGGTAGTTTTGTCAATTTTAAATTACAATACTTGTCTTTGAATCCGTAACAGCGAGAAAAGAAAATGTATCAGTAAATTAATGTATTTTCTCACTTGTGTGTTTTGCTTTTGTTCTCAGTTTAGGAGGATTGCTGGCTCATCTTGCATGCAAATACTGTAGGAATCAAACTTAATTGGAGTGTTGTGTACCTGTTACAATGCCACATGAAAGTTGATCATCCTCCGAATGAAAGCTGAATCGTCAAATCGTTTCTGTGTGCCTATAAAATCCTGATGTGATCTCACAAGTTCAATGGCTTTCTTTTGTAGACTTTCAACAGCTGCACTCACCATTCAAAGAATCAATAAAAGACCTTGAAGAAATTATGCCAGCTGATATGATGTAATCTTTTATTGTTGACTAGATAATGCCAGGCCTGTACGTGACTGAATCACTCAGAGCCCCTTTATTCTCTCTCTTTCTATCTCTCGCTCTTTATCTCTCTTTCTGTGCTATGGATGCCCTAGCCTCTCTCAAACAACCAAGACACTCTCTGCCTCCTCTTTCGCTTCGGTTTCATCAGCAGTGCCTGGATAAAAGGGCCTCAGAGGCAGAATAATTAGATCAAACAATAGATTTAGGATTCAATACAAAATAAGAACATCCTCTGTGTTTTGGGAAAGGTTTACCGTCATTCAGAGGCTACTTTGAGCTTCTCCCGTCCAAAAATACCGGGTAGCGCTGGCTTGGCTCACAACGGTCCATTGCTTGGTTTTAGAGAAAGTAATGACAGCTGGAAGCCTTAAAGTCTTTAGGAGGAAGGCATGAGCTCTTGCTGGGCTGTTTGAGAATCTGAAGATAGCCAAATAACGATTTGAAATCAATGGCATGAACAATTCTGAAAAACAAGGCAGAGTTAAGGTTAGCTCAAGGGTAAGTGACACATTCTACACAAGTGTGCATACGTAAATGCTTATAATAATTGTTCACACAAATATTCAAATAAATTTAATGCGAGAGAGCATAAACATATAACTTAAAAACTGACCTCATATGCGACAAAATCGGTGTATTAGTTTTGACACACCCACATTCAGACTTAATGTGCTTAAACGGTTGGTCGTTTTACAAAATATTTAATTCACAAACATTTTAAAGTTGTGTATAACCTGGTTTTTATTTTCAATATTCAACACTAAAATGCAATGTCTTGAGAGATGCTTTAAAAGCAGACCTTTAACCTGACACTTCATTCTAAAAACTCGCCGTTCATGTGCCAAATCATGTCTGACGCTGGTTGCAAAATACGTGAGCGCAACGACCTAAGATACTGCTAAATGGGAATCATCACAACGGATGCAGAACGCAAAATGCATCTGTTTTTGGCTCATTTTTATTCAGGAGTTGTTGACAGGAGACTCGATAGGACTGAATCATTGCAAGTTCACACTACACGACTTTTGGCTAGACCCGTTTCCAAGGTCTGAGATAAAACTAATGGATCGCGGCCAAATCTGTGCTCGTTGCGGTCGCAGCTGTTTACACCTAATCACTTTATGTGTTTTTATTGATCGATTGCTATCTGATTTAGGCTATCAAAACGATTCCATTTACACTAAATGATTTATTACATAAATCTGATCTTCAATTCCCGCTCTTTATACAGATTTAATTTAGTTCACGTCACCAAACGCAACAAATGTGAGCTGCATTTTATTGATAAGCTCATTTCAAAATCAAAGACAAAAGCGCTGTAAGATCGTTTCTCATTGCTTTTAATGAAGATGAATGTGTTTTGAAACACAGAACGTTCTCCTAATGTTAGCTTTTGGTTCCCGTTTAGTTCTTTTTTTGGGAAACAAATACTAACATTAAGGGAATGTTAGGGTATATTTTTTGTAACCATAAAATAACATTCCCAGAACTTTACAAGGGGGTTATTTTAAAATAACCTAATAGTAATTAACAGAGAATGTTCCCTAATGGTTATTCTTAGGTTATTTTTAAAACCTTGTAAACTATCTTTCCAACTAATAGGTCGCAAATGATTTTGTGTAATGATAGAGGCCTACAAATGGTTTAATACAGCACTACAATATAGAATTTTTGCGTTTTGAATGATACTATTAAGTCAGGGTTTAAGCATAACAGAAATTAAAAATGCGTTGGTTTGTTTTTCTTTATTTACTGCATCCACACCCGCTTCCGGCACGCGCAGCGCGCGCCAATGAGCTGCGAGCTCACGGAATTTAAAAAATTAACGGTCATTTCGTTTTACTGGCTGACTGACTCATTCCTTTATCGACCTCTTTATTGAATGATTAACTACTTAAAATTAATATAGTTATGATTTCGAAGGGATTGTACAGGCATAACTGAAGAGAACATGATGTTAATCGAGAAGTTGTTTGTTTATGGACCGAAAGAAGAATGTCCTGTGCAAACCATCTCAGCGGTAAGAAATTCCGAAATCCTTCATTAAATCAATTAATTGTTTATTCTTTTTTTTTTTTTTAAGTCTGTGAATAAATTTCATACATTAAAAATTATAGATTTTGTTGAAGTCATTGGTGCTGAAAAAATGTACAATCTGGGTATCTAATCCTGTATATTAATGAACAGAATTTCATCTGTATATGCGCTTGACGTGCTAAAATCATTTTTATTAATTAAACACAAGATGTTTTTTATACTAGGCATACAGATCCATTTTCCATGCCGCTTAGCCTACTGTGGCTGAATCCCAAATGGCACTTTCGGTCTTGTTGGACTTATAATGGCTGCCGCGTGCACGTGCACGTGTCCGTTATGTCCACGAGACCGTGGGGTGTCCCATTCATTATTTTAGGTTTCAGTAGGGTACTCGTAAGCGCCCCCTTTGAGGCCGCTGTGTGCCCTCGATGCGCCCTTAAGCTGAGCCCGCAAGTCTGCAAGCTACCCCAGGACTTTATCCGGAAGTCCCTAAGAGGAAGACCGTGAGGGAATTGGACCTGGCCAATTCCTGGGTCAGGGGTGTGCTGCATACTGCCAGATATCCAGGTAATATCTGTGTAAAGCGGTTATGGGAACATTAAAATAACGTTAGAATAATGTTATTCAAACCAAAAACTAATTTTAGAATAATGTTAAGAAAGCTTTCCTGGCAAACCAAAAACAAACCGTAGCTAAATAATGTTCTGGAAACCAAAAGCTAACAATCTAGGAACGTTATAATGGCATATAATGTTGAATGTAATGGGAATGTTGGAATGACTGTCGAAAAACCAAGAAATAACGTTCTGGGAAGCAAAAACTAACGTTCTTTCAATGTTAGATTAACGTTAGCATAATGTTCTATGATCTGAAAACTGACATTCTTGGAACAAAAAAAAAATAACGTTCTGGAAACCAAAAACTAATGTTCTGGGAACGTTAAGAAAACTTTACTGGCTAACCAAAAACAAACCAAAAAAATAAATAAATAACATTCTGGGAACCAAAAACTAACGTTCTAGGAACATTAGATTAATGTTTGCATAATGTTATATGATCTGAAATCTAACGTTCTCGGAACCAAAAACTAATGTTCTAGGAATGTTAAGAAAACTTTACTGGCTAACCAAAAACAAACCATGAAAAACATTCGGGGAACCAAAAACTAGCGTTATGCAATATGTGAACGCTAGATTAACGTTCTAGGAACCAAAAACTAATACTCTGGGATCAAAAAACGAACGTAACTGGGTGCGACTTTTTCATTTGCAGCAGTTTGAGCTTTGGTTTGCTGAAGAGATACTCAGCTGCTCATCTGCGGCGCTGAGTGGTGCAGTAACACTGTCACATCGGTGTAAGCAAGCACTTGGTGTGAACTTGCCCCAAACGGGTTAAAGGCGGGGTAAGTAGTTTTTTCTAAAACACTGTTTGGAAGTTAGTCGGGCCGACACGTATGACGGTCAAGGAGACAGATCAAGGAAGAGGGAGATTTGAAAAAAAAAAAAAAAAAAACAATCTGCAGAAAGATAGATGAGACAATACAAAAGAGCTCAAAAGAATATCACTGGAATGAAGGTTTATGACTGGGCAAGTGCTTTAGGACCCGCATTAATTTTAGAAAAGCTTTCCAGCTCTGAAGAGAGCCAAGCGGGAAGGCCTGAAAACAGACGCGGAGGCTGCTTTGATTCCGCTCCACACGCGAGTAACACTGGGTGTGAGTGTCATTGATTGTCTGGAGCTGCTGTGCTGTTGGCGACTAATCACAAACTCTTGTTTGTATTTATTCTTGTGTCCTGTTTGTTCACTTTCTTGTCGTTTGTTCGTCATCTGCGCTTTATTTATCGTGAAGCATTTTGTTGCGCGTCAGCTGTGATAAACAGACATCTACTCTCGTATTGCGTGTGTACAGTGGCCAGATAGTGAGAATTGTGCAGGTAAACCACTGCGCACTGACGGCTACTAGAGAGTGAGGTGTTTAGAGTCATTGTTAGAGCACTCGCCTCGCCTCGCCTGCCAGCAGCAAACTGCCCGGGGTTCGAGACTATTATGAAGCACGGTGGCTAGGATTGGAGGGTGAGTTTTGGAGGCGGAGCAATGAAGAGTTGGGTTGATTTCAAATATCAACAATGTCTAACAGCATTTTTGAAAATCGACTTACCGCACCTTTAATCGAAAAGAATCGGCTAATAAGAATTTAGTTAGTGAATTGGACATCGCTCTTTTCGTTTCTCGTTTCATCGTTTTTTGTTTTTTTTTATAATAATTTGCCTGGCTATGTTTTTGGTAGTTAGCAAACTATGAAAAACAACAACTGAAACTTTTAATTTTGTAAAATTTATCAATTAAAATTGTAATTGTTGGTGTAAATGTTTTATTTCAGGAATCGGTGGCATTGTGGAAATTCCCCAGGGATCCCAGAGTGTGGTGTCTGATTAACAATCAACATACTGTAGTGAGTACAAACTGACTTAAGCCTGTTCTACATAATGAAACTTTCTATGCAAAAAAGGTGAACACAAAAATAGTGTTTCTGGTTAGAAATTCACCTAAGGCTAACATGTAACAGATCCATATGGAAATATTGGATTTCAAAACCCATCAGCGCAAACATCAAATTACCACACAATTAACATTTACAAACCAGTACAACACAATTTCAACACTCAAACAAATATTAATTCATGCACACACAGAGAGACACATGCTTGCTGAAGTGTTCCCTTGCCAAAGCAAACACCACTCCGGAGAGGAGTGGCAGATTACCAGAGAGTTCGGTGTCCCAGCATTATGATGAAACTTCACGGAAATAACCTGCAACATCTGGACCGTGGCCACTGCTGCAGAGCAAATGCATCTTTGCCTCACACTTATCGCTGCACTCTCTTGCCCCAATGCATTCTGGGGGTTTGGGGGACAAAAGGCACAAAGAAGAATTTCGTTCAAGCTTTGTCCTTTTAGAAAGCTATCACATTAGCCCGTGCTCCAAAACCTAGGGAGATGCATACCTAGACAGCATTTTGAGCTGCTTTTAAGACCTCATTTTGGTATTCCATATTGACCGATGCTTGGAAGATGATGTAAAAAGGCACAAAATCATAATGCGAAACGTTAAATTTGCCGAGGCTTGTTAACAAAAACAATTGTGGATAAACAATGATACACTCTTATAAATAAAGGTTCTTTGTGGCATTGATGGTGCCATGAAGAACATTTAACATCCATACATGTTCCATGGAACCTTTCTATTGTACCTAAGGTTCTTTATAATGTTCTTCACACTACGAAAAAAAGCAACTGTTCACTCAAAGGTTCTTTGGGGAACCAAAAAATTGTTCCTCCATGTCATCACTCTCAAAATCCTGTTGTTCTGTTGCACTGGGAAATTCCAACTTGCAACATGAGGTAGAATTGCACAAATCCCTTGTAAATGCCACAATCCCAGAATGCATTGCAATTATGTGTGCCACATGGAGTTGCTGGCTGTAGCATTTCAAATCAGTCTATTTTTGAGGTTCATTCAGTTAGGATGCTGCCTTATGGTTGGTTCACACAGAGTGGGTTGTTTTCTTTTAAAAACGCAAGTCGCAAATCAGTAGAATGAAAAAAGTGCAAGGTCTATTGACGCAACAGCTAAAGACGTCCAGCGTGTGTTTACATTTGAAAAAAAAGTAGTACAGTGGAACGGAAAAAAACACGTTTTGTGTGAATGTCCCCTTAGAAGGCAGCTGTCTATGTAGACAGCATACAGCAACACAGCTCACTTAGTTTCGGAACAAAGCAATTATGTGGAATAAATGTATCAGTTATGAAAATTTGTCTGGGAGCTTCACGGGTTCCTCAGGTTTACACTTTAGTCCCATAATGCCTCAGAGACCAAAGAAACTTTAATTACAAATCAAGCAGCACGGGCTGTTGCCAATGAAACGGCCGCTCTATGCACACACTCCAAAAAGAAGTGTTATTCTTAATTGCAGGTCAGTGTAAAACTGATGTGTCAGCTGCTGTGACTGCTAATTAATTCTGCTCACAAACAAAGCCAGAGACAATCTCCATCTGCTGCTGTTTAACCTGGAAGAGAGAGGCATGTCGGATTGTCATGCTCTTATTATGATAGAGTGCTTGTCTGAGATTATGACTTTTAATCGAAAAAGAAACACTGATGCACATTTTTGCATATGCTACATTATTTTCTTTTTTTAGAGGAGATCGCGCCATCTATAAGGTTTGAGTTCGATTACAGAAACGGGTGTTTTCTCTAGCAGTGATTTTGTATGCTTAATTTAAACATCGTGCTTAAAACTTTCATAAATAATAACTATCGTAAATCAGGATAATTTAAATTCATGTTGTTTATGTTATAACTGCATACAATTTATGAACATATCATATATATATGTCGGCCAAAACAATTACCTTTTATTCTACAGTACATTATGTGTTTGAAGTTTCATGAATTCTGGGGAAATTCATAGTCAAAAAGGTCACAAAAGGTTATTGTATTATGAACATTAGGCTATGATATTATTGGTTAATATCATTTTTCCTGCCCACAAGCCTTGGTTACATCAGCAGAAAAGAGAACAACATTTCTGAGATAGAAAAGGATATTACGGATATGTTGAGAAAAACATACATTTTTCTTTAGAATAATAAAAAATAAAGATGTCCTGCACTCTAAAGTTTGTGTTATTAAATTTACAAAAGGGTAATAATTATAAATGACTCTTTAGAATAATATGAAAAAATAATCATGCACAGTCAGACATAATCATGGAACATAAAGGAACAATCATTAAAATTAATCGGTTCATTTTTAAATTTCATGTTGACTATAAATGAGGACTGATCATTTAATTCAGACCCAATCAGATGAGGGTTGGCCGTGTGGACACGTGGTCTTTTAGAAGAGGGAAATCAGCCCCCATAATGCTTCTGTCGGAGAAAACAGGCATCATCAATAATGAATTACTAAACAAGGCCATCATTAAGTGCATCCCACTGTCTCTGTCCAGCTCAGGGATAGGGTGGGGTGGGTTCAGACAGCATGACTCATGCATGGACTTGCAGAGATTAGGCTGAGAAACAGAGGGAAATAGAGAAAGATTTAGGTAGGGAGAGAGAGAGAGAGTGTGTAAGACAGACGAAAGGGGTCAGGGTGAAGGAAGTGTGTGAGAGAGAGGGCTGTCATTAGAGTTCATTCAAGTTAAGAGTCACAATGACATTCTTTGGTCAGTAGAGTAGAACCAGAACACACACACACACAAACACTCCGCTGTGTGTCTGTAAACATCTCTAAACAATACTAGAGCCTGAGAGAGAAACAAAATGATCTAAGTGATGATAAATACGTTTAATTTATCTGTCTTTCTCTCATTTAACTGTCTATATGTCTATTTGCTCAACAAACACATCTCTATATCCATCCATCCATCCAATATCTATATATCCATCTGTCTGTCGGTCTATCCATCCATCCATCATCAATATATCAATCATCCTTCTATCCTTCTATATATCCATCCACCTGTCTATCTATCTATCTGTCCGCCCGTCTGTCCGTTCATTAATACAAAGCAAAAAAATCCATCCATCCATCTATCTATCTATATATCCGTCCATCCGTCTATGTATCTATACATCCATTTACCTATCTGTACATCCATCCACCCATCCGTCTATCTATCTGTCTGTCTGTCAGTTAATATAAAGCTAAAAATCCAAGAAAAAGGTGTTCCAAAAAAAAGAAATAAATCCAAATATGTCTTTTTCACATTAGCAGACTGTTTTTTCATTCTTTATTTCCTATTTATTCAGACTGTTTATTTATATCTAATTTATTCAGTTCTTTAAATATTTGAGCACTGCAGTAACAAATCGCTGATAAAAAGGATAGACGGAGTGAGATCTCGCAGGGTCAGATGGAGGACAGACTTTCAGAATAACACCTCCGAGTCCAGTGAAGATCATTCCGACAGACAGCCGGATATCACAGTCAGTTGCTTATCGCAGGACCTTGAAAATACCAGGGAAAAAAATCCCAGACCCTCTTTCTCTATCACCTTCAAAGTGGGTCTAATACGGCCTCAAAGAATACTTGATATTCTCCTATTGGTATTTGCAGATGGTGGTGCTGTTCACACATTCAGTCGGCGTGGAGGAAAGGTTGTGTCTTGGGACTCAATAGATTAGTAAGTCTGGGGACAAGTGTCTGGACGCCCCTGTTTAGCATGTGAATGACACACCAGTGTGCATTATTGGCTTTGGTTGTACTGGAGCTAAGAGGCAGCGAGAGGGACAGTTCAAAAGCAATTGTATTTGCATTAAATATGTATCAATGAAATATCATGTTACATGAGGTAAACTCTATTCTAAAGGGTGATGCTCTGTTGTGCCTGGACAATAATAAGATTCAGGATTTAGAAACATGTAGAATGAATAAGATATATTTAGGATCCTGGACTATTTATAGTTGTTGATGTTAATTGCAATCTTTTGAACAATCTCATCTCAATAACGAATCTTAAAACCCCAAGATGGATTTTTGTATCCTAACAGAAAAATAAATTCAAATGAAAAGATGAAATAGTTGCCTACTGCAAAATAATAGTTCTCGAGGGGTGTGCAAATGAACATACAGCTGATTAAAAAAAAGCCTGCTCTTTTCTATGAATCAAATACTTGGAGCACAACCATAGTCAGTTTCACGAATGACTCTTTTAAAAATTGGTTCATTTTAGTAAATCAAAATCATAGAGCACAAACAGTGCAGTCTGATTCATGGACATTCTCTTCAACCAATTGTTTTTTTAGTGAATCAACAGCATGCAACTTCAATTTAAATGACTCTTTTCAACCGGTTCTTTTTAAGTAAACTCTTATCATATAGCATGACTAGGGTTGTCCCATTCATGAATAAATGATTGTCAATTCTTTTTAGTGATTAAATGATAAAATGCAACCAGTAGTTGTGTGAAAATGTATTTGTACAGCGCCAACTTCCATCCTAAAAATCTAATTTTCTATCTGTCTATCCATCCATCCATCTATCCATCAGACAATTTCAACAACATTGAGTATAAAAAAACAATTATGACAAAAAAGGTTTTTTTTTCATTCTGTCCTTTTACATGCCACATATAAGAATATATGCTAAATATGCTACATATAAGACAATGCTAAATACACCTTCAAATCTTCAGATTATTTTCAAAGATGCTCATTTAAGACTGGACAGAATGAAACAAACAAGCACAAAAACAATGAAATGAAACATGAGACAAAACACAACCACTAGAGTTGCTAATGCTGACAGACAGAGAGAGCAGGAGTCTGGTTATTGAACACTGAGTGCTCTGTGAATTTGTACTGAGGCAAGCAGACAGGAGATGCTTTCCTGCGCACTGCTTGAACCTAAAATGAAAGTGTGATTTTTTTTTTTTTTATATATTTTTTTCTCCTTTCTCTCTCTCTCTCTTTGCTTTTGACAATGAAGCTCTCCGTGAAGATTGAACGCCCTGCGTTTACTGGAGGTGGGGACCTAAGAGCTTCACTCTGAAGGGGCCTCTCTGGGGGGTAGCCAGCATTTAGAAGATCTGATTAATCATAGTCTCCCTCTCTCTCTTTGAGGTGATAGCTCAGAGAAAGCAGGAGGCCTGGCCCTCGTTACGTGTGCGTCCGGGGAGAGACAGCAGTTTACAGAGCTGCATGTGAGCATGGGAGATGAATGAACGGCACGGGGAAATAATCAATTATCACTCTCTTCACCACTGGAAACAGACCAAACACACTGCAAAAATGATTAACTTTGTCTTTCTAGTAATATTTTATATCTAATATTTAAGAGAAACTTGTTTTAAGGATGTTATTTCAGTAAATACTTTTTTTTTTCAGCAAGCACACATTAAATTGATCAAAAGTGACACTGAAGATATTTATAATGTTACAAAAGATATCGATTTCAAATAAATTTTTATTCATCAAAGAGTGCTGAAAAAATATACTAAGTAGCACAACTGATTTTAACTTTGTTAATAATAAGAAATGTTTCTTGAGCAGCAAATTGGCATATTAGAATGATTTCTGAAGGATCATGTGACACTGAAGACTGGAGTAATGATGCTGAAAATTCAGCTTTGATCAAAGGAATAAATTACATTTTAAAATATATTAAAATAGAAAGCAGTAAAATAGTTTTTAAAAAATGTAATAGTATTGCACAATATTACTCATTTACTGTATTTTTGATCAAATGAATGCAGGCTTTGTGAGCATAAGAGACTTTAACAGACATTTAAAAAAATCTTACCAACCACAAACTTTGAAAGTAAATTTACTTGTGAATCAAAATGGTATAAAATGCTAGTTTTTCTTGGATTAAGCTTTTTTTTTTTTGCATCTATCTATATGTCCATTCATCCATCCATCCATCTGTCAGTCCATCTATCTATACGTCCATCCATCCATTTATCTGTCTACCCATCCGTCCATCCATCCATCCATACACCCACAATTTAAAAAAAACAAAACTATTTGACAAAGTGAAAATATCATACGCAATACATCAAATACATTTCTTTTGGTTTTAAGCATATGTTAAAATATTTTTACTATAAAGCAAGACAAAAATACTGATTAAGAGAATGATTTTTGCAGTGCACACACTTCAAAAACAGACAAACGAACACCTTTTGTGCCTACTATTTAATTTCCTACTGTCAGTGAAAGCCCTTAACTGTGTTTTCTAGTATAGTCTGTGATCTTGACATCGCTGGGGATTTTTCAGGCCAAAAGGGTTTTTTACTGAACACTCTTGGAAGAATATAAGTCACCAGAGTTTGTGAAGAGAGGAGCGATAAAGGGGAGGAGATGAAGAGAGAGAGCGATTGCACCAGAATGGGATGAGAGGTGTCCACTGAGAATTTGGAAGTGGAGGATCTCACTCTGGCGTTCAATCTGCACCAGCTCCAATACTGTGGAAATAAATTGGTTTTTAAATAGATTGCTAAGCCTCTATCAGCGAGCCACTGATGTGGGTACATTTCATAGGCGGCTATTTAAACCAACCTAAAGCCCATCCATAGTGTAACCTTATTAAAGATATCTGCCAGTTAGACTTCACTAGCTTAGCGTGCTTCACCTCCCGCCTGAAATTAATCTCTGAAACGATACACATGATAACCGATCTCACACCTATGGAAGAATACAAAGCAGGACTGTAATTAAAGTAACAAAGCTTAGTGGCCTGTATCAGCTCTCCATAAGAAATGGACATGCTGTGAGATGCAACAGGCCTGAGATTATGAGGTTCAGAGGTAGTAAAGTTCACTGTTTCAAAGGTTGTGAGGTTTTGATGTTGTGAGGTTGAGATTGAAGGAACACCAGTCAAAAACTTGGACAAACCTTCTCTTTTTTTCTTTTTTTTCTCGAAGCACAGTAATCAAAATACTGAGATACAAAATATGTTAAGAAAAATTATTTTTTCTCAACCAACTTCACAATTCTGGGATGCTTTTCAAAAAGTATTGAATAAGTTCATTGGTTATTCTTTGTCTGCTTTTCCTTCACCAAATGGCCCACTTGATCCATTAATAGTTCATTGAAAAAATAATGGGTGAATCAGTTTGCACTGAAATACATGTAAAATGTAAAGAGAATTAAATATATATATATATATATATATATATAATATATATATATATATATATATAATTAGTAAGCATATTGCGCAGTTGTGCTTGGAGCCAATTGTTTATCTTTGATAAGACAATGAAACATGCCAAATTTTACAGAATTTTTTTTTGGTGAGGCTGTCATCCATAGAAATTATGAACACATGCAAAAATAAGAAAAACCAAGAAAATATTAATAATGGATTATGTTGTAGTCAATGTATGCTTTTTACTGTGGGCTTTGCTTTGTTTTTTTTTTTTTTTGCACAGTAATTTTGTCAGATAAATACCTTAACCAAGTGTAATGTTTTGTTCTTCCCTCATATTTAAAATATATAAAATATTTTCCTCCGATTTTGATGGTTTAATTGAACTTATAGTGTCATTAAAAACAAATGTCCCCTCCTGTCACCACTTTTTGCTGCTACATATACATACTATATATATATATATATATAAAACAAGAGAATCACAAATTCAGTTAAGTGTGTCCAAACTTTTGATTGGTTGTGTAGCTTCCATTTCCTGTACTAATGTAGCACATTGATTAATGCCACTAATCTTATTTGTGGAGAAGAGCATAATGTTCCTGAAAGAAGTCAGGATGATAGACCATCATGACATCATCCACAAGAAAATGAGGAAAATCCCATAAAAGAGCTCTTTTAAAAATGCTGAGCCTATAAAAAATAACCGTGTTGGTCAAGCCTTTGTGCTGGGTGTAAATACCAACAAACACAACCATGAAGAGTAAACTAATTAGTTGAATGACTCTCCATTAGTCAAAGAATTCTCAAATGCAAAAAGAAAAAAGCACTAATAATACTCGATAATTTGAATTAATCTAGTATATAGATTTTATTCATGTGGACAAATTAATAATTGATGCCTTAAATTTTTGCAAAGCTTCCATAATTTGGATTTGATTTGAATGGACAAAGTGGACAGTATCTGGAAAGGGCCAAAAAATAAAAATACTGACAAACATGCTTCACTTCTTGTCAATATCTCATATCCTCTGAAATTAATTAAAGCTCCTTTAGAGAAAAAATTTGGCCTGTACTTTAAGGCTTTTTGCAACTAATTGAATTCAAATGTCTGAGAGACATAAATCGAAACATAGATTCTTCAGCTGAGTAATCTTTTATAGAGTGATGGACATTATCCTGTTACAAAAACACAACAGTCGTATTCTAATGAATATGTTGATGACCAGAAAGAAATGTTTTTTTTGTTGTTGTTGTTGTTTGGAGCTGCATTGTGCCTTGAAAAATAAACTGAATGCTACAAGCTGAGACAACAACAAATAAAGAGAGATCAATGGTGTCAATAGACCAAGCAAAAGAATCCAAGACGAATCCAGCTCTGTACTAATTATATATAAATAAATCTCAACATTATGACAAACGCTTTTTGAAGCATACTAAAACCATCAGTATAACCCAAAACGTGTTCATGATTCTGTTCAAGCATATATTTTTAAAATGTTTGAAATGTATTTTTTGTTTTTGGCATGCATATTTGTTCATAACCTACATTCAAAACTGATTCTTCACCTATAAGGGACAAAATATACAAATGCATCATAATTTCACTTAAATCAAGCTTTATTTATAATATGAGGTTGGAGGAACAAAGATGATGTGCATATAAAAATAATCTCAATAAAGAGCAAATTAAAATGAACTGCAGAGGCTTGAATAATTTAATCACGTCATAAACTGCAGGCAGATGCAAGTTAAACAGCGAGATAACACCATCAATAAAATTGATATCAGAGAGAAATTCTGTTCGTGTACTGTAGAATATTTTGGTAAAAATATATATATTTTAATCTTAAATACAGGTAAATATTCTAATATAACAGATAATTGTTAATAAAATGGTTTGCATGTGACCCTTTTCACAATTGCCACTCCTAAGGCACTGTTTAGCATAAATTAATAAAGGAATAAATGAAATTCCATTCATTCCGAGTGTACATGCTAAGAATAAAAAACACATTCTTTTTAAGCTGCCAAAACCTGTGATATCTAAAACTATTTTCATCTAAACAGATATTTCCATACGTTTTGAATCTATGCGCCCCAAACTCCTTAAGAATTATATAAAACATGACTTAAAAAGTTAAGCAACAGACTAAAAAACTGATATAATCTCCTCTGATTTTCAGTTGTGTGGTTCCCCTAGTGGTTAAACATTACAATATTCCTCCTCCACACCTCTTTTCTCTCCATTCATTTAAACACATAGCCGAAAGAACGATAATTACAGAGTGATCAAGGATAGAGCGGGCTGATTGTTGCCTTTAGTCTATCTGAAATGCTAATACATCACTTAAATGTGCTGAATGATAATGGAGAACAAATTAAAATGTTTGCAGATTTACAAATCGTCCACGTCAATACATCAACAGCAGGTCCGAATACAATCTATTTGTCTTTATGCAAAATAGATATAAATATAAAAGGCAAAAGAATTCTTTTTTTATAAAACAATCTCATGTATATTTATCAGATCTGATCATAAGCGTTCATAAGTCGAGTAGATCCTATTAGGTTCCCTAAATGGATTTCATGGACGTTAGAATGCAGCATCATACGCTCGCCTGATACATATTCATGATATACGCGTGCCTACATGGGAAGCCACGCCGCAGTCAATCTAAAGCCGTGGTAACTGTTTATCTGCAGTGTGTTCCTTTACAATCCGCATAAATTTAGCTGTCAGTGGCATCGTGGACATTTCATTCCATTCCATTTTTTTTTTCTCTCCAGCCCTTACGGAGCTCCATATGGAAACCCTGCACGATAAATGTCATTTCAAAATCAATTTGCATTAAAAAGGTGGAGTGTGTGCGGTCCTGAGAAAAGAATATATGGCACAAACCGAACACATTTGCATCTACAACCCCTCCCGGCACGTTACGATATACAGCTTCCCCTTTCGGTGAGGATGCCGTAGCATTTTAAAGCAGAACCCAAATCACGACAAAACCCCAGTTTTTCCTTTCCGGTGGCTGAAAAGATGTTTAGTTGGAGCAGGCGGATAAATCAACAGCACAAGCATCACACACAAACAGGAAATGCAGCTTCGCTGACTCAATAAATGGATGTGGGCGTGAACCTCGGCGTTAGCAAACGCATGTGTGTGTGTGCAGGCAGGTGGGCCTTCTGGATTCAACGCTCTCTCTAGTCCATTGCAGGCGCCGCCGATATGACTCTCCTCGACTACGCGTATTCTTAAGCAATAACAACGAGAGCCGTATTATCCACCCAAGAATACCCGTCACCGAAGAGAGTCTTTTACAGAGAGAAACAACAGAACCGCCGGCATCGTCCGCGGCAGTTCGGAAAACGCGGCCTTTTCAAAACAATTGATTGAAGACGCTTTGTAGCGCAAGGCAAGGGCCCCTCAACGGCTCGTCTGCAAACAGAAATTAACAGTGCATTTTTGTTCAGTAAACGCCTCAGAGGAAATATGTGGTAAGTGTTTTTTGTGCTATTTCCTCCCAGCAATCTGTGCTCTCACAGGGCCACTCGGGGGAAAGGTGCATTTAATGAAGGAGCAGGGGGATGGGGCGGAGGTGATGGAAGGGGGTTGTGGGTAATCCACCGCCCCCCCCCCCCAACAGCATAAACTCACCTGGGATGCAGGGACCCAGCGGAGGTCCTCCGGCGAGCGTCCATGTCTCGACTCCCATTGCCACGACGATGATTCTGATGATGACGATAGTCCACTGTAGTGGGTTCTCCTAAAAACACAGACCATCGGGGTTAGGATAGAGCGGGACGCTCGAGATATAAATGCTTCTATGGTCCACTTCATCACATGCTGCACATCTCATCTGTCTAAATGATATAAAGACGGGGAAAAAATTAGCCAAACAGTCCATTAGCACCGTAAGGAGAATTCTATATGGAGACACGGACTCAAATGAAGCATGGCGGCCCCCCTCTACACCCCACTTGAATATGACGGGGGAGGGAAAAAGGGGGGTGGGGGCTAAACTGTGCGATTAGTCTACGAGAGAAGGCTTCTTTTGAAGAAAAAAAAAAATGCAACTTGTATAAATGAATCATGTTACATAGAGAATTGTGCATTTTAGGACAAAATAGGTCTGAAGTAGATTATCTTTAAAATGCATTAACACTGAATGTTTGCTAACAAATATGATAATTTAGTCCATTTAGCAATTTTTGCTTTTTTATTTTGGTATCATAATTTAAACAAAGAATGTTATTTCAGCTGACAAACGTAACTGAAATATTTCTATTCCGTTTAAAGGTTTGCATGAATGCATTTTCCACTTTTTAACTAAATCTGATAGGATCGTTTCATTTTATATAAACCAACAGGCCTTATTTAAGGTCATTTCATTTTCATGCAAAATTCTTTTGTTTTATTTGTTAATATTTTTCATTTACAATAACATGAGTTCCCAATATTTCTTAAAATTGGCTCTTTTCTTAATTTACAAAATAATATTTTGATCAGTCTATCAGAATGACTCATAATTTGATAAAGTTTTACAACATAAAATTGATTTTTCAAAAAAAATTGAAGTAAATTTTAATATTATAAATGTTATCGGTTTTTATATTTTCCTTCATTTCATGCAAAAAAAACCCTACAATTAAAAATGACACCTCTAAACCAATAACCTACTAAATTAAAGTCCACATACCTGCCCAAATAGATTTTTTTTCTATTTTACACCGATCATTCACAAAATGAGAAACACAATCAGCTCTCATGCTGAAATCCACACGTTTCAAAGAGAGAGACAGAGAGAGGAGGCAGCACAAGAAACTGGAGAAGAAGCTAACGGAGGCAGATGGAGAGGGACAGAACGAGAGGGAGAAGCTGGACTCGAGCACAAACGCAACAAAAGCCACCGTACGGGCACACCGGCGGTGTAGCAGCCGGCTGCTTGCTCGCTCTCCAGTCTGCAAAACCATGAGACGCATCTCACACACACACACACACAGCCACCCTGACGCAGGGCACACTCCCCCAATGCTATAGCCCCAGGGCTCTCGTTTTCTCTGTCCATTTCTGAAGCTACACACACACACACACAGAGCAACCAGGGACTCGACCCCCATCCAAATCCCCTCAGAACTCCAGGAGTTAATCAATGGCCTCCATGGATGGATTTTGGGCTTTTTTTGGTTTGTTTGTCTTTGCCAAAGTTCCTCTGGGAGCATCTCTTTTTTTCTCCCTTGAATTAAATATTGGTACTAGTTTCTCTCTTCATGTAAGAGCCCACTCAGTCTTTTTTATTTTAAAAATGTATATTTGTTAAATTAAGTTTAGCAGCAAAAAATATGACCAAATCTGTATTCTGTACCTCTCTCCGCTCCTCCCTTTCTAAACAAGTGATCTGCGCTATTCCACCCTACACTAAAGAAAGAAAAAAAAACACTTCGAGCTGGACCCTTCACTGATTGCAATTTAATTGAAAGGAGCCCATGAATATGGTAATTTCACAAGACACTTGACACAAGCATCAGGAGGTGTAGACCACACCGGCAAAAATGACACAAATGTAAAAAAACGACACCCAATCACACTGACGAAAAAACAATATTTTTGAAAAAAAGGAGAAGCGATGGAGTCCACATGTGGATGCAACTTACCCCGTCAAACCTTCAGCATCTCGTCGTGCCGCCCGCCTAAGCGTAGTGGGATGCCTGATCGTGATAAACCCAGGACGGTACGGCGATCTTAGAGAGAGCCAGGCGGGCAGTCCTGTGATGTGCAGGTGGACGCGGTACACGTTCGCAGGGGGGATGCTTGACAAAAGGATCAAAACCCACTGCCCACTCCCGAGCCAGTTGTTGCTTGACACAGCAAATGAACTTACAGCACAAGAGCGAGTGAAGCTGAGGGAGGGAGAGACAGACGGGCGAGAGAGAGGCAGAGGAGGAGAGAGAGAGAGTGTTTGGCTCGTGTGTATGTGAGAGAGAGATGGAGAATGAGTGAGAGAGAGGAGGAGGTGGGGGTAGAAGGGGGTTCGGAGTGAGCGAGCGGGCGAGCGAGGGAGAGAGAGAAATCACAGCATAACAAAACCTATAGCTACGTGGACGGACACTCTCTCTCTCTCTTTCTCTCTCTATATATCTCTCCACCCTCTCCGGCTCAAAGGAAGGGAGAGAATAATTAGATTTGAGCCACACATGCCTTCCAAAAGCACTGACTCGTGGATCCCAGGCACCTAATGTTGGATTAATTGAGGGAGATCTGATGTGCTACATGCACTGTGAGCCCTCGGCTCTGACTCCCCCCCCCCCCCCCCCCTCTCACAACACCAAAAAACTACCATCGTGATACGACTCCCTGCTCCTCTCTCCCGGCATATGGTGACTGACACGGCACTGTAGGCACAGAGAAAAGAAATAATAGATTGTTTATTTAATTGCGAATACATACAGACGTTTATTAGGCTAGATTTGTGCTTCTGTCAGAGTGGAAAACAGTCAGTATCCATCTTAAAGTCTTGGAAATGCCAGTAGGGAAGGAAAATTTGATTTTTTTTTTTTTTTTTAAGTTTAATGCACACGACATTGAGCACGACATTTCTGATTAAAAAGGCCTAAAATGATTTTAAAGAGGCTTTTTTCTTATCTGAGCTTATTGCCACTGGATAGATGGGAATAATCAATCCAAACGACATGATTTTGATCATAATATAGTACAAACAGATCTCTATATAAATACTCTGTACAAATATTCCTTAGCATTCAGATTTTGTACACATTCTTGAATACTAATATTATAATGAATGAATGAATAATGAAAAACATGTAGATTGGTCAAAAATTGATTAATGTTAAGGTTGTGTTGAATGAAACGTGATTTATCGGCTTCCATTCAACTCTATTGAAAGAAATGAAAAACATATATACAGACCCGCAACAATTCGCCACCATTTCCACTTCCACCTCCTCCCTTTTGATAAAAATCACTTCAATAATATCAATATGATATTCAATATTCAAGGTAAATGGCAAAAGAAAGCAGCTCTGGTAACTGGCTTATAACACACCAGCAGACAAAGGAATCAGACATGTTGAATTTCACGCCATTGAAAGCGGTCTACTGCCCCCTGTTGACCGTTCCGTCACGGTCCAAACAGGAAGGCCCAGACAGCTGGACCATATTGCGACGAGACACAGCGCAATCTCTGCAGGAATAACAAATAATTCTTTCTCAAGCTATAGTCATCTAAACAACATTAGGCATAAAACAAAGCAACGCAGTGATACGGGAGAAATGGAGGGATGAGAGCCGAAGGAAGAGGGGGAGGAGAGGCGCTCTCGTTCTCTCTCGCTCAAGGAGAGGTGAGAATTCCTTACAAAAGCCCGGCTGATTCCGTTTTCACCCCTTCAAGGCCAGATGAGCTCGGCACAAAGACGTATGCCAGATGAAAAAATCCATCCGTTTCCTTTTACTTTTTAGCTTCCGCTAGTTCGGTTCTTAACACAAAGTAGCAATTAAGGTGAGAGTGTTCTGGGGGGAAGGAAGAGGCCATGTCTGCTAACACCCTTTGTTTGCCCACGCTGAAGTAATTGAAATCGACTTTCAGAAGACAACGAGATACATTAATTGACATCTTCAATAAAGAGCCGCTCTGGGCCTTGGCACTCTCTCTATGGTTAAGATCAACTCACCCCCGTTTCAGGCCATAAACAAATAAACGGAAGGTAAAGACACGTTGTGATCAGATGTTCCCTGTGGATTGTTTCAGAACATGTATGTAATGACCAGCTATTAGAGTACTATTTTTCCCCGCGTCGCCCAGCGTGGACACATTAGTTCATTAGCAGCTGTTTCACTGCTGTAAATATCCTCGCCCGGAATGTACGGGTGAAAAAATGATTTATTTAAATTTGATGCGCCGAGTTTATTTGCCTGGTGGCTCGTGCGAGCTGAAGAGAGAGATATTCACCTATCCTTGCAATAAACAACACCCCTCCCCACCTCGCCTGGCTGTATTTCAATTCAACAAGCTTATAAACACACATACGCTAGCGCACGCTCTCGCGCACACGAGTGCACGGGCATCCGGCAAATAGAATTCCTTCAAACGTACGTGGGTTGAAACATACTCCAGGGATAGAGAGAGGAGAGGTGCAGGGAGCAAAGGCCAGGCGCGGAGCTCCCTGTATCCAAATGGCATTACTCACTCTGAGATATATTATTAAAGAAAGAAGTACCGCAGGCCATGGCTGACAGACCGTGCAACAGTAAACAAGAGAAAAAAACAGCAGAGTTTGACAGCTAAAACACCGTGCTTTCATTCTCACACTGATACCGACAACACAGAGACGTGTTCAAATTATTTGCCGTATGTATACCTGCACGCATTTTGGGGGGAAAGTATCTTTGACACTCTGTTTGAAACATTTTATGAGGTTGCAATGACTTTTGATATTTGATTTGTGCTTTTTTCTTTGGTGTTGGCACATTGGTGATCCATAGGGAAAAAAACAAACAAAAACTCTTCAATATCTCATATTTTTCTCATAGCTATGAGGTTAAATGGAGACATTTGCAGAGCTTTCTCCTAAGAAAAAGACCCTAGAATCACACATGCCTCTTCTCTGGAGTTTTAAAAAGAAATCTCAACAATCTTCACACTTGGACGCTTCAAAAAGGTCATAAAGAGATCGTTAAACTGATCCATATGAATTTAGTGGTTTAGTCCAAATTTTCTGAGGAGACATGGTCGCTTTATATTATGAACAGATTTAATTTAGTCTTTTATTCAGAAATAAACATTGATCAGCAAACATAAACAAGCTCAACCGTACTTGAAGTGCAAGAACAAACCTCATTGGTTCTTACAGAGGCTAAAACGTGATGCGTAACACACGACAATGAACCTCATTGGTTCTCGCACTTCAAGCAAACATGCTTGAGCTTCCGTTTACCATATCTGTTGTGTGCGATGATGAATATATATATATGTGTGTGTGTGTGTGTGTGAATGAAAGTCTAAATTAAATATGTTCATCATATAAAGAGATCGAGTCTCTTTATTCTCTATCTGAACTTTTTGAAGCATCAAAGTATTAGTTTTGTAGCTGTCAATGGGGGTCAGAAATCACTCAGATTTAATTAAATATATCTTCATTTGTGTTCTGAAGATGAACGAAAGTCTTAGATTGGAATGACATGAGGGTGAGTAAATGATGACAGAATTTTTATTTTAAGTGACATCTCAATATTTCTTGCCAAAATCTTTCAATACCAAATTATCTGAACTATTGCAAAAGTTTAAATTTCATCTCTTTCTTTATGCCAACTTAATAGTCTGATGTGCAAAAAAAAAAAAAAAAAAAAAAAAGGGCACATTTTGAACAAAAAGATTAGAATGTCACGTTTTTGTCAAAGACTATATCCGGACCGGATTTAGAGCGATGATCAAAACATAGATGGAGTAGATCGAGTCTATCAACACCCCAAAGCTTGCACAGTCATTACCTCTTCCTAGGCCAACATTTCATTCTGTAATATTAGGCAGTTTTGATTTATATGCTGTTTAATGTTGATGATAACATTAGTTTACATTTACATAAGCAATGCTTCTATCACTTGTTTCTGCTGCTTCTTCGCTTGTGTTTTGAGCCAGAGATTCTCTACTCTTTCAGAGGATTCATAATAGCATATAACAGTGAAAACATTAATGGTACTGTACTGTAATACCAACCTTTAGTAACCAACGGAAATGCATAGTAAAGGAAAATCACAAACTTTAAATCTCAGTTGTTTCCTCTAGCTCCTGAATATTAGGCCCCAATAATGTCATCCTCAGAAGAGATCTCAAAAATGTCTCAATCTGTGCTCCAATTCTGCAAAAAACAACTGAAATCTCAATGTTTACAAAACTATACAATTCATACGGTCTATACCGTTATACTCTATAGTAAAAAATGATCACATTTGTGCCAAATGGAATTTTAGGAGAATCATCTGAAACAAAGATGATACTCAAATTAAACATAAAAACTTATAAACATTGCCGTTATGGTGTTTTCAGTATTTCCTGTGTGGTTTGATCCGCTCTTTCTTTCACACATAAATTGATTATACCTTGAATATTTCCTTCCAGGGACACAGCAAGGAGGAAAGCATAAGTGTGAGCATTATGATGATGAGAGGGTGTGCGATACCTAAACCTGTCTATTATTACCACTGCAAGATCATATGACAATTCACATGCCAGTTACAATTATATAGAGGAAGGAACATAAAATAAGCAATAAGACGTGAGAGACAGAGAGCGTCTAAACTGCTATATGGCTTTTGTAGCACAATTATTTGTCATTCCAATAAAACCCAGTGAAACCTGAAACTTGAGGGAGAGAAAATGAAGTCTACAATCTAAGCTCCTCCAACTAAATCTGTTTTTAAACACTCTCTCCCACACACACACACGCATATACACACACAAAGGCAACTAGGTATGTAAATTGGATGCTCTCTCATGCAAATTATTTTCTGGTTATTAAAAACCAGCAAAGGTTGTTTTGAAAATCTGCCACTCTAGTGGGTTTCACTGTTTCAGAGCGTGTTAGAGAACATTTAAAGGGATAGTTCACACAAATATGAGCAGTCTCTTATTATTTACTCACCCTCATGTCATTTCAAACCCTTTCAATTGTCTTTCTTCCATGGAACACAAAAGGAGAAGTTAGGCAGGATGCTCACGCTGCTCTTTTCCATACAAATGAATCATGACCAGAGGCAGTCAAATAATGACCTAAAATCTACCATAAGACTATCCATATGCCTCGTTTGCTATAGTAATCTTAAGGCGTCTGATATCTTTTATGGTGTATTTTGTCATTTTTTCGAGCTTGACTGCGGCCACCACTCACGTCATTGTTTGCAAAAGAAGGGTGACTTTGATTTCACAAAGTACAACATGTTCCTGGATCACATCTTTGTTGATCCTAGAACAACATTCCAATCAACCAATCAGATTTGAGGGACAAGTTGACAGTTTATGTCAAGTTTAAGCTTTCAGCTGGGGTTAGGTATTTCTACACAAGTTTTTCACTTATAATTTCCCTCTGGTTTTAGGGATGAATTATGGGTAGGTTTAGTTTTAGACTAGGGCTTTTCGGAAATATGTCAAAATATGTGAACCGTGCTGGCAAAATGAGTTGTAATGCGCACAGGCAAAACAAGTGAAAATGTGCAGTTTGGTTGATTTTGAGGTTTTCACAAAAATTAGTTTCGTTTTAGGGCAAAAAAGCCCTCATCTAGTGATCCCAAAGCTCCAAATTCTTTGCCCATGAAAGAATATCCATGATGGTATCGTTTTAATGCGCAGCAATTCCAACTTTGTTAATATTCATAGTGAATTCTTAATGGCATGAATCTGAACCAATGAAATGTAATTTTCAAACTCATGCTGATGTAAACAAATCGATCTTACTCGCACTGACTGACACATCCAAAGTGTGCACCGAAAGACGCCTCAAAGACAGTGCTCGATCCTGATATACATTACAGTATTTCAAAATATCTGTCTTGACGAGTATTCATGCAAAGATGATCTGTTTTGTCTTAAAACTGTTGGGGGAAAACATCTGATGCATAACATTATATTAGCATCAGTGTGGTACAGTAGGTCTTAATATAGTATAGGCTGTCTGTTTCATTAATGTAAATCAAACCATTTAGGTATCATTGAAAAGAAGTTGAATATATATTTTTCATATCAATATTTGGTTTTGACTTGATGTCTGCCAAATTTGGTGTTATTACCAGGGATTTTAAGGTATGGTTGCTATGCGATTTTGTTTTTGAAATTTCAGAAAACTTGATTTTTCTCAAAATTGACTTTGCTTGCTCTATCGACTTCAAACAGGTGTAGCTCATCCATTTTTTTGTCTGATTTCAACAAATCAAGCATCATTTTCAAGGTTTGTAATGTAGAATGTGAAAATGTGCTCATTTTGCCGGCACGGATAACATGTTGATCCAGGAACATGTCTTACTTGGCACAATCACAGTGACTGGAAAGGAACAGCGTGTCCATTCTGCTAACGTTCTCCTTTTGTGATTCTCAGAATAAAGAATGTCATACAGGTTTGGGACTCCATGATGGTGTTGCAATTTTGGGTAAATTATCCCTTTAAAGCTGAGGATGTCAACAACTCAAAATCTGATTGAAACATGGGTTTTCTTGCTCTCAGGATTACACAAAGCGTGATATACAGCAGAACATAAAATGCTTTGAAACCTCCCTCTCTCTCTGTCGCTGTCACATATCAATTGTGAATGGCTCGCTGTCAAGGGACTCCACCAATCTCATCATGGTCTTGGTCTGTCAGTACTCACAAAGCAAAATTATTGCTTGTCACTGGATATTTATGTCCAGAAGGCTTTAACCAGACAGAGCGCTTCCTTTTTATTTGTGTCTTCTGTCCATTGACCATTGACCCCTATGTGGCACTATAAGAGGAAACGTTCAGAAGCATGACAGCTCGGGAAGGATAATGCCTATAAATCTGACACCTGGACAAAATGTCAAAAACTGGAGCAATGACTTGCCAATGATGTTGGATGCAGTTACCCACTGTGTGCATAATTAACCAATCAGATCCTTCCACAGAGGCAGGTAATGAATGTAAAATGTACCTAAAAAAAAGAAATATTAATAATAATACTAACAACACACATTTACATGCATTATATGGAAAAAAATTATATATATATATATATATATATATATATATATATATATATATGTGTGTGTGTGTGTGTGTGAAATATTTATTATTTAAATAATATTTAAAAAGTATTGCAATTATATCATTAAAATTAGGTAATTAAATATACTAAAATTACACTTGCAGTTACACGGCCCTCGTTGCTGTCATTGAATGGAGTTATGTATAAAAATATATTTATTTATATATAATATTTAAGTGTATTTGTGCAGCCAAATCAAGTTTACTTAAATTTCAATGTTGCAATAGTTTTGAGTGGCTATTCCTTTAGTACATCTGAAATGTTAAGATCAAAATCCTGAGTTTAACATTTACAATTCAAATTGAACTGTTTTTGTATCTAAAATGTATACAAAGTGTTTTTGAGACACATATATGAAGGTGTGTCTCAGTGTCTTTTTCAATAAAAAGTTGTGTATTAGTGTTTTTATGGATATGTGCGGCTGAATGTAGATAAACTTTAAACAAAATCTCCAAAATGCCTTATGAGCCGGAGTGCCTTTGAAACTACATTAACTGAACATCATACATTACAGCAGATTTTCACATTCTGCTTTTTTCATGTGGAAAGGCTTGCAGATGAGTGGGACATTTCTATGCAGCCTTCGCTCCATTACAGGATCATATCATAGGACATGTCACCCATCTAAGTGTGTGAAACCACAGCGGCGCTGTGACATTTTCACAAGATGAACAGAATCGAGGCCCTGAGCTTCTCCTCAAAGGCTCTGACTGAAAACTCCTTCCTACATTTTAGCATGTGTTTACCTCAGGAAGCTGCCCGCGGAAATGAAAGCCAGTGTAGTACATTTACTGGCTTTGATTCATCCCAAAAAGAAGTTAATTAACTGTCAACATCCTCGTCGCTCTTTATTTTTCTGTTTTCTTTTAATTTGCCTCATTCTTTCTGCTTGGTTTGCCGGGGTGTCATTATATCTGGCACTCATTTAATGTTTACCCCTGAGTGATCCGATATTTACATAGTTGTGGAGAGTGAACTGAAGTTGCCGCGTTGCCAAATCGATGACACATTTTCAAAATGTTCTGGCGGTTTCTGCAGCACATGACACTGAGGGAGTGGGCTGTGTGCGCGTGGAATCACACACACACACACACAAACCTTTTGAATACTGCCATCTGCTTTCAGCATTACAGTGTCATCAAACTCATATACACGAACAGTGTTGTAATGTTTGTACGATGGAAACATGTCAACAACGCACCACATATTCATAAACAGAAATAGTACTGAGGATGATTTTCATAAATCACTTCACAGTAAAATTGTGCACAAAAGCAATGACCTATAAACATCTAATGGACCAATAAATGTAGTCGGCAAATCAGAAACCAGGTGCCAATGGAGTCTAGGCAGTACAGTAATACGACAAATTAAATGTTTGCACAGTAATAAAGCAAATCACTTTCGTATAATATACATGTACATTGTAGCATATATATATACAAAAAAAGTATTGGTAATGAAAAATAATTGTAAAAAAAAAAATGCAAAGTAAGATGAAATCAATTAACAAAAAAAATAAATAGTGAATAGAAGAAAATAAGTAAATCAAAAAAAAATCTAAATCTGTGTCCACCCTTGTTGTGAAAACCCTTTACCTTCAAAACAAGGTTTATTCTTCAAAGTTAAAAAATTTCCACAGTCAATATTTTTGTAGGCAAATTCAGGATTTTGTACAATATAGTTAGGTGTATGATCATCAAAATGATCATCAAACACAACAGTAAGGTCTAGACAATCAATCTGAAACTCAGAAACAAAACAGGGTGAAAAAGGGGGAAAACAAGGGGGGAGGAACAAAGGAAAAAAACTTGGTGAGTGAAAGCCAGTTAAAGACAAACAAGTTGGGTTGCACAGACAGTTGACAAAAAAAACGCCACACAAGCAACACAAGAGGCATTATAGCACAAGCAGCAAAGCAAGGCTCCAACCAGCAATCCAGCAAGCAGCAGGAAAGGCAGAAATTTGCTGTCCAAGCTCTTTGAAGAAGCACAGAAGAAACAGGCAACGAATGACACCGTAGACGCAGTGGTCGGGCCGAAGAAACTTACTGCAGCAGATGAAAGACACAGACATGCTTACTCCCCTTTCATCATCAATCGAAGAATCCCAGCAACCATTACTGCTCACAATTGGCACAAAACAGTGGACCTGGCGGTACCATCTACTACTGTCAGAAGTCTGGTCGTCTGGTGCAGCGGGTAAGTCTTGACAGAAGGGCCAAAAAAAACAAGATATGCCCCTGAAAAATGACCAAGAAGACCAAACTAAGCGACGAAAACAAAAGAACAGGGGTGCAGAAAAGAAGCAGCAGGGCAGCTGGTGCTGAAAGGTTGAAATAAAATTTTGAAATATTTGAGCAGACATTTTGAAGTTTTCCGAAGGTATGGAGAGCGGTAGTACACGAATGCTGTGCTGCGGCAACAGTGAAGCATGGTGGAGTTCCTTGCAAGTTTGTGCAGCTGCATTGCAAGGATTTGGCTGAATTTGCCCAAAAGGAATTATTGGAATCCTCTGAGAAGAAAAGTACTCCACTATGCAGATTCATACAATACCCATCAGGGGAGCATGCCCATGGCCCCAAATCTGATTGGCCCCAAGCAACCCATGACAACGACCCAGAAAGTCATTAAGAACACATCTAATCAGTGTAAAGAAAACTCAGTGTAAAAGAGGAAAGAAACCCCCCCTGATGAGCCCGTGCCTCACATCCTGATCTCAATCTCATCGAGTCTGTCTGGGATTACATGAGATGAAGAGAAGAGAGCAACTGAGCCTAGAGAAATGTGGGAAGTGTGGTTAGTTCTCCCACGATGTTGAGTTTTGGCCAACCCTTCTGAATTTTCCCTTCAAAAACTTGTGTGCAAGTGTAAAGTTTTTGATTGGTTTTTTTGAAGCAAAGGAAAGTCCAAAAATTGATATTGGATTTTTGAGATTTTTTTTCTGTTTCACCTCACTTTGCATTTGTTAAATGATATAAATATAAACTTAACACATGTATTTTTTTGAAAAAGCATACTACTTTACAGCATTTTTTTCACACCCTGCTAAACTTTTGCACAGTACTGTATATATATATATACACACACTCACCTGGAATAAGGGAATTTGAATGAAATACTTTTGTAAGGTCAATATGTTCTGCGGTTGATGTGCAGTATTCCATCTAAAACTATTTAAACGTTTTGTAAACTAATAATATATTTTATATATATATATATATATATATATATATATATATATATATATATATATATATATATATATATATATATATATATTAGTTCTGACTCTACAGTCTATTTGGATGATCCTTTTTCAAAGCTGTATTTATATTAGTTAAACTCAATGCCAATATTTTAGGAATGCCAGTTATACCAATTGACCTTTCGCAGGCAGTTTGATTGACAGGCGATCTGACCAATCATAACTCCGAATCCGCTGACAAAGCAGTCAGGGGAGTTAGTAGATTAACATTGGTGAACTTGAACTTGAAAAATTGTGTGTATTCGCGTCTTTCCACACTTGAAACAACATTCCTTCTGATGTTCATTCATGTTTATTTGATATTATAAATGAACTAGTACGAAGAGATGATCGGTTCACGAGCGGCTTGAAGGAGCTACAGCGATCTGTCACGACACATTAAAGAGACACTATACGCTATTTATTGTTTAAACTTCTTTAAAAAGTTTCATATAAAAATTTGCCTGCTCAGTCTTGTCTTGTCAGTGTCCTCTTTGCTCTGTGATGTTGTGGCGTGAGAGCACATGGCTTGTCGGACATAGCAACAGTAACTAAAGGGGACGGGGGACCCTTTGCGAAGGGTCAATTATAGAAAAATTATGTGAAATATTTGTACTTCTAAAGGGCAAAAAGTGATTGCAATGGTTAAAAAAGGGAAATAATGGTAATTAAAAAAAGGTGCAGGCACATAGTATGTGTTAACTACCTACACGTGAGATCATTTAACCTTGGGTTAAGCTGCAACTGAAAATCCAAGGCGTCCCAGAAGAATTGTTCTTTTATTGAGTTTATGACACCAATGTAAAATAGTGTTGCCTTTTTGGAAATGCACTTACTTTTGTTTTGTCTTCAGTCAGGGAGATTCTATCATCCTGATATTGGATTTTTAGGTGAATTGAGTTGGTTTTTAGGGGGAGATGTGAGTGAGTTCTTAATGGAAGCTGTGAGGAAGTGCAGTAACGGCTGTATGACGGTCCTTACCAGAATCCAGTCGTGACTCACTCAGACAGGGGTGACAGAAACATGGCACCCAGGAGACTAACACACACATCACCCTCCCTTACTGGAGCACCGCTGACGCATGGCCATCGCTGCCTGCCCAGACCTGCTCTCTTTGAGCTTCTCTCCATCTTCCTCTGCTGTCTTGGAGTCGGGAGTGTTCCATCATCTCCATATGTCGGTTGTATCTCTGTTGCTTTATTCCTTTCATGCAGGATCTGGCCTAGAAACGAGCAGCAATTAAGTTTACTCTGAAGTCATTTTCAGAGTATGTTTGTGATTGTACTGAACACAAACTCAAAGGAAAGTCTTATTGTTCAGAGACTTACTGACTATCAACCACTGTATGTTTCAGATGTTCCTCCTAAAGTAGGTTAAAATGTAAGCAAATGGGAGTATAGAGCAAAAATATAATGTGGATATAATAGCTCAGGTTTGAAGAGAAAATATTTTTATACTGAGATTGAAATCTGACAACTGATTTCAGACTTTTTGGTAAATAGTTTGTGACGTTGCTGTGATTCTCAAACTCTAGAGGAGACACTTGATTAGACTATGAAATCTCTTAGAAGAAAAATCTGAGAAGGAGGAGACTAAAAGAGTCCATTGAACAAACCATTGAGTCTCAAATGAATCTCATTATAGGCAAAACAGATGTTAAAGAGATCTCATATTACAGACACTGAATCAGTCTTTCCCATGGATTGGCAAATTTGAGCACACTTTCAGACATTGTTGAGGTTTCAACTGAAAGTCTTAAAAACCCATGCATGCTATGTAAATTATTAGACTTTTTTCTCAGAATGAAAATCTTTCATCTTTAACCTTGATGTCTAAGAGCAACAGCAGAGATGTTCAACAGATCTCATTTTCCGAGCTCTGATATCCATCAATGGATTTTTCTTGAGTGTAGGATGGCAGTTGAGCACATTGTTGAGATCTCTTATGAAAGTCTAAAAAGGAAATTTATGGAATTATTAGGTTCTTTTTCTCAGGGTCCAAATACAGATTTAGCAAAAGACTCATTGGTGTCTAGGAACAACATCTGAGATATTAAAAAAAAATTTATTAGGGTCTTTTTTCCCTCCCATTGCTGACTAGAAGAAACGACTGAAACATTAAGGAGATCTCACTTGTGATTTCTCACTCCTCTGAGTGTTGTAGGATCTGTTAATCTAAACCTAAAGTATTGTCTTTGATGCCATATCTCCTGCTTCATTCCTGTGGACTCAACATAACCCAATGGCAGATGCCTCGCAGGGCCCTCGTTGCTGTCATTGATTGATCCCCTTGTTTTTATCTGGCGTAATTAAACATTTAGAGCCATGCACTCCCTGTTGCTCAATGTAATTTCCTCTGAATTCAGAAGTCTCGCAGCCCAAGAAATCTTTATTATTGGCAATGAACCCAGCGCGATAATGAGCCAATGGGATGAAACACCCAGTTTAGCACACTCTAGTTACCATTTCTAGAGAGAGGAGGGGACCGCTCGATTTGTTCGCAGCACTATGGAGTCGTTCCCGAAAGAAACAGACGTGTTTACATTAACACAAACACTGCATGGGGAAAATAAGTGTTTTTCTGTGCACGTTTTGCTTTAAATGGACAGCTGGTTTCGTAGTAGCAAACTGCACAATAATGACCAAAGTGAAATAAAGTAGGGCAGAAAAAAAAGGACAAATTGAGGACCAGCTGTGTCTCAAAATGTGTATTGTTTTGAACATGCCTCAATATGCATGTAAAGATACAATACCTTCCTAATATTCACGAAAAGCACACACCCGATGTGCTTTTTGAGAAAGCCGGCTTTTAGACCTATTTAAAGCCAGTTTTCATCTAGTATTACTATTTACACTTTTGTTTAGTTTATCGATTTTTACTTAAAGATAATCCACCCAAAATGGAAAATTCTCTCATTATTTACTCACCCTCAGGTCGTTCCAAACCTGTATGAGTTTCTATCTTTTATGGAAAATTAACATTTGTCCTGTCCATTATATGGACCCTGACTACAATGGAAGTGGATTTGGATCAAATCGTTTGGTTACCAACATTCTTTAAAGTCATGCAGGTTTGGATCAACACGAGGGTGAGTAAACAGAATTTTTATATAAAGTTTTATGTAAAAAAGGAAGGATATTTAAGACTCATTTTCCCCCCAAAACTTAACTTGGGGGGAATTGATATTATATGATATGATTCATCATATACAGGATATTTTGACCTTTAAGCTCTCTGGATGCTTGTTTAAAAAAAAAAAATTGAATAAATAAAAAAAAGATTATATTAATAAAAGTTGAGGTGACCAACATTACATCACAAACACTGAGCCAAACTTTTACTAAACACAAAAAAAATTCCTAATCGGTCAAACTGTGGCACCTGCATTTGCTTAAATTCTTTTCAAGACACAGATTCGTTGTAGACACGTACTCCTAGACAGACAAAACCTCTCTCATAAATGATTTACTCAATGAACATTTGAGTTGATCATTGTGCTGAAGCTGAGTGGATCATTACAGTACATCCACTCTACAGCTTCTACAGTCATCAGTGGCTTATAAAAACACACGTCTGCTGTAATTCCACATGTCCACAGTTCTGTGACCCACCCAACACCGCCCTCCCCCCATTGCTTATGCATTAATAATATTAGGACAAATTTGATGCTTCAGTTCAGGGGAAGCATTACTCATTTAAGGAGTGCATGGCACTATCTGTCTCTATCTTTCTCAGTGTGGGGCCTAATGGCTCTGATTGAACTCCAAATTCAATTTAGACAGGATATTACTGTTACATGAGCTCTCCTCAACAATGCCATTTCCCTTGCTTACACAGTACATTACCCAGTAAAGCTCGGCCTTTCCTGCTAAAACAAAACCAGAAAAATGAGAGAACAAAAAGAAAAGGACTTTTCCATCTCGCAATGGCAACGATAGTCGATTTCCAACTGTATTTAACGCTAACGTCTTGAAATCTCATGGCAGAGCGAGTTGAATCTATTTTCATTACTGCGCTACAGACACAGAGCCAGTGTCCGTCTCTCAGCAAAACTGCACCTGTCACAGATGCGAGTCGTGATTTTGTTCCTCATATTTTCGTTGTGGCAGCTGGAGGAAAATAACTTTAGGCATCTTACATAAAACTTCTGATCGCTTACCTAAGGGTCTGACTGTCATTCTTACTAACCACGCAGTGTTACTGACCAACTGGTGCACGATATAGCCAATTCATGAGTTCACTTGTCCGTCTGATCCTTGAAAGTGGTAAAGGTAAACAGATTAGTAAGGGTAAAAAGGTTTGGCTTGCTGTCTGTAAAGGAGGGGCTGATGCATGAGACGTGACTCACGCTCTATGATGCCTCTTCTGGGTTCATTCATTAAAGATAGTTCATGTAAATTAGACATAAATGTGGAGTAAATAAAAATAAACATGTTGTGATTTACATGACCAGATGAATAAGTGACTTCTAAACATTTATTGTTCTGAAATGACAAAAAAAAAAAAAATGTGAACAGCTATTGCCAATAGATTCAAAATATGTAAGAACGAATAAATAATTATATAATTTTGTATATTAATTCATGTATTATAAATATATATTTACATATTTATTGTCATGCACTAATATAACAGTAATAAACAGCAATAATTATCTACATTGTTTTACTTTTTAATATTAAAAATGCGAATGAATCATTTTTGAATTGATTCATTGATTCAAAAGATTTGAAATGTCAATATTGTAATAATATTTCGTGAAATATTGTGATATTAAATTAAACGTGGAGTAAATGAATAATAAATTTAATTAAAATAAAGGTGTTGTGAATAACATGATCAGATGAACAAGTGCCTTTCAAACTTTTATTTAATCTGAAATGGCATAAAACAACAGCCAAATAGATTCAAAATATTTAAAGAACTTCACAGAAAAAAGTACTACATAAAATGAATTTAGTTATTAGTTTCACATTTTCTCAGTAAATTGAAAATTCCTTGTGGGCCGATGCAAATGAATTAAACTTTTTAAATGATTCAAAAGATTTTAACACTCTCATACTCGCAAATCAAATCACAGGAAGCTACACAAAAAAAGTGCATTAGAACCATCTAGATACTTGTAATGTTACTTAATTATATATATATATATAATATATATATATATATATATAGTGAATCTGAAAGCCAGAAAATCAGAAAGTTTTCCAAACTGTATTTGAAAGTGACATATTTGAATCATGTGCTGAATCTATTTTCATTATCTTCCTTCATCACAGAGGTGAAACCATATGAGGTGAGGACAGGAACCCAGAGAGATCAGACACCTCTGATCACACCACCACGTTCTCGCTGGACATCACACATGTGAATCTATAGGTAAATGCGTCTTCCATCCCTCCTCGTGCACAGACAAGAATAAGGGGTAATGAGGGAAGGTGATATTTTTAAGCACCGTGGGTCCCTGCGGTGCCGCGTGAATGAAGCTCTCTAAGATCGTCACTGCCCATTGTGCTGGCCGGGCCCGGCGAGTTGCGTATAGGCCAGCCCGCCACTGATTATTTTAACAAATAGCATTCCTATTCAAGTCAACAGAAAGGTTTCCAATGACAGCTCGCATGACAAAAGGTCAGGGGCAGGCTGCTTGCCGTTAATTAAGTAAAATTGGTGAATGTCAGAACTACAAAGGTCAACGTTAATCCACGGCATTGTCTCATCTCCTCAGGTTTCATCCAATGGGTTTTTTTTAGGCGGGGGCTTCTTGCCAGATATTAAACAAGCTAAATTCATTCAGGACTATTTAAAGATTAATGCAGCTATGCAGGTCCAACCACACAGTCAGCACATATTGACACAATCACATCTTACAGACGTGCCCACTGCTGGCCAGAGACATAGGTGAAGCTGCCAACATGATATTTTAATTATCTGCATTGTTTGCATTGGCTTTGGTGAGTGTGCAATTTGACTGCAGTGTAGGAATGCATCAAACATAGCTAATAATTATTAGGGCTGATAACCAATATAATGACATAAAAAAAATTATTCATTACAAAATCATTCATTCGAAACTCCATAAACTTAAGTCCCAAAATGGAATGTAGATTTTTGTATGCATTAAAGGGATAACACACAAACACAAAAAAAGATATTTGGAAAAATGTCGGAAACCTAACAGATGGACCCCATTGACTTCCATTATAAATTTATATATATATATATATATATATATATATATATATATTCCATTCTGTGGATGTCAATGGTGCCCCACAACTGTTTGGTTACAAACAGTTAGAACAAAGAAATTTATACAGGTTTGGAACAATTTGGGTGTGAATAAATGATGACAGAATTTTCATTTTTGGGTGAACTATCCCTTTAAGTGAAATCAGGCAATAAAACACTGTAATTCACTATAAAACAAATGTTTGGGTTAAGAAAGAAAGGCAAATTAAATTGATTGAAAGATACAGTAAACACATTTATAATCCTACAAAAGTAACATTTTTCACAAAAATATAAAAATAAGCAGCACAACTGTTTTCTACATTGATGTAAATAAGAAATTGAGCAGCAAATTAGCATTTTAGAATGAGATCTGAAGGATCATGTGACACTGAAGACTGGAGTAATGATGCTGAAAATTCAGCTTTGACATCACAGGTATAAATGATATTTTAATACAATATAATATAACTGCATGTTTGCTCAAATGTACTTATTTATTCATTTATTGCACATACTGTACATGTATATGCATATAGCACTGTAGTTAATAACGGAATCCATTACATTGCTTATTTTAGTTAATCTGACTACTTTGATTACTTTTTGGATTACTTTTAACCTTACTTTTATCTTATCACATAGATTTTAATAGGATAATATCATACTATAGTAATATAAAAATACAAAAAAGAAAAATGTATTGTCTACAAAATTAAATGCAATAAAAATTACAAATCTGACGTTATTCCTTAACTAGGGTTTGTGAAGGAACTGCAGAGGGCTTTTGAGATCATGAAAAGGTAGTTAATTAAACCATAAAAATGTAACATATTAAATAAAAACAACCAAAATAAAACATTTCATTTGTTATGCTGTGTGGCCTCTGACATCCACAAAACTGGAAGATTTTCTGAATATACGCAGAATATAGGCCGTTTTAGAAAGGACAATGTAAAAGCAAGAATTCAATAAATTATGAATAATCTATACTGCCATTTTGTGCACATCAAGTAATGAAGCAATCAAAACTGTAGTCTGATTAAAGTATTTTAAAACCCAACATAATTACAAGAATATACCTTTTGTAATCTGATTACATAATCCAGATTACATATAATCAAGTTTGCTTGTCGCTCTGGACGGACATAAATCTCCCGCTGCGATTTTACAGTACAGTACTGTAATCAAAACAGTACCTGCCACTTCACCAGCTGTAGATGTGAGACTTTACTGTATGTTGTCAATTAGGAGAGCGAGAGCAAAGTGAGGGTTTAATACGGGTCGGGTCAAAAGCAGCAGTTACTGATAGTGTGCACAGCCACGCAAAGACACTGTTGTGCTGCTACAGCTGGAAGCAGCCGCTGCCTTTGAGGAGACCGTGCATTAACTTGTCAGGAGATCTGACAATCGTACAATGGCATCGTACCAGCTGCCAGCGAGCGCTCTGCCGCTCCTCGTGTGCACGCAAATCTAATTTCCATTACAATTAAAACCTCGCCGATGGATTGAGGATGATGTTTGCGCTGCAGGGGTCTAATACGGCCTCTCTCACAGTTTGATAATGTGGCGATCCAGGTGGCTTCGTACAGCCCCCACCTCTCCACCAAACTGAACACGTGAAAAACACAAGCACACCGCAGGGCTTAGGTGGTTCTACAGCCAAGCGCTTTAACTTTCCCAGAAGATGTGTCTGGGTTCGTGTTCTCCCAGAGGTTATGTGTTCATTGCATTCATTAAGAAGCTTTTTACAGTGTTAGAGCTTGAAGGACCGACATGGTTTAGTTATCTCACCGCTGTGCATCTGCTCTGAATATTACTCCTGTCCATCATATTCAGTCAAAGCATTCTGCTTGGGATTCAGTGAAGGCTGCACCTCCATACTTTTTTAACGATTTTTAACCAAGTTGGACGCATTTTTGTTAGCCCTAGAACAGTATTTCTTTAAACCAACCAACATTCAGATCAACCAATGATGCAGATATAAACATTTCAATAATTATTTTCATTTTAAGATGGTTAACTATGGAAGCTTGATTCCGCTACTAAATAAAAAAAATGTAAAATGTAATTGCGATTTTATCTCACAATTCTGTCTTTTTTCTCACAATTGCGAGTTATAATGTCAAAATTGCCAGTTACAAACTATCAATTGCGCATTTTAAAGTCACAATTGTGACTTCTGTTCTCTTAATTTTGAGATATAAACTCGCTATGCCAAATTATAAAGTTCAATTCTGAGGAAAAAAGTTTAACAACTTAGCAACGTGTTAACAAAGTTAACAACTCGCAATTCTGAGATAAAAAAATGTCAGTCTCTATATTTATAACACACAGTTGCGACTTTATATCACACACAATTTTTTATTTTATCTTGCAATTGCAAGTTTATATCTCGCAATTCTGAGAAAAAAAGAATTGCGAGAAAAAAAAATTCGCAATCACCTTTGTTTTATTCAGTGGCGGAAACAAGCTTCCATAATTACCGACAAATGGTTGAAAGATTTAAAACAGATTAAAAATCTGTATACTAAAGCTATGCTATAAAAAAAAACCACAAACTAAAATCAAATGTTTTTATATGCTACAAGTGAATTTAGGCACCACAGCATAATTATAATGCACAGTATAATAAATAATTTTGAGGTTTGCAAAAGATTACATTTAACAATGACATTTACATTTAATTTTGAGTGAGAGTTAGATGACGAGAAATGTACTATAAAGCTTAAAATAGGGAAAATGCGCATGCACAATTAAATATACAGTAAAATAGTCATAACGGAAAAAAAATCTCTCTCTCAATCCTCTAATATTGGCTGATATGGCACTGATATATCATGCTAAAATTCTACAAATTATATTCATGTTATGGCAAATGACCAATAAATGGTTGATATTAAAAATATATATTTTGTATAATAAATAAATCTATAAAAAACCCCCCACTAAAAATCAAACATTTTACATGCAACAAATGAATTTTGAGAGTGATACCAAAAAAAAACCCTCTAATATCAATTGATATGTTACCGATTTACAGAATTATGGACCCCAACAGTGAAGGAATCATAACTACAAAATTCCTATTGACCAATTAGATTTTAGCATTAGATTTTATTTTATAAAAATATGGCCAATAATGCATGGATAAATGACAGTTATTAAAATTCTATACTATGTTGTCTAAATAAATTCAAAATAAAACAATAAAATGAATCGTTTGGAATGCCAGAAGTGAATATAGGCACCACAACGTTATAATGTAAAGTATGAAAAATGGATATTTATTTTGAGATTTGCTAAAAGTTATATATTTAACAGTAGAAGTCACCAAAATATGATGGCAAAGGTAATCAAAATGTAAAAACAGGCTATAAGCAAGCACAATTTAATAACAAATACAATAGAAAAATGGTCCAATAATCAATGAGGTACCGATATATGTAGAACCATATGGCTTCTTGACTATTTCTTTTTCCCATTCTTTTCCATTTTTTTTCTACAGATAAAGTGTTTGAGCTATTTAATTCAAACAAAATTAATTCATTAAAACTGAATGCATAAAATGATCCCATGACGGGAACCCCTAAAAGGTTCTATATAGAGGGCTTGAAGAACATTTCTATGAGCCAGTCAGATTTTAGCAGTAAGTTTAATATTATAGTGTTCAACAGCATTCCTATCAACCAATTATTTCACTCCACATCGATGACTGGTTGCAGGATTCAAAGGAATGAGTTCTAAACCACGTCATGTCCTCCAAGCTCTTTCTGACCTCTCTGAACCTTCAAGTGAACTTGCCAAACAGAAGTCGAAGGCGATTTGCGCACCTGATGTCTCACGGAGACGGACTGACACCACAACGTTATTTACAATTACAGCTGGGACTCTCGGGAGAGCTGCGAAATCACATACGCCACCCTTTATGACGGAGGTTGTCGCAGTAATACGGAAAAGCATTTCTGCGCTCGCGTACTCGGCATTAAGCATGAATTATTTATGCAGGTGCCTCGATGTATTTTTAATCATTAGACAAATTGAACACAGAACAGGGTTGCTTTCATTAATATCTGTCTGCTATGTGAGTGTTTCCTGTGCTCCTGTGCGCATTTTTACCCAAACTGTAATTGCTCATTTTCAGGAAATGATTAGAGTAAAAGGGAGCCGCATTACAGCGGGAATGTGAAAAGAAAATAATTAGCAGCGCCGCACAAATCTCATTTGGAGGCACACAGAAGCCTTTTAGAGGGAGGTCACCGCATGCATTACATTGTTGATTAGCCCTGATGCTCTGCCAGGGTGACGCTGGCCTTCCCCTGCCAATGATCAGAGGGGTGAGGGCTTTTTTCCCCTCTGACGGCCGCTCGCATCCCAACCGTGGCAGGAAGATTAAGTGCGAGCCTCTCTTGGATGTGAGGAATCATCACCGCGCCCTGAATGCTCCAGCGCCGGACCGGCTCACCGAACACACTGGCCCGGAACAGAGAACCTGGAGGAGAGCTGATAAAACTAACAGAGCAGGAGAGGAAGAGGGTGAGGGAGACGGCGAGCGTAGCGAAAAGTCCAACTTCCTGGGTCAGCTTCAATTTGTATTCATGCATTCATTTTTTTATGATTTATTTCACCCAAGGCTGAGGAAGAATCAGACTTGGTGGTAGTGGACCAAGTCCAGTATTCACTGATAGAGAGACAGAAAAAAAAAAAAAAAGGGGGGGGGGGGGGGGGAATCGAGAAGGGAGGATCACTGGGGCGGAATGAAATGAGTGATAGCACCTGTGATGAGTCTGAAAATATATACAGCTAAATAAGACAGACTGTAAATCTTCTGAAGTCAAGAGTCTGGGGTCTCGGCTATACTTAGCTCTGACTGACAGATTCACAGTGTAACGCAGTCAAATATGCATAAATGAACCAGTGTTAAAGGGTTAGTTCACCCAAAAATGAAAACTTTGTCCTTACTTGATCACCTTCATGTCGTTCCAAAGCTGTAAGACTTTCGTTCTTCATCTGAACACAAATGAAGATCTTTTTGATGAAATCTAAGAGCTTTTTGTCCCTCCAAGGATGGTCTACGCAACTATCAATTTGACGCTTCAAAAAGGTTATAAAGAGAACTAATCCATATCGGTTTTCTCTGAAGAGACACAATCGCTTTATATGATGATCAGATTTAATTTAGGCTTTTATTCACATATAAACATTGAGCAGCGAACATAAACAGAAGCTTAACCGAACTTGTTTGACGCGAGAGAACAAACCTCTAGCAGAAGCTCAAACGTGCGGCGTAACACACGAGAACGAACCTCATTGGTTCTCACATGTAAAGCAAACATGCTTGAGCTTCTGTTTACCATAACTGATGTGCGCGTTGATGAATGTTTATGCGTGAATAACAGCCTAAATTTAATCTACTCATTATATAAAGTTATTGTGTCTCTTTAGAAAATTGGGAATAAACTGCTCAATTCATATGGATTCATTTTACAATCTCTTTATGAACTTTTTGAAGCGTCAAAGTTTCAATTGGTAGCTGTCAATGGAGGTACAAAAATCTCTCAGATTTCATTACAAATATACCAATTTGTGTTCTGAAGATGAATAAAAGTCAAATTATAGTTTTTGTTAATATGTTAAATTAAATTTTATTTGTATGTTTTCACTTTAATTTGACTTATTTTTAAGTTCTATTTTTTGCACCAATAGTTTTTGCCATTAAGATTCTTTTTTTTAATTATGTCTACATTTATTCATTTCCATTTATCAGTTTTACTTTATTTTTAGTACTTCCACTTTAAATGAAAATGAGAAAAGTTGGTTTAGGATTACGGTTAGGGTTACCCTTAAATGAGTTTCTTTCTTCTTTTGATCACAAAATAAGATATTTTAAAGAATGTTGGTAATCAAACAGTTGACAGTAGCCATAGTTTTGTTACCAATATCCAATCCTTCATTTCATATTCATTTTGTTCTTGACCGACACTGTTGTCTCCTTGATAAACAAGTACAAGAACCCTTAAAAAAAAACACTAGGGTCAAAATGACAATGCAACTAGAAAGTAATGTGTACAAATAAATCAATTATTTTCACAGAAAAATGTCTTTTTTTTTTCTTTTTTTTTAAATGAACCATCAAAAACAAAATTATTATTATTATTATTATTATTAATAATAATAATACAGATTTTCTTAGCTCAAGTTTGGAACTCAGGTCTTGGACAAGAATAAAACAATAAAATCTACGCCATTTGAAAAGCAATCCCTTCCACGATCTGTTCTACAGGCATCAAGAGGCTTAAATGTAAATATCACAGCCCCCGTTAGTGAAAAGTAAATGACATCATGAACAGGACTCATCATGTGGAGATTTCAGATGCCCCACTGACCTGTGGGTAATTCATTTCATAGAGAGGAACACGGAGTATTACTTCAGACTAAACCCAGTAGACCTGCGCTCGTCTCACGGGGGCAGTTACGGTGGATTGAGACATGGGATAGACATAACCCCACACACGCATGACTGCATGATCTCATGTTCCATTGTACATGCAGTTAGCGGCCATCGTCTTGGTCGATTACGAGCCGAGCTGAGGTCTATTGTCAGGCAGATGCTTTCAATGCAGACAGGGATAACTAAAGACCTTTGAGGTATGCAAATGACAGTTAAAGGGATAGTCAAAAAAAGTCATTTACTCACTCTCATGACGTTCCAAACCTGTATAACTTTCTTCTACAAAACACAAAAGAAGAGTGTTTGAAGAATGTTACTGTCCAACCAACATTGGATTCAATGTATGGACAATAAAGCACGTTTTTCTATGGCAACATATCTGCAAAATAGCATTACACAGCTTCGTGCACATTTTGCAACGCAACACTTTCAAAGTGAAATGTAGAGTGAGTGGGACTAAAAGTGAGGTTATCCAAAACAGATGAGCATGAATCTGGCAATGTATTATCACGTTGCTAGTTGTTTGTATCAAGGCAGTTCAGACATGAAATGTCCGGTGAGTGACATTTAAAGGTTAATGCTCTATCACATTTAAAAATAGCATACCATATACACTAAACCGTCCCCTAAAAACACATTTGTTGAACCAGGTAACCATGACTGTGGTCTCAAAAGCATTGTGAGCTAAATTGATTGTAGAGACCTAGGATTCTACGATATAATTATTACCCATGCCATTTGAGATTGTTTCTACAATTTTTTTAGCTGTTTTATTGTTACTTGCGTTTCACGGCATTGCTAGTCCAGTGCTGTACTAGGTGAGCTACCGAACAAGTTTACTATATAAGAAAAGTCATACATATGGTGCAGGTTATGTGGTCCAAACATCAAAATTTATTAGGCCATTTTTACACCTGGCATTAAGATTCATGTTGGTCGATTGGATCACAAGTGGACGATGCTAAATACAAGTGTAAAAGAGGTCCAAAATGTTTTGAGCTTGTCCACTTTTGACCACTTCCAGAGGTAGTTGAAAACACATTCGACCGGATTGCTTTTTCGTGGTGTAGATGCTCATGTGGTCGAATGTGTTCAAACAGCCCACTCTCCAACAATTGACCTAATGCGTAAACATTATGGGAAGAGCACTAGCAAGACAGGATTTAAAGTTTGTTGGTGGAAGGTAAAAAATGTACCAAGCACAATGTTCTCACAGCGTTCGGCGTGGTCTCACGGCTGTCGAAACAAGCTGATGCTCTCCACATGATTTTCCATCATCTGGGCGCATTCATATAAGTTCTGCAAGCTTATTTTGTCCATTAGCTCGAAAGACCCTCCTCTCGAATCAGAACAGAAATGTCGAAAAGAGATGAAGATATGGATTAAAACACCAGGTGTAAACAGGTATATGTCTGCCTAGTCTACTTATGATCCGATCGACCAAAACACATCTTAATACCAGGTGGAAACAGGGCCTTAGCTTACAAATAATGTGACATTTTAAAAGTGTTTTAAGGTCATAAAATGGTATTGTGCAAAGAAAAAAGCCTTTATTAATCAATAATCTGCCCATGCCATCATAAGTTGTGTGAAAAAGCATAAATGTTGTTGGAGTTTTATTGCCACTAGTGGTCATTTCAGCTGAAAACTGCTGTGAGTTGTATGCATATGTATGTATTGAGGTTTAGAAAATTTAAGTAGAGGCACGTTTTTCCAATGAGCCTTGGTTGCAGTTTTCATACAAACAGTGCTCTGCAGAAAAAAAGTCACAGGTCGGGTGAGTAAATGATGACAGAAGTTTCATTTTTAAAGTGAACTGTCATGTTAACTTCAGAACGCAACTGATGTTTTTAAATGTACACTCTACCGCACTCATTTCCATCCGAGACAGCTCTGGCGTTATCAAGTGTGGTGTTATCAAGTTAATGACTTAACTAATTGCAATAAAAAGCAGTGGTGTTTAGCGAGTGTGAGGAAAACGGGTCTAATTAGAGAACGGTGCCGGCAAAGTTCTCAGATAGTCGGTCTGGGGGAAAAGAGGGGGTCACGCGAGACCTCTGATCATCGGTACACTCTCAAAGAGAACGGTTCCTCCATTGATCTAGTGCACTCTCTGCTACCAGCTGATATATGGAGCCCGTTCCTGCTAGTCGCCACAACACGCACATCAATACGAGCGCATAAGCACACACACGCTCTTCTGTGCCTTGATCCACTCATACGCTCGCTCACGTCAACACGGACACACTCGCTCAGACAGGACACCCTCATGCACAAACAAATGCTCAATAATGATGTTGAATCCACTCTCATTGCTTTTTGATGAGAGTGTGTTGAAAGAGCAGGCTGCTATGATGTGGTCTAACAATCCCGTTCCCTTATTTGCATTAAGAGCAAGCAGGTAGCCCCAGTAATGGCTTTGTGGCTCTCCAGAAGATGTCTTTGAAGCCAGAGAATCGATGTGCCTCTTCAAAACTTCATATCCTTCCAGATACGACTCCTCGACCCACTCAGGCGCTACCGTGAGACCAAAGCAAAACACTCTTTAAAAAAATAAATAAATAACAGCGAGAGGAAAGAGGCCATGTCACTTTTTTTGTGAGAGAAAACGCGGACATTTGGACTTTCCGTTCCCTCAGTGTGATTGTAGCAAACATTACTGCGCAGAGCTACTTGTGTATATCTTGCTAAATGGAAATAGAGAGGAATCATGATGCCAATTTGCATCATTCAAGCGTGAAGCCAGGCTGGCATAACAAAGCTAATAAAAAAAGGAGCACAACTCAATTTTAAACATCTGAAATGAGCCTCATTTTGAGAAAAACCCCAGATTTCCAAGGCTATGACAATAACATGCCATTTTCAGAGACATGTACAGGGTTTTCCACAGTCCACTGAGGCTGAGAGGCAATTTTGATGGGACAGGCTGAACCTTCTGCTATTGAATGTGACTGCAATGATAATTTGAAGAATGGGAGGTGATGGTTAGTCATTACGGCCGTCACTGAAGGTTCTTGAAAATGACTCCTGGCAGGCCCGGCTCCTTCCCAGATGCAGCCTGTCAAGGCGCACCAAAGCAGAGACTAAGCTGATTAAATAGGACCTTTTCCAGGGTGTTTGTTTATTTAGCGCTCGTACGAAAAAACAACTCTCGCCGTGATGAAACCGGGCTAGCACTTAATTGGGATGCGGGTTGCATCTTTTAGCAGGCGGTGACCTGCGGGGAACGTCCTGGCAGACGTGTTGGGGTCACGCGATTGGGCCGGATTAACATAACGGAAAGTACATGCCAACTTTGGGCCGCTCCAAAGGATGCTAATTATGGAGCCAAAGTTGAAATCAATACCTCGGAGAGAAAATGGCGATGCACGTATAAAAACACACAGGAAAAACGCAGCCAAATTACAGTTGGCCTTTTTTTCCCCCCTCCACAAAGGCCTCATTAGGGAGCAGGCAGCATTATCGCCGGCTGCGGCAGCTAGCCTCGGCTTCTGCGGTTAATGCCACCCAATTCCTTCTGTTTACTGAAAAGCCTCTGCTGTGGCCTCATACCTAATGTGCTGCTTTAAATTTTAATGCTCCGAGTTCACATCGGAGCCTTCTAGGGGCCCATCAAGGCGCGAGCGAGGAGCCAGATGCCCATCTCATCCCCAGAAGGATGTGGAAGTATTACATTAGACAGTAAATCCACACCGGCCTTGTTAATTATTTAGGAAAACAAAGTGCTGCAGTCATAGACACTCCACTGTACAGCTGAGCAATGTTTAATCTACATAATGTATCTGGAGGTGGATGAAGCCGGGAGAGCGGGGGATGAAGCGGTAGGGAGAGAGAAAGATGCATCTGATAGAGAAGTGGAGAGCGTGCTAGGCTACAGTAATGGCAAGGAAGGGAGAAATGAAGATGAGAAGCGCTAATGAGACAGTGCGGACAGCGGCTGTGAAACTGCACGCAGGAAGGTCAGGAAAGCCACAGCAGATAAACACGGCGAGGACAGAACAAGCAAATGATCTGAAGCTGAAGATACAGGGGAGGCCGGGGCTGGTTGTCACAGAGGGAAGGGCTATATCTCAGTGGCTATAAGTCAAAAGCTTTAAGTTGATGTTGTTGATGTAGAACAACTAGTTCAAAAATGTAAATTAGGTTCTTTTCCATCCTTCACGATATTTAAAAAAAAAAAAAAAAAAAACTTAGGTAAAGATAACAAAATACAATTGTACAAATAATACAATTTTAAATAAATATAATATATAATATAAATATATACATGAAATACCATTCTAAAGTTTTATTTAAAAAAGATATTATTACTTTTTTATATCAACAAAATAATTTCATGGTCTCCACAACAATATTAAGCAGCACAACTGTTTTCAACATTGTTAATAATAAGAAATGTTTCTTGAGCATCAAATTAGCATATTAGAATGATTTCTGAAGGGTCATGTGACACTGGAGACTGGAGTAATGATGCTGAAAATTCAGCTTTGATCACAGGAATAAATTACATTTAAATTTTAAAATTAAACTTATTCCTGTGGCAAAGCTGGATTTTCAGCATTTGAATAGTAAAAAGTCATCTTAAATTGTAATAATATTTCATAATATTATTGTTTTTAATGCATTTTTGATCAAATAAAATGCAGTCTTGGTGAACATCTTGTCTTCTTTCAAAAACATTTTAAAAATCTTGTGAACTGTATTGTATAATTATATTCGAATGCACAAAAGATATTACAAACATTTACTACAAGTTTCATACATTGCTCAGTACCATAAGATAGAGTAGGAACAAACAAAATGCTGAATATATATATATATATATAATCCAAAATGATATAATATAAATACTTATTTAAATATAATGAAAGTTGATGTTGATCAAACATTAGAACAAGGGTATTTTTCATAAATGTCAGGAGGGGGGCAAGTTGTCACATACGATTTAATGGTTGTAATTTTATAAAACTCCATAACCAAGACACAATAAGGTAGTCGGTACAGAAAATACACAATATACCTACCCTAACAAATATATAAAAAAAGTGTTACAACCAGCCCCGGTTTTTCCTACAGAAAAACACAGCGAAACTGGGAAAGCAGAGTTGACAAAACTCACTCTATCCTTAAATCCTCTACATTTTTAATCCCATTATTGTTCAAAAGCCCTGACTCCTCGCTACACTGAACAAAGACATGCAATTTCCCAAGTATTTAATGTTAACTTCTATATGATTGCAACAAAAGGACATAACAAAGCCCTAATTCTCACCATTACACACTTTTTATGTTCAGGAGTAAAAGTCTTTAAACGTCTTAAGGAACATTGCCTGCATAAATTCATGTTTGTAAGTGTGATCTATTCATTCACAGGGAGCAAATACAGACCGGGAGCATTTTATCATTATAACTATATTGGAACCACAGTGCTAATACTGGCAACGCATTTGAGGACATGATGAAGCTTCTCAAAGAGATCGAGATCATCATTATGGCAGAGACACTGAAGTTATGTGGTCGTTATCGATGAAACATATTGAGCCGGGCTGGAATAGAGTGAGAGGGATAGGATGTGGAGGTGTTGGCAGTGGGATGATGATGTTGCAGCTATAACCCTAATCATTGAAATCAGATGAATACTGTGTCTGGCTATATTTATATGCAGACCATCCCCCATCTGTTTAGAGCCTTTCTGTACCTCCTGACCCGTGAATTCTGTTAGATGCTAAAACAAGAGTTGACAGTGATCTGGGAGGAACATTTAGCACTCTGGGCGAGCACTACATATATTTCTGCAAAATGCTACTTAAAGACCCTATTATATATCAACTTTTTGTGACTCTTAGTCCACATTTATAAGCATTGAGGTCATCTATATGCTACTGTATGCTCATGTTTTAATGTATATAAGTATAATGTGTTTTTTTATGATCATAAAATGCATAAACGCTCTTCCAGGAAAATTTGCTAATCATCTAAAAGATGATTTAATGCTCATATATATGCAAGTATGATAGAAAATGTTAATAAAATTATTATGATTATTATTATTATATAATGAAATGGCCTATTAAAATGAAACAAACAAATAAATAAATATTACTGAGCTCAACAATGGTGTAATTAAAAGTGGCAAAATAAAATAATAAATCTACTATCTATGAATATATTTTAACAAAACAAAAACAAATAAGTAATACAGAGCTTAACAACTCTAATATATATATATATATATATATATATACACTAAATAAAAGGGTAAATATGACAGAGCTTAACAACAACAACAATAATTTTATGCATCTTATTTATAAAAAAATATTACTATATAATATATATAATATATTATTAATGATAATAATAATATTATTATTATTATATAATTTAATGATACAACTGTGGAGGGAGGACAGAAAATTAAGACATGATTGGGAAATATGAACCATATCCAACCATATAACTTGCATGATCTGCACGGCTAACAACTAAGCCACAGCTTTAACATAAAACGTATAAATAAACTTATAACAAAATTTCATTAGGAACAGCTCTCACACGTGAGACTTTTTACCATTTAGAGTTAAAATGAAACGTTATATTGTTTTAATACTCTCTTTTGAGAAGTTTGGTGCCCTTGCATTAGGCGTCACACAATATACCAGACTTTACATTAGTTAAAAACGGACATGAACAATAAATGCATTGAGAAGCAGCCACACCTTTTGCTCAGTGTGCGTTCGCCGCTCTGATTTAGAATTGTACGGAATGCATTTGCGCTTGTTTTCACCTCTGCTTATCTCCCCCTCTCAGCCCTGTATCTCGCGTGCCCCTCCTCTAATTTATCTTCTTTCTGGCTGATTGATTAGTAATGCCTTTTTTTGTTTGTTTGTGACTGAGACTTAATTAGATTTCACAGGTTAGAGGTCTACATACTGAAAGTTCAAGATTATTATTATTATTTTAATTAGATTGTGCCATTAAAGTGGGTTATTGTGGGACATTTCGGAGAAGGGAAGGGCAGCACTGTGGTTCCACCGGCAGTCATTAAGTCTGTGATGGAGTTCCACAAATGTTCGAGAGCCCTGGATGTGTGTGGTTAGAGCCTGACAACATCAGAAATGAGAAGTGCTTTGAGGAGCCAAAAAAGTGCTGTGTGCATGGACATTTTTAGTGTGCTATGAATCCACCTGTTGACTCAAAGAGAAGTCTGGTCAATAAAATAATATTAAAAAGTCTCCGAAGGCTGCAAACACATCCCCAAATTACACGTTCTTAAGCGCAGTGAGCCCTGAGAGCTTTTTGTTGAGTGCAATTAGACACCGCAACTAATGATAATGACACAGTGAAACAATATCGTTGAAATCACTTTCAGAACTTTTTTTTTTTTTTCCAGCTGAAGAATGATGAAAACAATGACAGCCAATCAGAATCCATCCTGATTTAAAGAGCTGGAGCATTAAAAGTCATCTGACATCAAAACTCATGAAATATATGCCGTTTTCCGCAACAGAAAAAAAAAAAGAAGATTATTGCAACTTTTTATTCGAAAAAAGAAAAAAACATCAGAATTTCAAGTTTACATCTCACAATTCTGTGAAAAAGTCAGAATAAAATAAAATAAAGTCAGAATTGCAAGTTATAAAGTCACAGTTGGGAGATATAAACTCGCAATTGCGTGATATAAAGTCAGAATGCGAGATATTAAAAAAAAGTCAGAATTCTGACTTTATAACTTGCAATTGGGACTTTATATCACGCAATTCTGTGACTTTATAACTTGCAATTCTGACTTTATTTTAAGTTTACATCTCACAATTCTGTGAAAAAGTCAGAATTGTGAGATGTAAACTTGAAATTCTGATGTTTTTTTCTTTTTTCGAATAAAAAGTTGCAATAATCTTCTTTTTTTTTTTCTGTTGCGGAAAACGGCATATATTTCATGAGTTTTGATGTCAGATGACTTTTAATGCTCCAGCTCTTTAAATCAGGATTTTAAGTCAGAATTTTGAGATAAAAAGTCGCAAAAACCTTTTTATTTTTTTTTGACATGGTTTACAGTAGGGATCGTGCTCATACAGTTTGACAATCAATCATTTACAATTAATCGTACGCCGCGTACCCAGCTTTAGTTGCGGTTCGTAGTTAGCGTTCTTGGTGTGAACGGGCCTTAACGCCACATCCTCACTAAAGAAGTCATATTTTTGCCTTTCAAATCAATGACAGTTTCACGGCTGACGCAGGATGACGCGACCTGTTAGCGGCCATTTTTGAGCCATAAAATTGCATCACAACTGTGTATGGCTGACAGCGCTGCAAGATCGCACAGTTTCAAACCCTTCACTAGCAAAAATCCGGAGCGGTGACGTCAACGGCGGCAAACAGGGAAAAATATAAATCAATTTAACTTCCTCAAAGACCCATTAAAAGCCTTCATGAAATCATGCAGATCTTTCTAATGGAGTTGAACCTTCTAAAGTCATTTCAATAGATGAATTAAAAGACAAAGTAGTGTCCAGCTGCTTGGCCACAAAAACAAGAAGTGCCTTATAATGAATAGCCATTATTACGACATGTACTAGTCGCTAATGAGAGCGATCATGACGGCGCAGTTGTTGGATTGGACACCTGGTAGGTATTGAACAGCAGTCACATTTAAAATGCATTTAGAAGCCTGATTACAACCATATGAAATAAGGTATAATAGTCCTCGTCAGAATTCACAGCGTCTCAAACAGTGAGTCGAAAAAAAAGAGCGAATATCGTAAAAGCGATAATAACTAGTGCACCCGTCTGGGGGGTAATAAATAAATAAATGTGTGCTTTGCAACTGTGCATCAGCCAGCAACGAGAGAGCCTCGGCTGTGTGCGGATTTAATTAGAAAGCAAAGCTTTTTGACAGTAAATTGATTTTTAATTGTCTTCTTCTGCATTCGCTCCAGGTGGCTCAAGTCTTCTCTATTTGATGTTTTGTGTGCTTTATGTGAAGGTTTTTTCCTCCTGCCAAAACACAGTTTATTATGGCACACTGCAGATTAGCAAGCGGTTCTCCCAAATCAAGCCTATTCTACATCTGAGGGACATCCAGTGGGGTTTTAACAGAACTGTCGAAATCCTCTGCGGCACGGTCCAGCAAATGCACTCGGAAACAACAGCAATAGGCTTTTTTTTTTTTTTAAAACATGGTCTGGTCGACATCGCTAATGGGCCCAACAGGAAGGAAATGTAATTTGAAAGGAGCTGATCTATGTACGCCATTGTTGTGGGGTAATGCTGATGTAATTATTATCTGCCGTTGATGGAGGTCGGTAGAGGAAGGATTTGGGACAGTGCCACAAATCAGCGCAGGATGCCAGGATGTCGTTCATTCACACACACACACACACACAGTCACTCTATCTATATGGTTATGACCGTTCTGCTTGGTAAACAGCTCTGTGCTGAGCATCTGAATCACACAGCTAGATTCAAAACAGCCATGATGACCATAGCAAGTCCGAATGGGTGTGGTCTGCACTGAATCTGATTTAATGGGCTTATCTGTAGTTTTGAATCAAGTTATGTAACGCATTCCCAATATGCTGCCTTACAAATGACTTTCCAACAGGCTATTTATCATTTGCATGAAAACCCGTTTTAATTAACAGCTTGCATTGAATATGCTCGCTGCAGTGGCTAAATAAAGATTGTTTCACAGCAACTCATGCATCATACGGTGCGATAGTGTGACACAGTTATGAAAGTCTTTGATCGTCACACATCAAAATGAGAAAAAAGGGTCCTTGCTCCAGCTTTAAATCAGTTATGAAAGCAAATGATATAAAATGACAGCACGCTAATGTGATCGAGGCGGGGTTGACCTTTTCTGTGCTTGTGTCTGGTTCAGGCCTGCCCTTTCTACAGATATTCAAATACTTTATATGCTTTATAATGCAATCAATGCAAGATTTCAGGGAGTTCTTCGTAAGCGGAAGGGCGAAAAACTGTATTCTTTTTTTTCTGATGCGTGGTGTAGAGCTCTTGATTTAGTTCAAACCAAAATAATGTAATATAATAATTAAAGGGAGGTAAAAAGCAATATCTAGTACCATTTTCATCACTCAATTCAGGAACGTAAAGAATTATAATTTATGATAATATAATGGATAAAGTCCAATATCAAAGAAATATGATCTAGTCCTAACATTCATTATATCCAAGGGGATGGTCTTTATTTGAATAAATAAATGAAATAACTGACAACTAATGAGGAACTCTGTGGCAGAATATTTTATATTAATGACAAGAGCGGTTTCATGATAAGTACTTAAATTCAATATAGCCTGACTGGCATGTCACTAATTAGATATTTCCTAATAAGTCTCTTATTAGATATGCCCAATTTTGTCCCATAATACAGTCTCACACAGCAAAATACTTGAGTGTTCATAGCAATATAGATTTGTAATTGCCACTGTCATATGAAGTCTTAATTATGAGCTCTGCCACATTGGAAAGGCCTTTAAATTGAGCAACAGTGGCATCTACTGGTTGTAAAAGGACACAGCAGGAAATCACTGCCAAGTTTTACACAAAGTTTTAGACAAACCCCAAACTGACATGAATGAATTCATATTTAAAGACACTTGCTATTTCATATCTATGAGGTTATAATATATATATATATATATATATATATATATATATATATATATATATATATATATATATATATATCATTGTACGTATATTTTGTATTATATAAAGTGAAAAGTATTTACTGTAGATGAGACAGATTCAAATGCTAGTTAATTAGTAATCTTAGGTTAATGGCAGCTTCTTACCTAAAGTTTTTTTTTTATTATTATTTATGCAAACCACATAAGCCTGCATTTCAAACTTTATAAACAACTATCTGCTGTAATTCACTATCATTTCACGTTTGAGCACTGAATAACCTTCAAAGGCAGGAGCTTTTGGCTAAAAACCAAGCAAAACATCAAGCCAAATACCGTAAACACGCTCCTTCACGAGGGCGTTCCGCCGCGCTCAACTCGGCCCTTCCTCGTCTCGCGGTTTCCGATTCTGCGCAGTTGAGTCGCGCTTCGGTTGAGCTTTTGAGAGCTGTGCGGAAAAACTGATGAAGTCCAGAAACTTGTTGCAAAGTAGCGATTTGAGTAACGATGAGTGGACCTGTCGTCGACAACGCCGTGCCATCGGGCAATTCCTCGGTTGCGATTCCGACAGACATCAGCGGGCAAATATTAGATCTAGATGAAGACGATGACTTGGAAGTTTTCAGTAAGGTAATACATATATATAGATATAATCAACTGCTTTAAACGATCTGTAAAACTCTCATAACTAGAGTTCAATCGATTGATTCTACACCATAAAGCACGTAGAAATCTCTCTCTGAAATCTTGCTGTGATCTGAAGTTTCAAAGGTCAGCGATCAGGCGCTGTCATGGCATTTTTTTCACATCGGAGTTGTGTTTTCTGCAGTGTTCTTCTTATTTGATGCCAGATGTTTCGTTTTAAATGAGCAAAACTCATACAGCCTGTGTGTGTGTTCCAATGTCTCTGACATCTGTCCGTCTCTCTGGCTGTCAGTCAGTCCGCTTGTCTGTCGACGGTCTAAAATGCCCTGGCAGCCCACAAACTAGACGTAACTCCATAACAATTCCCAGCAAGCAGTACATAGAACATAGTAGGAATGCCTAGCAACAGTTAGACACGCTAGAAATACCCTAGCAACCACTCAGATTACTTTAGCAAACATTTGCTTGCGCTCTCTGTTTGTTTTAAAGCGCTGTAAAATCTTAAAGGGATAGTTCACCCAAAAGCGAAAATTATATCCGCCCTCATATTGATCCAAACACATGAGATATTCGATCATCTTCGGAACACAACTGAAGTTTTCATTTTTAATGAAATCTGAGAGATTTTTGCCCCTCCATTGACACTTTTACGTAACTACCACTTTTAAGCACTCGAGAGGTAGTAAAGACATCATTAAAGTAATCCATGTGGTTTAGCCTCAGGTTTATGATGTGAGCGCTTTGTTTGAGTGGGAAAAAAACTTTGTAAATAAAGTATTAATCTCCAACACGCGTCCACACAACACGCACGTGCCTCGAGCTGCTCTTATACAGTAGTAAATTGACCCTTTGCAAAACCCGCCCCCTGTTGCTATACCCGACAACTCATGCGCTCTCACGCCACGCATCAAGTTCTCCCGCAGTGAAAAATATGTTGCGGAGCAAAGAGGACACTGACAACGTATGAAACGGTTTCATAATTAAAATATAGTAATTTTTTAAAGCAGTTTAAATACCGTACAGTGGCTCCTTAATGTTTCGAGACAGATCCTTCAAACGGCTCGATCTTCTCTTCATACTAGTTCATTTATAGCATCAAATAAACATGAATGAACATCAGAAGGAATGTTGTTTCGAGCGCAGAAAGATGTGAGTACACACAATATTTCAAGTTAACCAACGTTAATCTACTATAGGCTACTCCCTGACGGCTTTGTCGGATAAGATGGCAGATTCGGCGTTACGATTTGTTAGATCGCCTGTCAATCAAACTGTTTGCGAAGGGTCAATTATGTATCTCTCGGATTTTATTAAAAAGATCTTCATTTGTGTTCTGAGGGGGAGTAATTAGAATTTTTTTGTTTTGTTTTTTTGGCTTAAAACTGTTTTAAATTGTCTGTCGCTTTGCCAGTCTAATATCAAAGTTAGTTTTGACAAACTTTCATTTGGAGTTGGAGCGTTTGTACTTCTCTTAAACATTTTGGGTGGTGTTGTAGTTAGAATTGGCAGTGAATGGTAATGAATGGAAGCGAGGTGTTTGTAGTGTAAAGCAGAAGTGCAGTTTGTGCTGACTATGGGCCAGTTTGTTATGACAGGAAACAGAGACACGGGCTTCTTTCCCAGCAGCTGTGGCTAAACAAGAGGGATTATTTGCATGCGTCAGTGTTTGGATCAGGAAAACATTGCAAAACCGTAGGAAAATCAGATGTTTGTCTCTCAAAGCAGGTTTAAAGCAATATCATGTCCAGTTTTAATGATAGTCTTAGTTCTGTGTTTTACTTAAAATAGCAGAACTGTTTATTGTGCCTTTTTTGTCGTTTACTAAATACATGGTTAAAAAACACAAGAGCTATTTAAAAAAAAAAAAAAAAGTCTAAATTCAATTATTATTAGAAGACCAGCACAACACTGATAATAATAAGAAATGTTTCTAGAGCAGCAAATCAACATATTAGAATGATTTCTGAAGTCATGTGACACTGAAGACTGGAGTAATGATGCTGAAAATTCAGTACATAAATTACATTTTTAAAATACAGTAGAGGCCAAAAGTGATATCTGGCCTTACCTAATACCTTATTAAAATATTATAAAAAATTAGTTTTACGATTTCGTAATATTGCGTAGTTGTGCTTGGAGTCAGTTGTTTTATTTTGGATACACAATGAAACATGCCAAATTGTGCAGGCATAATTCTTGGCCAGGCTGTCATACAAAAATAGATGAATAATAAAAAATTTTGAACACACAAAAACAAAAGAGAACCAACAAAATATTAAACGAATATGTATGTAATAATTGTATGCTTTTTCATTTTGAGCGCTGTTTTTCTTTGAATTTTATTTGTTTGCTTCATAAAATATAATCTGTAGCTTTGTCAGATAAATACCCGAACCAGGTTTAGTGTTTTTCCCTTAGATTAAAAATACTTAAAAGAATAAATAAGAAAAAGTTCTTTCCTCAAATTTTGATGTTTTAATCAAATTTGCATGGTCACTCAAAACAAATATCCCCTCCAAACAACACGGTTGGCTACTACTGTTTTTTAAAATAGCATTATATGATATTTCACAATATTTACTGTAGTTCTATGATCAAATTAAATGCAGCCTTGGTGAGCATAAGAGACTTACCAACCCCGGACTTTTAAACGGTAATGTATATGTACAGGTTTTGTTTTAAATTCAGTGGTACTTTAGTTGCTGTAAGCCAATCCAGTCCACATCGAGTCGGTTGAAAACACGTGCTGTTTACTTGATGTCTAAACACTTGTGCTGTTGGTCGCTCACGCGTCCTGATGCACGTCTTATGTTTTGTGTAGGATACGACTCTCACAGAGGGGAGCTCTTTTAACGCCTCCATGCAAACCTCCCCTGCTTCAATGATCAACCAGTACAAGTTTGAGGAAGAAGAGGAAGACGCTGACACCAAAGATATTTTTGTCACAGTCGATAACCCAGAGAGTATCGTGACGGCTATTGAGACATACATAACCTACCGGGTCGTGACCAAGGTACGACGGATCTGAGCACAAATTCAAGTCAGGTTCTGTGAATAATTCTCTCAACTTTTTCCCTCGTTCTCCCTCACATCAGACCACACGGAGCGAGTTTGACGCGAGTGAGTTTGAGGTGCGAAGACGATACCAAGACTTCCTGTGGTTGAAGGGACGTCTGGAAGAGGCTCATCCCACGCTCATTGTTCATGTGGGTGAAGTGTGCGAGTCTCACGCTTGTCAAACATTCTGGATGAATTAACACAGTATGGAAGTTTAAAGAGGAAGGCCTTTTATATATTCATTTATCTATGCAAATATGTTGGTAAAGTTTTTTATGAGTGGAGGAACTTCTAATGCCCTTAAGACATCATTTCACTTCCCTGTCAATTAAAAAAATAACATCATCATAAAAAATGACTTGATTGTGTCCCATCAGCCGCTGCCTGAGAAGTTTGTGATGAAAGGAATGGTGGAGAGATTTAATGAAGATTTCATTGAGACGAGGAGGAAGGCGCTGCACAGGTTTCTGAACAAGATAGCAGAACATCCCATTTTCTCCAGCACGGAGGATTTTAAGATCTTTCTCACAGCAGGGGTAAGACTCTTCCTCTCTCTTTCATTCTTTCTTTCTTTCTTTCTTTCTTTACCTGTTTATTTATGCATTTATTTATTCATTCATTCATTTTTAGGTAGTTATTTATCTACTTTTGGTTTCTTCATTTATATTTAGCTATTTATTTATTCATATTTTTAAACATTTTATACAATTATACATATATTTTTATATTTATTCATTTTATTTTTATTCAGTTTATTTTAATTAATGAATTTATTATTGCTTTCATACAACTAATTAGACATAATTATTTATACATTTATTTTTATAATTATTCATTAATGCACTTTATTTACATTTTTGTTACATTTTATTTATTTAAACATTTATGTGTACATTTATTTATACAGTGTATTTTCAAAAAAATTATATATGTATATCTATAAAGTTAATCTAGTTATAGATTTGTTTGTTTTTTTAATACGTACACATACAATAGGGGTATTAAAGTTTAGTATTAAAGTATTTCATATCTAAGTATTAAACTTTGGCTCGTAACTCATCCCAAACCATATCTAGAGATCAAAAGTACAAACATGGGGCCTTTTTTTTTTTTAACCTGGGCCAGCATGTGATCACCTGGCTACCACCCGGAACATTCTAGCGACCACATAGCAGTTATATGTTATAATCATGATATAAATGTAAATATTCCACTGGAAGATTTAGCTCTTTTTCCTAGAGAAGTTGTTTTCTTCTTAATAAGGACATCAAACCTGCCTGCACGCTCGCACACACACACACACACACACACACTCTAGTCTGATAATCACTGACCTTCTGAGTGTTACTATATATCATCTCAGTTTTGCTTTATAAGAGGATTATGTTGAATGCACAGAGATAATGTGACAGTTTCTGTTTAGACTTGACTGAGTGACCTCTAAGATAAGTACGCTCCTCACCTCCTAACAGTTTTGCTGTTATGGATATTTGATGCGTCGTAGGCTGTCGACCACATTATCAGTCATTAGAGGCTTTTACTGGGAAAACCTGCATCACACACCATTCCTCTGATTTTCTATGCAGGACTTAACCTCTCATAAGAAACAGGGTCCAAGTTTTCTGAGCCGCATGGGGGAGACGGTGAAAGCTGTCGCTGCTACAGTCAGAGGGGTCCGAAACCGGCCCGAGGAGTTCGCTGACATGCAGGAGTACGTGGAGGCCTTCAGTCAAAAAATCAGCTCACTTGATAAAGTTACTCAAAGGATCGTCAGAGAGCAGAAAGGTTGGCCACACAGTTTTCTCATCTTTTACTCAATTGGCTGGCAAAAGTATTCATATTGGCTGTAGCTGCTATAGAAAGATTGGAACGCTGCATAAACTGGCTTCTGCTGCTGTCATAGAATACCTGGAGGAGCTGAAGGAGTGTGGGCCGACATACACGCTGTGGTCACAATCAGAGGAGGAGCTGGCCGAGCCCCTGACGAGCATGGCAAGCTGTCTGGACAGTTGCTGCAAGGAGACAGAGGAGCGGGTCAAACAGATCAATGATCACCTGATCCCAACCCTTCATGAGTATGTCCTCTGCACTGAGACGCTCAAGGTAGACGAGATGCTCCCATTTTGTCTTTCTTAAAGGGATAGTTCAGCCCCAAATGAAAAGCCGTCATCATTTACTCACCCTCATGTCGTTCCAAACTTGTATGATATTCTTTATTCTGCAGAACAGAAAAAGATGGTATCTTTTAAGAAATGAATACTTTTATTCAGCAAGGACACATTAAATTGATCAAAAGTGACAGTAAAGACGCTTATAATATTACAAAAGATTTCTATTTTTGAACTTTTTATTCATCTAAGAATCCTGGGGGGAAAAAATGATCACAGTATCCACAAAAATATTAAGCAGCTCAAAGGTATTCAACATTAATAAAAATAAGAAATGTTTCCTGAGCAGCAAATCAGCGTATTAGGTTGTGTTCACACTTGGCAGGTTTAGTTCAATTAAAATCAACCCTGGTTCGATTGCTCTGTTAGTGCGTAAGTGTGAACCCTGCCATCCGAACCCTGGTTCGCACCAATCAAGCGAAACGAGACTGTTGTGAAGACGGGTCTCTGTCCGCTTCCAAATGAACTCTGGTGCGGTTTGAATGAAATACGAACGCAACACAGACCAAAGACATGTAAAAAACGGACATGAAGTCTCAAGATGCGACCCTAAAAATGACAGACTGTTCAAGCATACCTGTTTTTTCTCATCATAGTCACGATGTTGCCCATCACAGTTCGGTACAGGCATCAGAACCGCATCTCCTCGCAGCAGATCTTCGTTTGTGTTTGTGACGGAGGGATTCCTGCTGCTGTTTTGACTCCTTCACACATTTTAGAAGCTCTTCATGAGTTCTCAGCTGGTCAAAATACCATCTAGGCTAAGCACATACAACAAGCGCGTTTAGCATCGAGCAGCAGTACCAAGCATACCAAGACAAATTTTTTTTTTGGTCCGAACTAAAGAACCGAAATACAAGTGTGAACACACTTACAATGATTTCTGAAGGATCATGTGACACTGAAGACTCGAGTAATGATGCTGAAAATTCAGCTTTGTCATTACAAGAATAAATTATATTTTAAAATATATTAAAACAGAATTTTATATATATATATATATATATTCAAAAAATGTGTTTTTACTGTAGTTTTGATCAAAATAATGCAGCCTTGGTGAGCATGAGACTTTGTACAAAAACATTAAAAAATCATAGACCCCAAACTTTTTAACGGTCATGCAAAATATGCAAAACATGCAAATATCTGACATGGGGGTGAGTAAATGGTGACAGAATCAACATTTGAGGTGAATTATGCCTTTTAAGTGTAGAATGTTATTCATTTGTTTTTGTTAAATAAAATGTTCTGTTCTAGTTTGTTTGAGGCAAATGACCTTGTTTTCCTAGTAAACAAAATCAAGTTTGAATTGATATGATATTGGCATACACCTTGGCGCAAAGCTAAGATCAATGCAGCCGACATTATGTTTTTTTTCTGAGGCTTATTACATATTTCATTAAAATCTATGGATCACAATTTTCATACTTCACGAGTATCGATCATGGGTTTTCAGGCGGTACTAAGGAGGCGAGACAACATCCAGGCGGATTTCGAAGCGAAGACTGAAGCTCTTGCCACGAAGAAGGCCGACAGGGATACGGTAGGTAATCCATCCAGCACTCCTTTGAAAATTCACAGAGATTATTTTTAATAAAACCGAGCTCTAGCCGTTCATTAGACCGCACTCCTTTTTAAGCTGTAAAAGGAATTTGGAGAGATTATATAAATATCTCCGAATAGCTGTAGATGTCCCTTCCAGCCAAACTGCTCTTGAAACGGGATGCTTTTAGATATTACTCATAGCTAATATTGCCATATTTAAGTCTCTTTGGCTTTTTGAGTTTATTTTTTTCAATTCCAGGGGCAGGAACACTCTCAAAGGGCATTACTGGACAAAGAACCGATGGTGTCTAGAGAAGCTTAGGAGCATCTCGGCACTCTTGTCAATTTAATTACGCGTTTTGATTGAGCGCGGCCCCTGCCGACTTCTATTGCTTACTACAAAAGGCCATTTCCAAAATGAGAAGTTATCCCCGAGGCTCAGATTTTTTTTAAACCTAAAGAACTATAAGAATATGCTCTAGATTCACTCACTCACAGCAGGTAGAAAACGATAAACCATGTGATCTATTTGAATGGTGCCCTAATGGAAATACTTGTTATATTAAACAATACATAATAGTGAGCGATGTTGGGAAACTTACTCTAAAATGTTACTTTGCTCAAGCTACAAGCTACTCATAAATGGAACAAGTTAATATACAGTCAGGCTATGCTTTTTAAAAAAGCATATTTTTGATACAGGGACCCACAAGGGCTCCCTTCCTAAAATATAGATAGCTGTATATTTAAATGAATAAAGACCTATTTTATTCTGTGATTAAAATATTACATGGACAAAAATACTTCAATTATTACATTTAAATATTTCATTATTTTTTCAGCTCATCATTAGAGGAATTTTACATGTGTAAACCTGTGACTTCAATAAAATAAAATAATTTTGTTTAATCTCATTATTATCGTTAAAGGAATAGTTCAGCCCAAAATTAAAATTATCCCATGATTTTCTCACCCTCAAGCCATCCTAGATGTATATGACTTTCTTCTTTCAGACAAACACAATCAGAGATATATTTGGAAAAATATCCTAGCTCTCCAAAAGTTTATAATGGTAGTGAACAGGGCATCCATCCATCATAAAAATAATCCATATGGCTCCACAGGGTTAACAAAGGCCTTCTGAAACAAATCAATGGGTTTTTGTTAGAAAAATGTCCATATTTAAAACTTTTTAAAGTAAAATAACTAGGGATGCACCGAAATGAAATTCTTGGCCGAAGCCGAATAATAATGAAATGCTTGGCCGAAGGCCGAAGGCCGAATACCGAATGTGGTGTTTCGCATTTTTTCCATTTATTTTGCCAATTTTTTCACCATTACAATAATTAAATAGTAAAAATTTGCTTTTTACTATTTTGTGTTGCTTTTCAGAGAAATAAATCAAATAACAAAAATATAATTTCAAAATATTTAACACTGAACATTTTTTTAACATTCCAGCAGATATTATACAAACAAAGCACAATGTAACTTAAAATGAATAAATTAGTAAAATAAAAAAAAATAAAAATTATTTGGCCATCTTTGAAGCCTATGTTCTTCTTGAATAGCCTATGTTAGGCCTATAACTGACTGCTGAAAGAATGTAACTCTGTATGTCTACAACAACAAATGTGCATTGAATAGTGCAAAAAAATGTGGATGAACCCACAACAAATAAATAACTGTCCTAGACATAAGCCTACTTCACATATCGCGCCTAATAAAGCGTGTAAAGCGCGGCCGCGTCGCTTCCTCCTTCTTTTGCAAGCGTTCGGGAGCTCGCGCTTCTGTGGCGTCTGTCGTTGCTATGCAACCATGAACTGTGGATTCTGACGATGAGAAAGTTTCAGCAAGGGATAAATTGATTTTTAGCCCTTGCTTTAGCTTTACTACTAGATATATTTATGGAGATGAGATATAACAACCCCCCTGTACAGCTATGATCAGCTGTTCGGCTGAGCTTTCCATGTTTTGTTACGGAAAGGTCGAAGATGGTCGGTTGGTTCTTGTCACATGACCTGCGGTGCTCTTGCGGCATTCTGAAAAGTTGAGATGTTTTCATCTCGCCGCGGCACAGGCGCGCCCGGAAAAAACAAGCGCGCCGCGCCGCACCGCATGCGCGTCCCTTCCGTTTAACCGCGCGCCCACATAGGATATAAAGAATATGCGCGCGGAAAAGACGCGATATGTGAACGTTAAAACATCATTAAAAACGTCATTGTTCGGCAAAATTTATTCGGCCTTTTTACTTATTCGGCCGATGCTTTTTTTGGCTTTTTTCGGCCGAATAATTTCGGTTGCCGAACATTCGGTGCACCCCTAAAAATAACCATCTTCCTGAACTTGGGAGAGTAAAAGCAGGCTATATACAAAGACCTTTTACCACTGTGAAACGTTGTGCTTGCAAAGATCGTTCCGATTGCTCGGCTTGCGATTATGTTAATGTGCGTTTCATTTCCAACACACGCTTGATGAGTTTGGCCAATGAAAACACACTGGGTCTGCTGGCAAATCTGGGAGTTTTTCAGAAGGAGGAGCTTTGTAAAAATCAGCGTGTTTCAGACAGACTGGGAATAAAGGAGCTGCAATAGTGTACAGTATGTGAAAAATAATAGGTTTTTTGAACATTATTGGCTGTAATAGAATAGGTTAAGATGCTTTGAACAAAACAATGAACTTTTGTATTGGCATCATATGACCCCTTTAACATTTTGCTACAATTTGGTTGTCAATTTAAAAAAAAAAACTTTTGTTTTGTACCATTTCATTTACAAAAAAGAAGAGATTGACTAAAATGACATTCTAGGTGAAGGCGTTTGAATATTGCTTCTGTTTACTCAAGTGTAAAGCTGCTCGTGCGAAAACTGCGACGTAACATGGATGCTGCTGGCAGGGATCTAACCAGTATCCCATTATAAACCCAATATAGCATTTCTGAATTTCCATAGTGTGATATCATAAACATTACTCATTGCAGAAAACGTGTGTTTTGTGACTTCAAGTCCAGACTTGTTCATTTTCATGTGTCCATTGCTCGTGTGTCCATTGAAGGAATCTAAGGTGCTGAGTTTAGCATGGGACAGCTTGGTGGGACGATCCCCTGAGGAGGTCAAACAGCAGAAACAGCTGAAACTTAAGGCCGAGATTAAGGAGGTAATATTTCCCATCAACGCTTGAGCTTGGCCTTACTAGCTTCTTCTGGCTTTATCTGCTCGAGTGTTCGTTTGACATGGTAGATGGGTTTCCCGAGGTGACACACCCTGATATTTGGGCGTGTTGTCGCCTTGTCTTTGTTTCACACATTTTTGTTTACAAGCGTAGTTTAGGCCAGCTTTAAATTTGAGTGTGTGATGTCAACATATATGCGCTGTCTAACATGCCGTGGCTGTTTTTGAGTGGATAACCGGTTAATATCTCACTCTGCTGAGTATGTTAGCGCCGTAGGTTCTTATGGAATTAGGGTGTGGTGCATGGGACCTTTTTTCAGTCTGGTCTATCTACTTTGTGCTACAGGCATGAATGTAACCTCAAATCCTATGGTTTGTTGAGGAAAGGTGTGTTATTACTCTTCTTGGAGATCAGGACCCATGAGGCTGAGGAACCCCTCAGTTATAAATCTTAACCTAATGGGTTTGTGTTCCAGGATTATCATTGTTTTAAAAGCATTTTTATTTTAAATTTAGGGCTGCCAAAGTGAATATGTTAATTTATTCAAAGTTATTTTATTTTTCAATGTTGTTTACCCTATCGTTGTTACTTTTTAAAGCATTTTCAGTTTTTTTTTATTTTAAGTTTAGCGCAATTTAATGCGTAATCTTGTATCATTAAAAAATGTTTAGTTCTCGTGGCATTTTCATATTTAATGCAAGCCAGTTGTAAAGATTAAGTTTTTATAAAACCACGTGTGTATTTTATTTTAGTTTAGTTTAATTTTTTCCAGCTGTTTTTAAACTTTGAGGGTTTTTAAAATGAACAGTAGCTAGTCATTTGGTTTGTTAACATAATAGAGACTTGATTTGGGTCAGAAGGTATCCACCCAGAACACCCTAGCAACCACATAGCAACACCCTGGTAACCATCCAAAACTTTAGCGGCAAGTTTTGCAAATCTCATTTTTACTGCTTCTTTCATAGTGTTTGCTAGCAGACTGTATGAGGTTGTAATGCTTAGAAAATTGAGCTGGGGTTCCCATATTGAAGTATGGGTTCGAATCTGGCTTGCGTCACTTCCTGATCCACCTGCCCCCTCATTTTCTTTACTTTCACTATGAATGGATGGGGGATGGGGGGGGGGGGCTGTGCTTTTTGTCCAATAGAGGGCAGTAAAAGTCACTATAAATATAAAACTTTATCATCCCATTTATGGGAATCTCTCTCCGATAGGTCTAAATAAATAAATATTTGTGTCCAAAAGCTTGAATTCCAGAATTCGCCTCAAGCGTGATCAAGATGTTTTTTCATTTCTTTAAAGAGTAGATATTGGAGAGTTTTAGTGACAGCAACATTAGATCAACGGAACTAACGATCTGGTCTGTTTGTCAGAAGGGAGACGTGGCTGTAGACAGTGTCTCATCCCAAGAGCACCAAACACAACTGCTGTTCCACAAGACAGCCTCACATCTGATTCACACGAACACACTGAGATTGAGCTCTAAGAGACAGCCACCTCTGACCTTCATTAGCTTACCTGTCAATAAACATCTCGCTCTCTATTTCGATCTCTTTTAAATGTTTCTCTCTGTCTTAGCCCACTGATCTGACATGCTGCAGTTCCCACAGGCCTGTCATTCCTCACGTTACTGGCCATGTTTACCGTTCGCTCAGTTTAGACACTGATACTGTTGAGTGTCATCTGGAGCTCTCGCACTAAATCGAGTATGATAGAGTTGTTAATGGCCACCCGGTGTGGCAGGAAAGCTATTGTGCGAAAAAGTTTGAAAGTTTGTCAATATACTGAGTTTGAATTGCATCAATTGGACAGTGAAACGGTAATATTGTGAAATATTATTACTGTTAAAATGGTTTTCTGTTAGAATATATATTTTAAAAAAATGTCATTTATTCCTGTGATGACAAAGCAGTTTTCAGCGTCATTACTCCAGTCTTTTTTTTTTTTTTAGATATCATTCTAATATGCTGATTTGATGCTCAAGAAATAGTTCTTATTAACTATTTAAAAAATAGTTGTGCTGCCTAATATTTTAGTGGATTCCGTGACAATTTTTTGAGGATTGTTTGATGAATAGAAAGTTATAGAATGAATAGTATTTATTTGAGTTAGAAATCTTTTGTGACAAATGTCTGTACTGTCAGTTTTGATCACTTTAATGTGCCCTTGCTGAATAAAAATATTAATTTCTTTACAAAAAACAGTTACTGACCTGAAATGTTTGAGTGGTAGTATTACAATATTTGGAAGCGGAGTAAATATAAAATTGAAAACTGTAACAGTCTGGTTTGAAGACTAATTCAAAGCTGTCAGATATTGTTTGAACAACTCGTTTAGACTTTCGAGACAACTTGCAGTGAGCCAAGAAACAAATTAACTTAATTACAGTGACCGATGTAGTTGATATCAGCATAACAAATTTATTCCTGCGTGCTCAGCAGGTTTTTACAGGCGTTATACTGCTCAGTAATGAAAGTTTTTACAACACACTAAAATAAAAATGGCTATTCGTCAGCAGTCTGATAGCGGAAGAGCTCCTCTAATAATATTGGTTTTGACATGTTGATTTTTACTTGTCCGTTCAGAGCGACATGACTTATCATTTCATCTCTAGAGTCACAGGTCAGGATTAGGGATCCGCCAAACTACATATTTTCAAAATTAGTTACACAGTAGGTCATCTGAAGGATTAGTTGACTAGTCTGTGCAAAGGAAATCCTATACAATTAGGCGTGTTTAAGGATGTGTAGCCCTTTCAATAGAATGAATAACAGATGTTCAAAAAATACACACACACACACACATATATACATATATATATATATACACACACACACACACACACACATATATATATACACACACACACACACACACACACACATATATATATATATATATATATATATATATATATATGTGTGTGTGTGTGTGTGTGTGTGTGTATATATATATGTGTGTGTGTGTGTGTGTGTGTGTATATATATATATATGTATATATGTGTGTGTGTGTGTATATGTATATATATATATATATATATATATATATATAATGCATGAAAATTACATAAATATACACACATATACACAGTATATAATGTTATATATATATATATATATATATATCAGATATATATGTATCAGTATATATACAGTATATATTTGTATGTACTTGGCTACTTGGCTTTCAATAGAATAAGATGTTTTTTGGCTACCTGATGGACTAGTTATGTCACTGAGACTGTAGAAGCTAACTGGACCATGCTAACTGACCAATCTTTATGTGTTCAGATGAGAGATGAGCTGGATAAGACGGAGGACCGGCTGGAGTGGGCGAATAATGCACTCAAGAGTGATTGGACCCGCTGGCAGAAGGTCATGAGAACTGACCTACGATCAGCCTTCATCGACACAGCAGAGAGGAACGTCAACTACTATGAAAAGGTGAGATGTTTGCTTAGTTTTTTTTGGTGTGTTTTTAGCAACAAAAAAAATGTAATTATTATTTTATCTTCTTTTTTTTTTTTGCACATTTGTTGGTAGAAGAATTTATTCTGATTTAATATTATTTAACTTTTTGTTGATGTCTTTTTTAACATTGTTGTTGCCACTTTTGAGGTCGTCTGTTACTGTTTTAAATATGATCATGCACTGAAGTGGTGATTATGAAGATTGATTGAGATTAATTGAAAAGATTTTCAGAACTAAGAGATTGACATTCAAAGCTGTGAGGGGGTAAAGACACTTTTGAAAATGAATTGGACAAACCACTGACAGATTTGAGAGGGATGTATGTGGCCATCTGCCTGCGTTTATTGGATATGTGCCAGCAGAGGGTGGTAGTATCTCATTTTTATCCCCACTGACAAGTAATTGCACTCCAAGTCTATAAATGTTGACATTGCTCTCTCGATTGGACGCGCTTAAGCCGGTTCACTGCTTGATTTATCTTTTTTAAAGGTCTCTTCCTTTGCTTTTCAGTCTTTAACAATAAATTATGACCTCAAAGTTGAAGTGTTTTGCAACAGCACAACACAAAATGAGAAGCAAAGGAAGAAAGTGTTGAACTGTCAAAGTTTTAGAGACGTTGTGATCTCTGCTTACCTGCTGTGACCTTAGAGGCTCTAGAGACCAACCTGTTGTTGGACAGAAACAGATGAATGCGTCTATTGTGAGAACAGAACAAACTCTGTTATGTCTCTAGAGAGGGTGAGGAGACATCCACCGGGATTTTTAAGATGGAAACAGGCTCAAAAATAAGCCATGCTGCAAGAACTGTCATTCACTCCAGTGATGAGGGAAGCTACTTTAAATGAGTAGTTTGGCAAGCTATGGTTTCAAAGCAGTTTTGACTACAGACAAAAACTATCAAGGAAACATAAAGCGAAATGGCAGTTTGCAAAAGAACAAAAACTAGACTGAAACCGGAAAACAAAAACTAAATCGATTACAGGAGAAAATCTCCTTTCAGGTCTGATTTTAGTAAATTTCCCACGCCTGATCGCAAATTTTTTACCTTGTTTCTGTCATGGAATAAAATAATTAAAATAGGTAATTGCAACTTTTTTATTCTTAGAACTCAGAGTTTATGGGGCCGATTTCAATGGTCAAAGCGCATGGCGTAAGTGCACTTTTGCTAATTTAATGACGGAAAAAAATAGGTATGTTTTGGGCGTAACATGCTATAAACCAATCAGAGTGCCATCTCCCATTCCCTTTAAAAGTCAGGTGTGCTTGCACCATGGTGGAGTCGCTATTTACATGGCAGAAGATAGACACTCTCAACCTGCCGAGTCAGTTTAAATACATTTTTAATATTTGTCATGTTTGTGTGCTGCTGCGCCCCTGTGCATGTAACAAGCATACGAGTCTGCGCACATTTTGCACCCCCCTATAGGTGCATATTACTAATGCGCCCTTTAAAGAACAACAAAAAATACTGCGCCATTGACTTTAGACCAGGTTTTTGCTGGTCAATGGCGCAGTCATTTTCAGTTGCCTCAAAATAGCAACGCACCAACAATGAGCCTAAACACACCTCGTTTTCAGACCAGCCGAAAAGATGGCCACGAATGGTATTTGCTATTTAAACAACGTGGCGCTGGACGGGAAAATTATAACCGCGTCGGGCTGAAACTAGCGGGAAACTAGAATTGCGGTATGTAAACTCACATTTGTAACTTTATATCTCACATTTCAGAATTTATAACTTTCCATTCTCTCACTGTTCTGAGAATAAAAAGTCAGAATTGCAATATATCCTCAGAATTGTGAGATAAAAGTTAGAATTGCATTTTTACTTTTTTTTCCCTTTTAAAAAGGTAATTTCAACTTTTTATCTCACAATTTAAACGTTTTCCTTCCCAGAATTATGAGTTTGTATCTTAAAATTCAGCCTATAACCTCGGAATTGAGAGAAATAAAGCCAGAATTGCGAAAAAAAATAAAATAAATAAAGTTTGAAGTTTATATCTTTTTTCATTAAAAAAATAAACGTAATTGCAACTTTATCGCACAATTCTGACTTTTCTTCTCACAATTGAGAGGTTATATCTTGCAATTCTGACTTTTTGAGTTTATATCTCACAGTTCTGAGAAAAAAATCATGATGTAGATAATGTCACAATTATCTTTGTATTTTTTTATTCCATGGTGGAAACAAACTTCCATATCAATCTGAAATAACATAAAATAATGATGCAGCATGCAGGAAAGTGCTTACAGTGAGCAATTGAGCTGCTATCTTTTTGAAATGCTAAATAGACGACACAACTGTTCCACAATTGGCCTCAAACTAAAATCTTGTGCGTATTACAAAAATTCTATGTCGTAAACTGCAAACGCTAAATCCAACAACTTCTTGTTCTTCAAATGGATCCAGTCTATGCGTCTGAATTGTAAAAAAATTGGAGATATTAGAAGCTGGGGGTGAACATTTCCTGCTAAATGCAGCACATTTATTGCTCATTTCATTGGGCACAAGTACTGCAGTATTTCACGGGTAAAACTTAGAAACTGCGCTGTACTCGAAATAGTACCTTTATAAGTACTAAATACACATAATCATATGCATATGAGGTTCTTTGTGCTATATGGTGCTTGGCAGCCAAATAATATATATAAACAGTGATTTGATGAAATCAAGCTATTTATGCGTCATTAAAAGTGGCTAGAACTAAACAGAAATTGAAAGCTAAAATAGAAGAAATGGAAATAAATACTGCATGCTCACAGGGCTCTGCAGACAACCTGTTCCTCACACGCGTGTTTTCATGTGTAACCTCCAGGCAAAGAGGCATTTTTATTTAATGTGGAAGGAAGAGCCTGACAGCATCAAATACTGACCTGAAAGAGAATAAGGTGTCAGTAGAGTGGGAAAAAAAGAGAAATGGTGGACGAATGGACAAATATGTTTGTGTAAGAGAACTTCGCCAACCTTAAAGGGATGGTTCTCACAAAAATTAAAATTCTGTCATTGTTTACTCTCCTTCAGGTTGTTCTAAACCTGTATGAGTTTCTTTGTTCTGTGGAACTTAAAAGAAGATAAATTGAAGAATGTGGGTAATCAAACTGTTTCTGGTCCCCATTGACTTCCATTGTATTTTTTTTTTTTTCATTCTATGGAAGTCAATGGGGACCAGCAACTGTTTGGTTACCCACATAATATAATTTGTTTTGAAAATGTTTGGTGAAGTTTGTGGGTTTTGTGATTTATGGGGACACAAATTTGTATAATGACATGGGTATTACACTGGTATTATGACGTAAACATGTTTTATGAGGACGATTCATGAGTCCTCATATTTAAAATAGCTTTAAAAACATACAAAATTTTATTAAAAATATAAAAATGCAGAATGTTTTCTGTGATGGGGAGGTTTAGGAGTAGGGTTACTCTAGGGGGATAGAATGTACAGTTTGTAGAGTATAAAAACCAATACGCCTATGGAATGTCCTCACGTTGATCGCAAAACATTATTATTATTATTAATTTTTGGTCATAAATCACCCAGAATTTTTTGAAAATCTAAAAATGCAGAAAGTTTTCTGTGATGTGCAGGTTTAGCGGTAAGTTTAGGGTTAAGAGATATAATATACAGTTTGTAAACCTGTGTTTACACACACACCAACCTGTGTGTGTGTGTGTGTGTGTGTGTGTGTGTGTGAGGGTACATGTTCCAGATTTGTGATTTGTTTGGACTTACTCTGTGAATTTTAAAACATAACTGTTTATTGGGAATTAATCACTTGGTTTGTGAATCAGAGTTTTCCCAGGTCTAAACAGCATAATGCAGTATTGTGTAATAATATGAATTATATTATTGTAATATTGTGTTTTTGTTTTTTTTTTGGTCTCTGTTCTTTTGGGCACTTCTACAAGTAATGTTCTTCTGACAAATGGGACAATTGCCGACATGCCAGTCTCTGCTAAGAATAGAAAAATGCATTTCCCACCTCTGAATGTTATCGCTTCATTTCATTTGTGTTGTCCTCATTTGACCGAGTTGTGCTGGAGGGGTCAACCAATGTCTGTTTAAAGGTTACTTCACCCAAAAATGAAAATTCTGTCATCGTTTACTCACGCTCGTGCCGTTCCAAACTTGTATGACTTCATTTTTATGAATAATTATTTTAAAAGTTATATTTATACATTTATTTAATAATTATAATTGTTTTTGTTTTTTTTTAAATAATTTTTATAATTTTTTATATTTTTTTATTTATTTTTTTATAATTTTTATTTACTACTCACAGTTTCACATCTTGCGCTTAACCTATCATGAAGACGTTTGCATTTGACCTCACCTCTGTACACATTTATGCTAACAATGTAAACTCTGATATAAGAAACGCTGTAACCCTGCTCACTGGTGTGGGTGGATGTTGAACATTTGCATGCCGTACATCACAGACAAACACAGCAGCCTGCTACAACTGCTACATGGCAACTTCAGAGAATTGCCATGGAGACGCCATAGCAACTAGGCTGTAGCCGAAACGATGGCAAAGATGAGGAAGCTGTCATTAAATGCTACATATAATTCAACCGGCACAGAGCGTTTGCAGGATTTTTCAGACTGCAGAAACATTTGCTTTGTTACCAGAGTTAACTGATGCAATTCAGAATTCACATCTCGAGCCCTTCAACTGTATCTGTTTTTTGCCGTTTGATCTGCTCAGTTACGTCTCAGGTGTATCTGTGCTGAAACGTGTTGTTATTCATGCATCGTTGCTTGATTACAGCCACTTTTGGCTGAGCGCAGTTGGACTATAGCGTCAGAGCTTGTGGAAAGATAATGACCCTCCCATTACGGAGGTTGAAACCATGTTTCAGACAGAGACGTGCTGCAAACCAAACCTTTAGACTGTCTAGACTACTGAAATGGGTATTGGCATGCTCAATCTTTGTCAACAAACTCTTCTCTTCAGTGCTTCTCACCTAATCAGTCATCTGGAATGGCCATATGTATTTTGCCTTTATTATAGTTTTTATTGGTGCGCCCTCATGTGCAGTGCATTACAAATAAGGCTTTTGTCATTGATTCTGAGGCTTGTAGAATAAACATTTTCTCAAAAGTTAGCTGTGCTCAACTTTTCTTTCTTCCCTGTTCTTTTTTTCCTGCACTTGCACAAATTCTATGGAAAGCTGAAGTAATTTTCTCACAACAAAATGTAGGAAAATTACAAGTCATTCTTTGCGGAGATCAGAAAAATGCATTTTCCACCACCGAATGTGATCGCTTCATTTTCATTTTTCTTGTCCTTATTTGACCAACTTGTGCTGGAATATATATATATATATATATATATATATATTCCAGCACAAGTTGGTCAAATGAGGATATAATAATATAATATAATATAATATATGTATATGATATACATATATATAAAATGAATATTATATATAATATATTATTTTTATATATATATATATATATATATATATATATATATATATATATATACATATATATTATATTATGTTAAATTATGTACATTCAGCATTGTTTTAATCTTTGTTTGTCAATTGTCTTTTCCTCTATGAATGCACAATTCAGAGCTCACCATACTTTAGTAAGCGAAATACGACAATTCTTTCTGTGTTCGCATCAATCTCCTGCATGTGAATGGCACACTAAAGTCTTGAGTGATCGTCCTTTTACCCAGTTGCTGAGATTCGGTGGTGCCGATCCCGATCACATCTGTCCCATTCAGCTTTAACATGCAGTTTTTTATTTGTTGTGCTTAATCTATGTCTTGAACCAGAGTTGTACAGACTTCGTCTTCCTTAAACTGGGCTTTTTGGTATTAGTGTCCTAGTGTGATTTGGAGGATGACTGTGGTCCAGCGCCCTCACACGTGGCCTGTCTAAAGTCGTTTACCAAGGTCACGTCACGTCTGAATCCTGTGGTGATGGAGTACATTGATTAACTGCTTTTGACAGTCAGTCGGCCACAGCCAATGCGCCTCCAGAGATTCTGCTATGAAACAAGCTGGCGAGTGGCATCAGAGCGGTTGGGGCCAAGGTGTGTCGAGGTTTTTCGGGGCTTGGGCAGCGGTTGACGAGTCCCTGTGAAGACATTTATCAAGGGCTTAAAAAGTGACACCTAAATGGCACTCGGGATGAGGAGCGACCGCAGCTTCTGAATGAAATTGGAAACCAAATGGCAGCCACTTATCAAGCCTCATGGTTAATGGTGTTTAAACATCCAACTATTTCACTGCAGTCAGAGTTTTTACTGATGTGAAAACATAAGAAAAGTCAATTAATATTGATGCATAATAAATAATGCATAAGGATAGTGTTGCAACACTCACATTTGCTTTGGAAAATGAATAGTTATTTATATATTTTTTTTATTATCTAAAATAAAATGATATATTAAATAAAAATTGATTTTAAAATTATATATTATTATGTGTGTGTGTGTGTATATATATATATATATATATATAAAAGTATATTTATATAAATTAATATAAAATAAATTGTTCTGTAATTTTATAGAATAATATTTATATATAATAATTTATAATGTATCTTATATATAATTATATATCTAGAAATTACATTATAAATTAAAATATATTAGAATATTATTGTAATATAATTTCATTTATATAACTATATAATTAATTATTAATCATTTTATTTAAATTATTTATTTAACATTTATCATGGACTTTACTGCTTTTAGAAACGATGCTAACAGCAATAAGACAAAGTCCCTTTCAAGGAAAGTCTGTTCACTCTGCAGCCATATTTGCAACAGCTCCGGGCAGGTTTTTTGGGCATCCAAGACCAAGTCCTGTGAATTTGAATGGGGGAATCCTGAAATCTCAAACTGCTTGCCGAAACCACAATTAAATAACATTTCAAATCAAACAAAATTGTTTCTTATGCTCAAATAGCGTTAAAAAAGCTTGTCTTTCAGATCTGCCGGTGCACACGTGCAGTCCTGTGCAATGACTTTACCAATTAGCAATTGGCTCTTATGCAATTATATATAAATAAGCGCGTTGCACTTTCTCCCATTCATAAGTAATATGAGTGCACTGTCTTTGTATATCCAGAGTCTTTGGTTAAGTTTGTGTCTAACATGTCTCAATCAATTTATTACACTGCTTCCCACAGCTTATTGCTTTAATATAAGTGTGTGTGTCTGCGTTTTCTTGCAGTGTTTGGCTGTATGGGAGTCGTTCTTACATTCTCAAAGGACAGACGCTGAAGAAAATGGAAAGGTTGACTGTTCCTAATCTCCCATGGTGCTTTTAGGTATATGGGACCACCCAAGATGCTTTTATTCCTGCAGACACAAATAAGATTCATATTTAGAGACTGAAACACCAAAGAGAACCCCAAACAAACATCTCCCAGCATTCAGCAACTGACCCAGAGAGAACCGTAATGGAAGTATATTTCCTCCGTCATCTCTACATTTGCTCCAAAGCACGTTTGTGGGTTTTTTTTTTTTTTTTTTTGATAACTGGGAAAATAATATTGCCAAATCTTTTATACCGAGACCTATTTTTCATTTTTGTTTATACAAGTACAACACATGAGATGAGAAAAATATTGCAATTCCTAGAAAATGAAGATGCACACATTATGGCTTTATTGCACCATCTGACCTTTCTAGTGAGAATTCTATCCATATGATGTTTGAGATTCATATGTCTTGCCCTTTTACAGATCAATGCAAATGCAGTTTACCTCTTATCAGAGCTGCCTTGCTGCAAAAAACATTCGATTAGTGTATAAATAAATATAAATGCACTCTGAATAGATGCATTTCTTGCTTTGGACTGAATTCATCATTGTGCTATTCCATTCAGGTTACTGAAGATGCATCTTTATGCAAACATCATATATTGAAGAAGATGCTGACATTCCAGAATTGTTTACATGATATTGAATTCATGAATCAAAAGAATTTAACTGTTGCCTTTGAATACGAAATGAGTGTATTGTTTTAGACACTATGGTTTAAATGCGGTGCTCTAATATAATAGTGTAATAATTTGCAGACTGTTTAAAATTGCTTTTAGAGATCATTAGTGAAATTAATGTCTTGGAATTATCTATGTATTCTTCGAATAAGTAAATTGTTTTTGAAAAGATGATTGAAAGATGTTTTGGGGTGTGTTTTTATTCTCTCTCAAGAGAAAGTGAGCAAACAGCGCGGCATGTTGGATCCTAAACTAGGTTACAATCACAGCTTGATCACATGAAACATTAAAAAGCTCTTTATATAATAAACCCAAGATCGATCTCCGAGGTCAGTAGTGTTTCCTTCGCTGCTTTTACAGTCGTGCTGCAAAATGAGATATGTCACCCATGTTTGCTGGCCAAATTCAATGTGATGTGTAGGGGTGGGCTATCGCCTCAAAATTATATCACGATATTTCAAGAATATTTATGACGAAAAACGTTTTATTGGTGATTGCAGGCAGCAGCATTTATTAGTGCAAACACAATGAAGTGCATTTTCCATCCTTTTCCAATCAGCTGCTGTCATTGATGACAGAATACCTAATTAGATGCAAAATTATTCAGGTAAGAAATACTACAGAAATTAAAGTAATCAAATGTAAAATAGCACTTTAATTTCTGTAGTCTTCATTTTAAAAATTAAATGCAGATTAATGCTTACCATTAAAGTTATAAAACGTATTCAGTCAAGAGCAGAAAGTGATTTTCTTTGATTTGCTGCTCTTACTCTCAGACAGGTACAAGGTGTTCCTGTGCGCTCTAGGGAACATGAATGCGCCATACGTCATCGTGTCGCTATATGACGCTTTTTTTTATCATGCACAAAATTATACCGTGGACGGTATGATATGGCACAGCTCTAGTGATAGGATAAAAAGATATTACAGTAATTTGATTCACAAGCAAATGACTCTTATGAATCAGCTCTTTTTAGTGAAACAAATACATTATAGTGGAATTAGAGTAATTTGATTCACAAGCAAATGACTCTTATGAATCAGCTCTTTTTAGTGAAACAAATACATTATAGTGGGATTAGAGTAATTTGATTCACAAGCAAATGACTCTTATAAACCAGCTCTTTTTAGTGAAACAAATACATTATAGTGGAATTAGAGTAATTTGATTCACAAGCAAATGACTCTTATAAACCAGCTCTTTTTAGTGAAACAAATACATTATAGTGGGATTAGAGTAATTTGATTCACAAGCAATTGACTCTTATGAATCAGCTCTTTTTAGTGAAACAAATACATTATAGTGGAATTAGAGTAATTTGATTTACAAGCAAATGACTCTTATGAATCAGCTCTTTTTAGTGAAACAAATACATTATAGTGGGATTAGAGTAATTTGATTCACAAGCAAATGACTCTTATGAATCAGCTCTTTTTAGTGAAACAAATACATTATAGTGGGATTAGAGTAATTTGATTCACAAGCAATTGACTCTTATGAATCAGTTCTTTTTAGTGAAACAAATACATTGTAGTGGAATTAGAGTAATTTGATTCACAAGCAAATGACTCTTATGAATCAGCTCTTTTTAGTGAAACAAATACATTGTAGTGGAATTAGAGTAATTTGATTCACAAGCAAATGACTCTTATGAACCAGTTCTTTTTAGTGAAACAAATACATTATAGTGGGATTAGAGTAATTTGATTCACAAGCAAATGACTCTTATGAATCAGCTCTTTTTAGTGAAACAAATACATTATAGTGGAATTAGAGTAATTTGATTCACAAGCAAATGACTCTTATGAACCAGTTCTTTTTAGTGAAACAAATACATTATAGTGGGATTAGAGTAATTTGATTCACAAGCAAATGACTCTTATGAATCAGCTCTTTTTAGTGAAACAAATACATTATAGTGGAATTAGAGTAATTTGATTCACAAGCAAATGACTCTTATGAACCAGTTCTTTTTAGTGAAACAAATACATTATAGTGGGATTAGAGTAATTTGATTCACAAGCAAATGACTCTTATGAACCAGTTCTTTTTAGTGAAACAAATACATTATAGTGGGATTAGAGTAATTTGATTCACAAGCAAATGACTCTTATGAATCAGTTCTTTTTAGTGAAACAAATACATTATAGTGGGATTAGAGTAATTTGATTCACAAGCAATTGGCTCTTATGAATCAGTTCTTTTTAGTGAAACAAATACATTATAGTGGAATTAGAGTAATTTGATTCACAAGCAAATGACTTATGAATCAGCTCTTTTTAGTGAAACAAATACATTATAGTGGAATTAGAGTAATTTGATTCACAAGCAAATGACTTATGAATCAGCTCTTTTTAGTGAAACAAATACATTATAGTGGAATTAGAGTAATTTGATTTACAAGCAAATGACTCTTATGAATCAGCTCTTTTTAGTGAAACAAATACATTATAGTGGAGTTAGAGTAATTTGATTCACAAGCAATTGACTCTTATGAATCAGTTCTTTTTAGTGAAACAAATACATTGTAGTGGAATTAGAGTAATTTGATTCACAAGCAAATGACTCTTATGAATCAGCTCTTTTTAGTGAAACAAATACATTGTAGTGGAATTACAGTAATTTGATTCACAAGCAAATGACTCTTATGAACCAGTTCTTTTTAGTGAAACAAATACATTATAGTGGGATTAGAGTAATTTGATTCACAAGCAAATGACTCTTATGAATCAGCTCTTTTTAGTGAAACAAATACATTCTAGTGGAATTAGAGTAATTTGATTCACAAGCAAATGACTCTTATGAACCAGTTCTTTTTAGTGAAACAAATACATTATAGTGGGATTAGAGTAATTTGATTCACAAGCAAATGACTCTTATGAATCAGCTCTTTTTAGTGAAACAAATACATTGTAGTGGAATTAGAGTAATTTGATTCACAAGCAATTGACTCTTATGAATCAGCTCTTTTTAGTGAAACAAATACATTATAGTGGAATTAGAGTAATTTGATTTACAAGCAAATGACTCTTATGAATCAGCTCTTTTTAGTGAAACAAATACATTATAGTGGGATTAGAGTAATTTGATTCACAAGCAAATGACTCTTATGAATCAGCTCTTTTTAGTGAAACAAATACATTATAGTGGGATTAGAGTAATTTGATTCACAAGCAATTGACTCTTATGAATCAGTTCTTTTTAGTGAAACAAATACATTGTAGTGGAATTAGAGTAATTTGATTCACAAGCAAATGACTCTTATGAATCAGCTCTTTTTAGTGAAACAAATACATTGTAGTGGAATTAGAGTAATTTGATTCACAAGCAAATGACTCTTATGAACCAGTTCTTTTTAGTGAAACAAATACATTATAGTGGGATTAGAGTAATTTGATTCACAAGCAAATGACTCTTATGAATCAGCTCTTTTTAGTGAAACAAATACATTATAGTGGAATTAGAGTAATTTGATTCACAAGCAAATGACTCTTATGAACCAGTTCTTTTTAGTGAAACAAATACATTATAGTGGGATTAGAGTAATTTGATTCACAAGCAAATGACTCTTATGAATCAGCTCTTTTTAGTGAAACAAATACATTATAGTGGAATTAGAGTAATTTGATTCACAAGCAAATGACTCTTATGAACCAGTTCTTTTTAGTGAAACAAATACATTATAGTGGGATTAGAGTAATTTGATTCACAAGCAAATGACTCTTATGAACCAGTTCTTTTTAGTGAAACAAATACATTATAGTGGGATTAGAGTAATTTGATTCACAAGCAAATGACTCTTATGAATCAGTTCTTTTTAGTGAAACAAATACATTATAGTGGGATTAGAGTAATTTGATTCACAAGCAATTGGCTCTTATGAATCAGTTCTTTTTAGTGAAACAAATACATTATAGTGGAATTAGAGTAATTTGATTCACAAGCAAATGACTTATGAATTAGCTCTTTTTAGTGAAACAAATACATTATAGTGGAATTAGAGTAATTTGATTCACAAGCAAATGACTTATGAATCAGCTCTTTTTAGTGAAACAAATACATTATAGTGGAATTAGAGTAATTTGATTTACAAGCAAATGACTCTTATGAATCAGCTCTTTTTAGTGAAACAAATACATTATAGTGGAGTTAGAGTAATTTGATTCACAAGCAATTGACTCTTATGAATCAGTTCTTTTTAGTGAAACAAATACATTGTAGTGGAATTAGAGTAATTTGATTCACAAGCAAATGACTCTTATGAATCAGCTCTTTTTAGTGAAACAAATACATTGTAGTGGAATTACAGTAATTTGATTCACAAGCAAATGACTCTTATGAACCAGTTCTTTTTAGTGAAACAAATACATTATAGTGGGATTAGAGTAATTTGATTCACAAGCAAATGACTCTTATGAATCAGCTCTTTTTAGTGAAACAAATACATTCTAGTGGAATTAGAGTAATTTGATTCACAAGCAAATGACTCTTATGAACCAGTTCTTTTTAGTGAAACAAATACATTATAGTGGGATTAGAGTAATTTGATTCACAAGCAAATGACTCTTATGAATCAGCTCTTTTTAGTGAAACAAATACATTGTAGTGGAATTAGAGTAATTTGATTCACAAGCAAATGACTCTTATGAACCAGTTCTTTTTAGTGAAACAAATACATTGTAGTGGAATTAGAGTAATTTGATTCACAAGCAAATGACTCTTATGAACCGGTTCTTTTTAGTGAAACAAATACATTATAGTGGGATTAGAGTAATTTGATTCACAAGCAAATGACTCTTATGAATCAGTTCTTTTTAGTGAAACAAATACATTATAGTGGGATTAGAGTAATTTGATTCACAAGCAATTGGCTCTTATGAATCAGTTCTTTTTAGTGAAACAAATACATTATAGTGGAATTAGAGTAATTTGATTTACAAGCAAATGACTCTTATGAATCAGCTCTTTTTAGTGAAACAAATACATTATAGTGGAGTTAGAGTAATTTGATTCACAAGCAATTGACTCTTATGAATCAGTTCTTTTTAGTGAAACAAATACATTGTAGTGGAATTAGAGTAATTTGATTCACAAGCAAATGACTCTTATGAATCAGCTCTTTTTAGTGAAACAAATACATTGTAGTGGAATTACAGTAATTTGATTCACAAGCAAATGACTCTTATGAACCAGTTCTTTTTAGTGAAACAAATACATTATAGTGGGATTAGAGTAATTTGATTCACAAGCAAATGACTCTTATGAATCAGCTCTTTTTAGTGAAACAAATACATTCTAGTGGAATTAGAGTAATTTGATTCACAAGCAAATGACTCTTATGAACCAGTTCTTTTTAGTGAAACAAATACATTATAGTGGGATTAGAGTAATTTGATTCACAAGCAAATGACTCTTATGAATCAGCTCTTTTTAGTGAAACAAATACATTGTAGTGGAATTAGAGTAATTTGATTCACAAGCAAATGACTCTTATGAACCAGTTCTTTTTAGTGAAACAAATACATTGTAGTGGAATTAGAGTAATTTGATTCACAAGCAAATGACTCTTATGAACCGGTTCTTTTTAGTGAAACAAATACATTATAGTGGGATTAGAGTAATTTGATTCACAAGCAAATGACTCTTATGAATCAGTTCTTTTTAGTGAAACAAATACATTATAGTGGGATTAGAGTAATTTGATTCACAAGCAATTGGCTCTTATGAATCAGTTCTTTTTAGTGAAACAAATACATTATAGTGGAATTAGAGTAATTTGATTCACAAGCAAATGACTTATGAATCAGCTCTTTTTAGTGAAACAAATACATTATAGTGGAATTAGAGTAATTTGATTCACAAGCAAATGACTCTTATGAATCAGCTCTTTTTAGTGAAACAAATACATTATAGTGGAATTAGAGTAATTTGATTCACAAGCAAATGACTCTTATGAATCAGTTCTTTTTAGTGAAACAAATACATTATAGTGGAATTGGAGTAATTTGATTCACAAGCAATTGACTCTTATGAATCAGTTCTTTTTAGTGAAACAAATACATTGTAGTGGAATTAGAGTAATTTGATTCACAAGCAAATGACTCTTATGAATCAGCTCTTTTTAGTGAAACAAATACATTGTAGTGGAATTACAGTAATTTGATTCACAAGCAAATGACTCTTATGAACCAGTTCTTTTTAGTGAAACAAATACATTATAGTGGGATTAGAGTAATTTGATTCACAAGCAAATGACTCTTATGAATCAGCTCTTTTTAGTGAAACAAATACATTCTAGTGGAATTAGAGTAATTTGATTCACAAGCAAATGACTCTTATGAACCAGTTCTTTTTAGTGAAACAAATACATTATAGTGGGATTAGAGTAATTTGATTCACAAGCAAATGACTCTTATGAATCAGCTCTTTTTAGTGAAACAAATACATTGTAGTGGAATTAGAGTAATTTGATTCACAAGCAAATGACTCTTATGAACCAGTTCTTTTTAGTGAAACAAATACATTGTAGTGGAATTAGAGTAATTTGATTCACAAGCAAATGACTCTTATGAACCGGTTCTTTTTAGTGAAACAAATACATTATAGTGGGATTAGAGTAATTTGATTCACAAGCAAATGACTCTTATGAATCAGTTCTTTTTAGTGAAACAAATACATTATAGTGGGATTAGAGTAATTTGATTCACAAGCAATTGGCTCTTATGAATCAGTTCTTTTTAGTGAAACAAATACATTATAGTGGAATTAGAGTAATTTGATTTACAAGCAAATGACTCTTATGAATCAGCTCTTTTTAGTGAAACAAATACATTATAGTGGAGTTAGAGTAATTTGATTCACAAGCAATTGACTCTTATGAATCAGTTCTTTTTAGTGAAACAAATACATTGTAGTGGAATTAGAGTAATTTGATTCACAAGCAAATGACTCTTATGAATCAGCTCTTTTTAGTGAAACAAATACATTGTAGTGGAATTACAGTAATTTGATTCACAAGCAAATGACTCTTATGAACCAGTTCTTTTTAGTGAAACAAATACATTATAGTGGGATTAGAGTAATTTGATTCACAAGCAAATGACTCTTATGAATCAGCTCTTTTTAGTGAAACAAATACATTCTAGTGGAATTAGAGTAATTTGATTCACAAGCAAATGACTCTTATGAACCAGTTCTTTTTAGTGAAACAAATACATTATAGTGGGATTAGAGTAATTTGATTCACAAGCAAATGACTCTTATGAATCAGCTCTTTTTAGTGAAACAAATACATTGTAGTGGAATTAGAGTAATTTGATTCACAAGCAAATGACTCTTATGAACCAGTTCTTTTTAGTGAAACAAATACATTGTAGTGGAATTAGAGTAATTTGATTCACAAGCAAATGACTCTTATGAACCGGTTCTTTTTAGTGAAACAAATACATTATAGTGGGATTAGAGTAATTTGATTCACAAGCAAATGACTCTTATGAATCAGTTCTTTTTAGTGAAACAAATACATTATAGTGGGATTAGAGTAATTTGATTCACAAGCAATTGGCTCTTATGAATCAGTTCTTTTTAGTGAAACAAATACATTATAGTGGAATTAGAGTAATTTGATTCACAAGCAAATGACTTATGAATCAGCTCTTTTTAGTGAAACAAATACATTATAGTGGAATTAGAGTAATTTGATTCACAAGCAAATGACTCTTATGAATCAGCTCTTTTTAGTGAAACAAATACATTATAGTGGAATTAGAGTAATTTGATTCACAAGCAAATGACTCTTATGAATCAGTTCTTTTTAGTGAAACAAATACATTATAGTGGAATTGGAGTAATTTGATTCACATGCAAATGACTCTTATGAACCAGTTCTTTTTAGTGAAACAAATACATTATAGTGGAATTAGAGTAATTTGATTCACAAGCAAATGACTTATGAATCAGTTCTTTTTAGTGAAACAAGTACATTCTAGTGGAATTAGAGTAATTTGATTCACAAGCAAATGACTCTTTAGAACTGGTTCTTTTTAGTGAAACAAAAACATATACAGTGCAACCAGTAGCCTCATTCACAAACCACTGGTTTTTATGAACATGTTGTTTTTAGTGAAACAAAAACGTAGTGTAGTGTGATTCACAAAGAAAAAACTCTTATGAACATTTTTTTAGTGAATCAAAAAATACAGAACAGCACAACCGATGTCGTCTGATTCACAAACAAAAGTTTCTTTTTAGTGAAACAAAAACAATTTTGCGGCCAACAAACGCAACATCCGAATTAAAGATGTGTCTGAATTGGAATGTTGCGTTTGTTGGCTGCAGACGTCAAGTCTCGTTTCCGAAAAGCACAAAGAAACTGAGGACAGCGTTTTGTATAGTGAATTTTTGTTTTGCTTGGCTTTACTTAAAAGTTACTAGAACCTGTGAAAGATCATTTTGAGAGAGAAATAACTCACATTTTTCCAAGTCCATTCTTTGCTGTAAAGCCAGTTCCTTCATCAGATCCCTCTCCCTGGAACACCGAAGTCTGTCCATGTGGACATAAATACTCCAGAAGCCTGGAATTGGAAAAGGAAAACCAAGCCCAGACTTTTCACAATCCAAGAAAAGTCAGTACAACCCAAAACACTCTTACCAAAAGTGCTAAACTTATGTGCCCACTGAGTTAATCACTATATTGTCTTTGGCAGAGACGTACATGTTATTGTCTTCACGGCAGTATTAATTTGTGATTTGGTTTGAAAGGAAGAGCACTATGAATGTAAAAGCAAATTAAGTTTCATTTTTCCCTGCCATCAGCAGCAGCTGTTCTCTGACTCGAGCATCTGAGCCGGGCTGGCAGAAAGCAGGCCTGCTCTGGGCTTTCCTCATGGAGACTTGGAGAAGGGAAGTACATGAATGCCTGAATGACCAGATGGATCAAACAGCCTCGGGGAAGCCCACGGTTGCCATGCTTCTTTGTTTCTTCCAGTATCTTGCAGCACATGACTTAATTCAGCATGACTAAAGCGAAACGGCCAAAGAAAGATTTCAAATACTGTCATTTCAAAGCTAAAAAGAATTTGGAGTTCTCAGATCAAATGCTTTAGAAGAAATTTAATATATAATATTTAAGAGTAGATATATACTGTAGTACTTTTAGTTTGGTGAGCCTGATTTATGACTCATGAACTGGTTCTTTTTAGTGAAACAAAAACATTATAGCGCAATTAGTGTTGAATTATGACTCTTGTGAAATAGTTTTAAAAAATGCACTCCCAATGTAGTATCATTCACAAACAAATGACTCTTGTGAACAGGTTCTTTTTAGTGAATCAAAAGCATACAGCACTACCAAAATAGCCTGAGTAAGGAAATGAGTAGCTAGTGGAACATTTTGAACAAAAGATTCTTATGAACCAGCTATTTTTAGTGAAAAAAGTTGTTCTTTTTTTAAAAGTTTTACTACTTTCTTTAAGAGCGGTGTTGGGGGTAGACATTAAGTACTGCGAGTTGCGTATTACTTTTTTCAAGTAACTAATAAAGTAACACATTTTACATTTACAACACAATAGCTGAGTAACTTTTTTTCATCGAAGTAACGCAAGTTTCTTTGTTTTCGATTTCTGTCCTCGTGTCGAGAGAAATCGAGCGTAAAGACCCGTTCACACCAAGATCAATGACTATAAAGATAGATAATAACGATATAGTCCTAAAAAAATCTTCTAAATATAAAAGAATAGCAGTGTCCACACCACAGCTATAACGATATGACTGGGATATCTTTTTCTAGGAAGAAGAACTGTTAAAATGCTGACAGCCAATCAGAATCAATTCTAATTTAAAGGCTCGCGCATTTAAAATGACATCTAGTATGGGTAGCTGCAGCTTGGAGTAATGGGCGTGCCGAACGGTTTCTCATTGGTTGGTTAATCACCGAAAAAAGTTTTTTAATTAAATCTATGTTGCTGTGATGGGTAGGTTTAGGAGTAGGGCTTGGGTGATAGAAAATATCATTGACCTGATATAAAACCTATGGAAGTCTATGCAATGTCCTCACTAAGATAGCAAAACAAACCTGTGTGTGTGTGTGTGTGTGTGTGAGAGAGAGAGAGAGAGAGACACAATATCTCTAATATCATTAACGCTGTTTTTACGTTAAAAATTTTTTTTGGTCTCATAGTTAGGTTGGATTTACTGCTTGAACTGCTGCCATACAGTACGTCAGCTTGACCAGTCACTCGCGTGAGTACAAGTTCCTGGTTACTGTTACTGTTACTCTTGTGTGTTATTACGGCATTGTGTGTGAACATGGGCATGTCAAAGCATTCAGAAGAGTCCAAAAATGTGTGCCAAGCAGCTCACGGAAATGAAACAGAAGAGTAAAAGGTACAGTTACTAGTCTGATTTGACTATAATGCTTCTTACATTTTAAACTTTTGTCTGCATGTTAAATGATTTAAAGGGATAGTTCAGCCAAAACTGATAATTCTGTCATATTCTTATTTTATTTTTCACTCTAAAGTGTGAACGGACATCATAAGATGTTGTAAGTGGTTCAATCTTAAAGTTTAGTTGTCGGTTCTCACTGTTATGGAAGCCCATCTCTATGCAAGACTTAAAAAAAAAAAAGAAATAATTGTGAATTATATTAATTATATCTTCCAGTTTTGACTTTATCTCACAATGTGAATGTGTTTCTTCATTTGAACTTTGTCTCATGTCTCAGTAAACTGGAGGAATTATGAGTTTCCACAAAATCAAAACATTTTCTATTGTATGCCGCACTGAGCTGAGCTGTGACGGTCAAAATGACTCTACTCTGTCTCACTTGTGCATTACGCTTTCCCAAAAAGTGTGCTTTTCAGACGTCAATGGTGGCTTGTGAGTAGGACTGATGTCGGTAATGGAAAACAATAGCCGGGAATAATTATGGCCTTCCATGACTCATTGCTCCTGAGCTAACAAGTCATTGAGATTTGATAAGCTGCAGGTACATTCACAGGGGATCTGTTAGCATCGTAATCTCCTTTCATTTGACTACTTACTAGCAGGAACTGATGGTGTCTGCTATAGTAAAGAGCTTCTATTGTTGTGCCCGTTTCCATCACATCAGAAGCAATTCAACACCAACTATTATGATGAATAGAACACACTAGCTGTCCTAAAAAGTGACCTGTCAGTGCTTTCTATGGAAATCGAGTTTCATTTTTGACTCCACTGTGATTCAGTTCAGTTTGCAAAATCTCTGAAATCGGATTTTATTGCTAAAAGGTTCTTTTTAGTAGCTCAGGAGACTCGGAGATTTGTCAAGTAATTTAGTAACTAATTTGTCTCCAATAAAAGCAGATATTAATGATATAAATGAATGTCAAATGTGTGTGTGTATGTGTGTGAGTTATATATATATATATATATATATACACAGAATAGAAATTTTAACATGTAATTATATATAATCCTGCATGTTCTTTACAGAAGTAAATGTTGTAATCTCCTCCAAATATTTATAGGCTTAATGTGATTATTAGAGAAATTGTACTTCAATCTTTAGATTTTCAAAGAACAAAAAAAAAAAACACTTTTAAAATGTGTGTTTGGAAAATTCTGGTCTTTTATGCATTTAATCACAATGTTTCCACAGAAAAGACGAGAAGAGGAATCTGTGCTGTGCTTGGGAATGTTCCGATGTGAATAGCGGAATTACCGGTAAGCAGTCAAACATATTCATTTTCAGGGTAGGTTTACACGACAACGATGTACTAAAAACAGAAAAACATTGCCATTGCGGGGTTTTTTTTTTTTTTTTTCGTGTACAGGAGACAATGTTGTTAAAACGATCCCTAAAAATGCTAAAAATGCTGTACTATGCTGCCAGGCCAGTAGTCGGCGATATCACTTTGTAAAGAAAAAGTATGCGCCTGGAGACTGAACACGTAATATGCGAGTGCATGACGTGACTGTTTTCACAAATTCACTTTTTTGTAGTGAACATGGAGACGATGACGGAACTGTTTTGAAACCGGTTTTCAAAAGTTCGCATTTTCAGGCACCCAAAACACTGTTGTCGTGTAAAAGAACAGCCAAAACGAATAAAAAGTTTTCAGTTGAAAATGGTGGCATGTAACCACCCCTCAGTCAGGGGATTTACTAAGTTATGGCTTGCATTGTAATGAATCTGATTGGACGTCGTAAAATGCTGCCAAAGAAAAATCAATACACTCTCTGAAACGGCTAATCAGCTCAGAGTCTTGAGTGACAGTCCCACAGATTTCCCTTAAACATGGTTTAGTTCAAGCAGCAGGAGAGGAGATAATGGGCGATGTTACCGTTTTTTCTCCGAATGTTTGCAGCCATGTGCAACCTCTGTCTAATTACACTGTTGCCGTCACCTGCTGCTATGGGAAATTCCTTGTGGGGATCTGGAGGCATCCATTATGTGTGGCGCAAACATTTGTCTGCCACTGAGTCTAGCTTGCTACCCAGCATGCCTCAAAATCACCTCGCAGTGTGTATCGAGACCGAAAAGAGCGAGTTCCTGCCAATCACTCAGCGTGTAGAGGTTTCTCTGCGCTTAGATACATGATGCTAGAGGTTTAATTTGCAAATGTTTTTCTGTTTTGACTGGTTATTCCTGTTTGTTTGAGCTTTTTACGATTGTTTTGACTGGAAGGCGAGAATTTACTTGTTGATATAGCAGGCATGGCATTTCGCAATCAGATGCAAAATGAATGTAACTTCATCTGGTGACATTAAAAAAAGATGTAATCACATTCATAATAAAAAGAGAACACTGGCAGGATTACACATTTTTTTTCAGCTATCAGACACACACTTTCCCTGCTGAATGGAAGAGCTATCCTAAATATCCTAATTGATTCCCTTTGCTGGGAATTTGATTGACAGGCGATGTAACCAATCATAACCCCGAATCCGCCATTTTTTCAGAGAAAGCAGTCAGGGGAGTTAGTAGATTAACTTTGGTGAACTCGAAGTTGAAAAATTGTGTGTACTCACATCTTTCCACAAGAGATGGTCGGTTCACGAGGAGCTACCGCGATCTGTCACGACACATATACGCTATTTATTGTTTACATTTCTTGAAAAAATTACAATATTTGAAATTTGAAACTTTGTTTCATAATCTCGTTGTCGGTGTTCTCTTTACTCCAGAACATGCGTGAGAACATGATGTGTGGCGTGAGAGCGCATGGCTTGTCAAACTAACGGGGGCGGATCTTTGCGAACGGTCAGTAGATTTTCTGATTTTCTGGTTTTAGGAGTCTAAATACCATAGTCTTTTCGTCTCTTTTGACTTACATCTGAGTGAAAAGGCTTCTCGAACAAGTAGGCCGGGGCTCAGTTTTGACCATTGGGAATTGATTGGATGGTTGTGGTTTGCTGTTGGTCAGTCTCATGCGATTGACAGGTTGTCCCGCCCTCACGCTAGTAAACACGTCAAAAGAGAAGTCGCTGCAAGAGGGAGACGTAGTTATTTTGATTAAAGATTAAAGACAAAATGTGCACGGATACATCATTTATAATAAATACTGCAATGTTCCGTCAAAAACAAGAACTGTCTATTTTGATTTCATGGTGACTTCAGGACCAGCTTTATACCCACAGCATTTCCACGGCGTTAAATCTGCCTTCTGTTCCACCTGTCCCAATAATTTTAAATGAACATAGCATTTCATTTTTTTCCTGAGCAACTTCAAGCAGCCTCATGGCGGATCTCAACAAGGGCACCATATGAGTCATGACCGCCACTGACTGTTGGATAATCAAATGACACTTCACTCACAGCACCACTGAGTCAGATGTGCTCAAACCATATACAATTATGGTAACTGATACCATTACCAACCCAAAACACTGCAATGAACTCTTTTGAAAAACAAGGGAGACGCTTTACTTGTGTTGAACTTTTTCTTTCAAAGATACGAGAGCCACTTTAATGGTAGCGTTGGGTTGGGGTTATCCAATAATAATTTTGCACATATCGCTTACTTAAGCATTCAGTTCTCACGCTGAATTTCCAACGTAACAGGTGTGTATGCATAGAAACATGTTCCTGTCATTGTTCATTATTGTTTGTGGGTGGTGGCCGGGTGTGTTTGAAATGTTTCATTTGCATAAAACACACCCATGGCATGTCCATATAAGGACTTCCGATGCAATTCTCAAAAACTTGACTACACATTGGGAGCTTATCGATTGTAAGCTGTGAACAGGATGCAATTTTTAAGTGTTTATTATTACTCGGAAATGATGAATCATTCTGTTTTACTTTCCTGCAGTTATTCAAATTCTACTATTTCTATAAAAAAAAATAAAACGGCTTAAGTAATTTGTTTCTAAGGTGACTGTGTGGGGTTTTTGTATATGTGTGGTTGCATTTAAAATATCTTTTAGCGCAAATTAACTTGACTCGTGATTTTCGGATGAAAAGCTGATACTAAAGCTAAGAATAGTGCATATGTTTTTTTTTGTTTTTTTTTCCGAACTCCAGTATTTGGCATCTTCTAAAAATGTTGTGAAAAACAACACATTCATATTGCACATTATGCAGAGGTCTCACAGGAGAAAATATCAGCCAGATGTTGTTTACTCCAGTCTCATTAGATATACAGTCTGAGACCACAAAAAAGATTTCATTAATTTTAATTTTTTTTTTTTTTTTTTTTTAAAAAGGAGCTATGACATAAAACAAAGAAGAAATATGTAAGATTCTGCCTTACCCAAAGGCTTCACGTTGTCCCTTGATGCGATGAAGAGCTTTGATAGGATGGTGTGGTCATTCTTTTGTTCTTCTCTGGAAAATACAGGTTTTGGTAAAGGTTTTATACATATGATTAAGGTCCTTTATTCTAATCCCACAGTATTGGTACTCATGGGACAATCGCTTTCCGTCTTCGCGACAAGGGTGTTCTCCAAGTCCAGCTGTTTTTGCTCCCTCCCTTGAACCTTTTGCCTATGTTTCGACAATCCACTGAGATTTCCTTTCACAATACTTTGCATCATTATATGCTGATGATGTTCTGGTTTTCCATTTGTGAAGAGTTTGGCTATTTGCCTGGTTTCAAGTTTAACCTAAATCTACCATTTTACCTTTAAATGAGTTGCTAAATGTTGCCGTATCCAGCCATTACCTCTGTTTTTCATCCCTTTAGTATCTTGGGATACGCAACTTTTTGAACCATATTGTGAGGCACAATTTTTCAGAAGTTGGCAGGAGCATCAAGAGAGATCTGGACAGATGGATTAATCTGCCCAACTCTCTGCAGGCCCAAATCTCTATTGTAAAAATTAATATTTTGCCTTGACTGAATTTTTTATGGTTCTATGTTACCCCTCTCCCCTCCTGTCAACTTCTGGAATAAAATCCATGGTAATATCTCCCAATTCATCTGGAATAGAAAAAGACGGTTTGAAGTTGGCTACTTTACAAAGGAAGAGGGCAGATGGGGGCTTTGCGGTACCTAATTGCAAGTTCTATTTTTGGTCTTTTTGTGCTGCTTTAACCCTCATACCTCTGTCTATTGTCACAAGATAGAAGAACATATTGTACTGCCGTGGAAACTGGAAAGCATCCTTTTTTCTAACATACCAAATAATCAATGTGCCTTGTTCCCATAGTTTCCCATCGTATTCAAACTTGGAGGTTGGTTGAATCTAGACGCCAGAGCTCCAGTAAGTGAAACATACAGTCTCCCATGTTCAGTAATAAAGACAACTGGTGGCAGATCCATTCCTCCTTCGCGCTTGATAGGAGTGGTATTCGATATTTGAAAGATATTTATAATGATTCTGGTTTGTGCACTTTTCAAGACATTGCAAATTCAATTAGCCAGCCTCCTCGTTTTTCTTTTATTTACTGCTTAGATCGGCCCTCAAAGCATATGGTGTACCTTGGCAACAATTTGCTTGTACACCCATTGTATGAATTGATTATTACTCTAGGGAATAACAGAGGCTTTGTGTCGATATTACATAATTTTATTTTGGATGCCTCTTATGCTAAACTGCCATTAGTTAGGCTGTGGAGAAGAACAGTCACTGCCTGAATTTGGATCCAGATTTTACTTAGGAGGATGTTTGGGTAAGTACAACAACCGGGGTTAGGTGCTTCTACATCAGTGTTTTCACCCATCAAGTTATAGGGGGTAGGGATAAGGTTAGGATTCAATTTTCGAACAGGAATGTTGCTCCAGGATCAGGACTTTCTTGGGATCATTTTCAAATCATGTTGGATGATCTTCAGGTTTAACTTGTGGACGTCATTGAGCTCAAGCGCTATTGACATTAAAGCAAAAGAGGGACAAACAAAAACTAAAATGTTAAAATTCATTCTAAAATAACATTTCAGCATTTTTTAACATTAAAAGTGTAATATTAATCAATATTAGAATGAAACCTCAATATATCGCTCCCTGCTCTCCATAAGTTAGAAGTTAAAGACATTTGCATTTAAACCCTTCACCACTCACCTTCTCTGGAGCAAACAGTGAGTCATTCCAAGTCCCACAGCGTCAGAGCGGCTTTCTGAAAGATAGCCGTAGAGTGGGACATCGATCAGAGCCGGGCCACGCTGGGCTCAGACCTGACATTTAAAAACCGGACCTGTGATTAATCATCGGCCTAACAGGGCTCAGACTTCACAGCATTTGTAATGCAGCCCCGCGGACATCCAAAGACCCAACGGCAAGAAAGTGGGAGAGTTTATAGACAACCATGTTAAACAGACTAAACCGGAATGTTTCAATTTACCCGTATGTCCTGTGAGGATGTGCTCTTCTACTCAAAGCAGATATAACATTATGTTTTCTCAATGCAGGTATGGAATCACAGTTTAGATCCAGCCTTAAACCAGCACATCAGGATTTATAGGTTACTTGAAGGTAACGGATCATCAAAATAACCTTTCCGGTTATCCTTTTGTAGAGGCGTTAGCAACAATAATAAATTGTACAAAAAGTGGTAGAGTGGTATTTTGCAAAAAATGACACGCCATACTGAGGTAAAACAAAAAAAAATCCTAATTATTACAGAATTAGATATCACATTCTACACGGAGTGCACACAAAGTCAAAGTGGGATTAGTAAGATTTATTCATTTTTAAAGAAACAATTTCTGTTTCAAATAACAGCTGTTATTTTACCATAGTTTTCACAAAATATTAAGCAGCGCAACTGTTTTCAACATTGATAATAATAATAAATGTTTCCTGAGCACCAAATCAGCATATTAGAATGATTTCTGAAGGATCGTGTGACACTGACAACTGGAGTAATGGTTAAAATAAGTAAAAATATATTAAAATAGAAAGTTCTTTTATCCTTATATTTCACTTTTTATTTAATTTTTTTTTTTTACAGATGATGATGCATTTCGTCGATACTGGGAGGCTAAACAGAAGGTTAGGCACAAATGCAGTTACTTGGATGAGAAGAACTTCATTTTGTCCCCTCATTTATTTGCTCGGCCCAGGTCCAGTGTATCTGGAGCAAATGATGCATCAGATGCAGCAAACTCAAGATGGAAAGCATCACAAATCACTCGTGTCCCTGCTAAATCTGCCAACCTGGATGTTATCATTACCAGTGAGAGATCAAGTGCACCAGACCTGAGCTGTGAACCAATAAATCCAAGTGATTCAAAGACTCAGAGACAAAATATCGCCAGTGCGAACTCAATGCAAGTACATGGCGTAGAGGTGAGCGGGAATCTGCCAACGATCGAGTGGGTTCCGGAAACATCTTATGATCAAATGGCGGAGGAAACCAAAGCCTGGAGGTGCGCCGGATTTGTTGCGGAAACAAACCATAAAACAAGGAGTCCTGAAGCTCTTTGGAAAGAGGCATCTGGACAAAAACGCCAATGGAGTCACGGGCGCCTGGCCGAGGTGGCCCACCTTGGGCCATCATTGTCTGCCAATGGCCTGCCAACCGCAGCCAGACACAGAGTGGTGATCCGGAGAGTGGCACGAGTAAGAGGTTACAGAGCGACTCAGATGCAGGGCAGTCATGGGGAACGGAAGCTCGAACCGTTACCGAATCACAAAGACCTGCACAATATCTACAGTCTGTCAGCACTACAAAACCAGTATGAATGTCTCTGTAGTCCTTTCCAACCACGGTTGAGACACAGTCCGGTGGGAGACCAGCGAGACGCCGCACAGAACATTGACAGGAAACAGGACGAACAGCGGCGAGAGTTTTCAGAAGCGATTGGGGTAAGACATAAAAGAAGAGTAGCACTTTATTTTACAGTCCTGTTGCCCATGTATACATACTATGTACTTGTTATACGCTGTTAAATATCGCTGTAGATTTAGCAGCACATTACTGTAAAAACTAACAGTACAATACTGTATTATTAATTACAGCAGAAGCAGACTAAAATTAGAAAATGCTGTAAAAATACAGTAAAATACTGTTTTGTAGAATTACAGCACTCTTCTTGAGTACTGTAAATTAAATTACAGTAGGTTTACTGATTATGAAAATACAGTAACTTTCTGGCAACCGTGCTGCCAGTACTGTACTGTAAAAATACAGGAAAATTGTTAACAGTGTAGTAATTGCAATAAATGGGTAATAACTAAGTACTAACCCTAAACCTGCCCCTAAACCGAAGCTTAACCCATGCAGTTACCTTATATTACACTTTCTTAGCTATACAAAAGTGCAAGAATTGTAAAATAAAGCACAACCAAAAAAAATATTTCAATAAAAATTCTTGCAAGATATACAGTAAACTCGGAATTGCGAGATTTAAACTCACAGTTCTGAGAAGAAAAGTCGCTGTTAGCTTTTTTATGGTTTTATTCCGTGGCAGAAACAAAAAAAACAATTGCAAGATGTGAACAGAATACTGAAAAAAAGTTAAAATTGCGAGTTGTAAATGTGTGTGCATGCCAAGTTATAATTACTGTAATTATGAGATTAAGACTAAAAAGCGTTCACGACCTCGTTGAATTTATTTCAGCTTGTAAACTGGGAATTTTCTGAGAGCGTCCACTATCTCAATTGCAAGATATAAAGTCACATTTTTTTTTTTTTTTTTTTAAAAAGTCAGAATTGTGAGATAAAAATTTTATTCCATGACAAAAAACAAGCTTCTATAAGCTGATGTTCGGAAGCAAAATACTTTGTTAAGACATACTATACCATTTGCTGCTTTTGAGATTTCCAAATTAGTTTTCTGTCCCCTTTTTTCTCAGCCACATCAGTTGATCAATGTCCTGACTCGAACGCCTCACCTTTAAAGCACAAAGGCCAAATTTTACAATTGTACAAACTGAATGAAAACTCAAATAATGTGTGACTCGATAAGGCTGCTTGTTCACACCGGGAAACCTGCAGTGCAGATTGATTGTTTTTTAAAGATATCGACCCGTTTCGTGGCAAACAGAAATGCATTATTTTGTTACACAAACAGCCTCTATTTGATTCCAGATGAATGCTGGTAGCTATTGTTAGCCGTGAAGAATTACAGGAGCAATTTAGACTCTAAAAATGAAGCACTCGTGTCATGTGTCCTACACTGGTCTGGTATTGCTTTTTGGAGGGCATGCTGAACGACTGTAGTAATATAGTTAAAGACTATAGTTAAGGCTATGTAAATAAAATGTGATGTACAGTATTTCCAAATTGAACAGAACTTAATAGTATTTAATAAATAAAATTAATAAAATGATTTAAAACAGTAGCCTAAATAGCTATTTGGATATTGCTTAATACTATTTTCCATGCCTAAAAGTAAAGTCGTTTTTTTTTTTTTTTTTTTTAAAGAATGGTTTCTTTCTTTAGAATAACTTGCACTAACAAATCAAGTACAAATAGGCCAGGAACGGGTATTAAGAAAGCAAATAGGATCAATTTCGATTTCATGTTGAGTTTACACAAACTGATTAACTTCAAACAAAAAGTACTGAACCATGAAGTGACCAGAGCGAGTAAATTCCCCTCCTAATGTGGCCCAGTCATGCCAAATTAACTTTTATAAGTGTGATTTTCATGCCCTGCTTTATTGTGAGCAATGAATATTTTTGGCATTAGATTTACATTTAAAATAAGCTCTCAAAAGACAAAAAGATTTCCTAAGCCCAGGTGGCGTGTTTTAAAAAAGGAGGGAATCTCAGTGCAGGAGAATGAGTTTTCCTTCGGAAAAGACTCAATCCTTGTGTGACGTGGGGAGGGAGGAGAGAAAAATAGAGATGTTCCACTTTGACCCTGTCGAGTGACAGTAATAAATGTGGGCTGGTGGAATTGCTCCATCTTTTCTGATTGCTTGTTTGTCTGTTTGTTGCTCCTCAGGACATTCGGTATCAGTCGAGATGCCGGAAGAACGCCGAGTCCCCTCCGACTCCGCACCATGTCACTCTCTCTCACATTTTACAGGTTCTCCAGAGCAAACCAAGCAATTTTTCAGAGTTCAGGGGCCAGAGATCTCACAGGGCTCTTTAAACGCTGCTGAGAGTGTTCAATATTAGACGACCTTCGTTTAAGCGAAGTGAAGTGCTGGCCAAAGAACACGCCACAAGCTTTAGAACATATTCATATTTTTTATTCAAACTTTAAATTTCATCGTCTCTACAGTGTAAAAGGTCATGAATTCAAAGCCCTAAAAGGACTAAAAGAGATGGATTCACATCGATTCGGTAGGAAATCCATCTAGAGTTATCAAATAAACCATCTAGGAATGATTTTTCGAGATGGAATGGGAGAAGAAAATATAGGAATCAGAAGTTAAAAAAAGCTTTTAACAACCGAAATGTCGACGCAAGCTATAAAACAGAACATAAAATAAAATATAAACACAATTAAAAAACATCGATTTGTTACACGGTAAACAAGTGTGATACTACTACAGCTAAGATTCAAAGAATATAATTACAGTACAATATGTACTTACAGTATGCCATCGTACAGCCACAAACCCCCAGTCACACATACATGTACAGCACAAACGTAAGAAAATAAACACTGATGATCTCTGACAAAAATTATAGTCATGTGCATTTACACTGTACACACCATGTTTCATTTTAATACTGCTGTAGGTGCTGATCGCTCTCATTTATCATTTTTTATGACTTTTTTTTTTCTTTCTGCATTTTGAAGTGCAGCGACCCCAGACTTCTGAGATTAGTGCTTTAGCAATAATATACCATTTACCACACCAATATATTATATGTGTATATATAATCAATAAAAAAAAAAAAATACATACCATTTGAGGGGATGCCAAATGGGAATTTTCTAATGGGATAAGGAGAAACACATTATTGCTCTTTTAAGGATCGGTCACATCAGCAGGACAAGGGGAACCATGTATTTAATCAAGCACCGAACGGCTAAAACCTATAAAAGAATATTCTGGGTTACTTTATGGGCTTGTGAGGTCATAATCTGGCCATGTGGATAACATCTACCGCCGTTCAGAATTTTGGGGTCTGCAAGATTTTTTCATGTTTTTGAAAGAAGTATTTTATGCTGCATTTATTTGTTTTAAAAAAAAAAAAAAAAAAAAAAAAAAAAAACACAGTAAAAACAGCGATACTGTGAAATATATAACATTTTATAAAATAAATTATTTTTTAAATATTTATATAAACTGTTATTATTTTATATTTTTATTAAATAGAATTTATTCCTGTGAATTTTCAGCATCATTACTGGTTCTTCAGAAATGTGCTAATTTGCTGCTCAACATTTATTATCACTACTAATGTTGAAAACAGTTATGCCGCTTAATATTGTTGTGGAAACCGTGATACTTTTTTTTTTTTTTTTTTAGGATTCTTTGATTAATAGATTGTTTAAAAGCACAATTATTTGAACTAGAAATATTTTTTAACATTATAAATGTCTTCACTGTCACTTTTAATCCTTGCTGAATAAAGTATTAATTTATTTAAAACAAAAAATACAATTTACTGATCCCAAGCTTTTGAATGGTAGTGTATGTGGAATTTTGTTGAATTATTGAATAATTTCAATAAGTAATCATTTACAGTAATATACTTACAATGTAATCTTAGCAGGCGAAAGAGGAGCGCCACAAATTTTCAAGAGTCCTGCAAATTACACCCACGTTGAAAACACAACCAGTTCCTCAACCTAAAAAAAGCAGATCCCACCTGAAAAAAGCTTTTTAAATAACCTTCCAGCTCAAACAGCACATATTTACTGTAAAATTTGTAGGTATAAGCAATCAATGAGCTAAACAAATTCTAGTTCAGCCCATATACCTCCATTGTAAGTGTATTATTGTATATTATTATTTTACGAATGGAAGGGCAACTTGAAATACGCAGACATTAAGTTAACGATAACCCAGAATATTCCTTTAAAGCGCAGCATAATATCACTGAAACTCAGGGCCAGAGATCTGAAATATAAATTAGCGCAGCACTGCATCTTTTCAAAATAAAATAACTTAGGTGACTAATTTATATCCACGACTTTACACATGAGGTATCACGGTTTGTTTTTAAAGATCACAGGAGAAGAGGTGGCTTTCCGACTCATTATTTCCTTAACGTTTATGATATCGATCATTAACCAAAGATTAAAACAGTGTGAAACAAATGCCTATGCGAGTATCATTATGTCAAGCACTGGTTAAATGGACCGACTCATTGTTCTAGTGAGATGGCTGGTGATTGTCATAGCAGATGATCTGTCTTTCACAATTGGGTGATGAGGGTTTGCACACAGCTTCACTGTGAATGTCCATTGGCCACTGGGTAAAATTGGCTCATAAATGATCTAACCAATGGATCTGGAACTGCTTTTTTGCTGCCAGTAACAGTATGTGAGTACATGAGTTTATCTGAGCTTTGGTATTTTTAATGCAAGCGATGAACAGGTATTTTTAGCTTATTTTCTGCCTCATTTTTGTGGACACAGTGTATTTACGCCTGTATGGAAGCAAGATTCTGCCTCGGTTTCGTAAACAAGAAAAGGTAATTGTCAAGAATAAAGTCAGAATTTAAAAAATAAAGTCACATTGTGAGATCACAATTAAAAGAAATAACGACGCAAAGAGATATTAAGTAGCAATTAAGACATAAAAATCACAATTATGAGTAAAAGTTGCAATTGTGATGTCACAATTTGAAAACAAAGTTGAGATATAAAGTCGTTATTATGAAAAGATTATGAGATTATCAGACTTAAGTCAAAATTGTGAGATATTAAAATCGCAATTATGGGATATAAAGCTGTAGTTGTGAGATATAGTCACAATTTGAGAAAAAAAAGGTCACAATTCAGTGAAATAAAGTCGCAATTGTGAGATATAAAATCATGGTAACACTTTAGTCTAGAGTCCAATTCTCACTATTAACTAGTTTATTAGCATGCATATAACTAGGATTTTTATTAATACTTATACAGCACATATAAATGCCTTATTCTGCACGTCCATATTCTAAATGCCTTAACCCTACCCAGTACCTAAACTTAACGACTACCTTATTAATTATTAATAAGCAGTTATTAGGAGTTTATTGAGGCAAAAGTCATAGTAAAAGTCACGAGGGTAGTCGTGGCCTAATGGTGAGGGAGTCGGGCTTGTAACCTGAAGGTTGTTGGTTCGATTTCCACGCCGGCAGGAACTGAAGGTGGGGATTGTGAATAAACAGCACTCTCTCCACCTTCGATACCATGACTAAAGTGCCCTTGAGCAAGACACCTAACCCCTGATTGCACCCCTTGTAAGTCGCTTTGGATAAAAGCGTCTGCTAAATGATGAAAAATGTAAAAATGTAGTAAAAAGTGAGAATTGCACCCTAAGCAATTATAACAAATAAAGTTGCAACTAATGTGTAAAATGTGTACAGTGGACCATCAAAATAGAGAGTTACCAAAAGTCACATTGTGAAATATTGTCACAATTCCAAAACATAAAGTCACAATTACCTTTTATTTTTTTTAACTCCGAGGCAGAAACAGGCTTCCGTATGTTCGCACTCATCCAATGCAAGCTCTAAAAAGAAACAAATTCATATAGGAATAAACACTTTCTTGAATATATGCAGACGAAGAAAACGCATATCCACAAACACAAGTTAAGTCCATTTTTAAATCCATAGGTAGGTATTCGCATCAACCTGCCTTAAATCCCTTAAATACAGACACTCACACACTCTCCATATACATGAGCAACTGAGCTCTAGATGTGAGCTTGGTCTGCAATAAAACCGAGGGAGTCAGTCTGGGAAAGTGTGAAGCTTCAGTCATTAGTTGCATGATGGTAACAGTTATTAGTAGACAGGACCAAGATTTCCACACACACAAAGCAAGGGCAGAGCGATCCAAAACGACACCATAGAGAATATGACCACTGCGTTAGCGTTGAGTCGTGACTATCGGGACTGGACGGTGAACAGCGTGGATGTCCAGTGTGTCTGCCACACCGCCGACTCAAGGTCACGTGATCTCAGCGAAGGCGATGTGATTCTGTTGACAGAGTTAGACAGAAGGAAGGACGTCAGCAAAACACATCAAACACATTAAAAACGCTTTGGAAGCGGAAAGACTCTTTTAGATGCAAACCGTTTCCACTCAAGGTTTGAGGAGAAAGGCATTTACACTTTTCACACTGGTGTGACTGCTAGCGACAGTCTTGTTTTCCGATAAGAAGTTCAAAACATCCAGAAATAAATACAGAAATAAATTTGTAAATAGGGTGAGAACATAAATTATTACTACAATAAATTATTAAATAATTTAATGTGTATTAATAAATATTATTACCTATGTAAGTCCTAATATCTTTTGAGAAGCAATTTCACTTCGTAAAGGGTTAGTTCACCCAAAAATGAAATCTCTGCTATTAATTAATCACGCTCATGTTCTCATGTATAGTACGTGTTCCAAACCCGTAAGGCTTTTGTTCATCTTCGAAACGCAAATAAAGATATTTTAATGAAATCTGAGAGCTTTCTGTCACTCCACTGAGAGACTATAGCAATTACCACTTTTAAGCACCAGAAAGGTGGTAAAGACATCATAAAAGTAATCCATGTTATTCCAGTGGTTTAACCTCAATTTTATACATATACATCAATTTATTTACAAAAATTTACAATTTACTTTATTTACAAAAAATAATACATATAGAATTTTATTTTTTAGGAGAACTAACCCTTTAAAAAAATCTTAAGGATGTTTTCTGGAAAACAAGAAAAAAACACTGAAAGAAAAGTAAAACTGAAAGTGTTTTTTTTTTAATTACACTGCTGTTCAAAAGTTTGAATTGGGTAAAATATTTGAATGTTTTTGACAGAAGTCTCTAAAGCTCACAAAGGCTGCATTTATTTGCTCAAAAATACAGTCAAAACGGCAACAATATTGTGAAATATTCTTACACTTTAAAATAAATGTTTTGTACATTTTTAAATATAATTTATTCCTGTGATGCAAAGCTAAATTTTCAGCATCGTTACTCCAGTCCTTAGAAATGATCCTTCAGAAATCATTCTTATGTGCTGATTTGCTGCCCAAAAAATATTTTTTTATTATCAATGTTGAAAACAGTTGTGCCGCTTAACTTTTTTGTGGAAACCGTGATGATTTCGTCATGATTCTTTGATGAACTCAAAGCAGAAAACAGAAATCTTTTGTAACATTACAAAATGTTGATTTATTTAATGCATTCTTGCCCACTTTAGACATTCCACTGACAATAAGTAGCTTTGCTTTTAACTACATGCCAACCAACTCTCATTAGAATATTAGTAGACTGTTAAGTCAGGGTTTGGGTTAGTGTAGTTGCAAAGATACTTATAGTCGAATAGTAGAATGTCGGCGAGCATCAGAATAAAGTGTAATAGACATTAAGCAGACAGTCTACTAATACTCTAATGAGAGTTAGTTGACATGTAGTTCAAAGTTACTTAAAGTTAGTAGAAAGTCTTTAGAGGACCATCGAAATAAAGTGTAAAACTTTTGAACGGGAGTGTGTTCCTTTGGTTTTAACACGCACAGAAAATTGTTCTGAAGGCGAATTATGTGCATAAAGCAAATGCAGTTTACTAAAAAAATAACAAATTCTACTTCACTCTGATTGTTTTCAAGCAGACCCGTGTATAGTTTCTTGTTGTGCCTCAAAGTTCATGAATAAGGTTTTGCAAAAACAAAAAAACCAAACGTAGATCCAAACCAAATGTAGTCAACCAAGTCCAAAACGTCTGATATAAGCACCCGTGTGTGCCAGGTTGTAATGATGTGAGTTTAGGCTTTGCTTGGTCCCAAATATCTCAGTATCTTATTAATTCATTTTACACACAGCCGACGTTCCTGCATGAGGCTGACCACAGGGACCAGGTAACAACATACACCAAAGGTTCTGTTTAACCTTTAACTGCCATATGCGACTGGTTTGTGTGCCCAATCAGAAAGAAAATGAGTCCTGAGAACCAGGAGACAGATCATTTCGGTCAGAACTGATGGGGTGAATGACTTCAGTCAAAACTCTATTCTGAAATGCAATGTTCTGTTTCTTACACGTGTCACGCCGATATACATATAAATGGGTGTTGAAAGGGATTCGGCTGGAGTTGTAGCTGAATTTAGAGTGATAGCTAACAGTACACGGTGCTGAAAATCTCCACACTGCGTCAGAATATGTATAAATAACACAGCCGGAAATGGAGCGAGTTCATCAGAGATTCAGCAAACACGAAGAACGATCACAGAAAAGCGTTCCGCAGGTCACATCGCTGATGTATACACTGTGACCTCGGCAGAGAACGCGGGGCGGATTTTCCCAAGCAAATTATTTCTTGCTTCCAGCCATATTCGCCATGATCCCGCAGTCTCTGTGATTTGAAGAGACAAAAACAGAGATGTGGATTTTCCTCGCCTTGTCCTCCCACTTTCAACAGCATTACGGTTTCTGACAGCAATCTGTCTGGGGGATATTTCAGCAGAAAGCAAAGTGGAATCTTCTGTTTTCCATCCCAGAAACCTCACGGGACATTATCGCATCCAAACTTCATCTACATCTATATCACAAATAAATATTTTGAATCAGCACCCTCGACTAAAGAAAAAGAAAATTGAAGATTAGCATTTTTATTGGCGTAAAGAGCCCTTAATATCCTATACAATCGTTCGCTGCATTTCAATAAACCATCTGTGAACCGAGAGTGTTCCCAAATGATTCGTTGCAGCTGAATAAGCAAACAAGAACAACATTTAATCCCTCATATTCTGCAAAGAGAAATCAACACCGCAAACTGGGATTAAATTATTGTCTGGTTTGCTTACGTGCAAGAACATGAAACGAATGCATAAATAAACATTTAAAGGGCCATACTTGCAGTTTAATTACCGTCTGACGGGGCTCAGCGGCGGCCTATGGCTTAATTAAAAGCTGAATGCGAAGTCTGACTCTCTGCCATGGAGGATAACGGCTGCTAGGGTGCTAAATGCAGACGGTAGCGCCTCAGGAATGGAGGTTTTTCAAACGTGTTTCAAGTCTCTGAGGGCTTAGTGGTGCGTTTCGACTTCTAGTCGAGGTGCGGAATTGCTAAGAGTTTTTAGGTCACTCGACTCAAACGCCAACACCAGGTTTCAGATCAGGATTTTAAATGGATTCTGGAGCGCCAGCTATGAAAGAAAACAAACTTGAAGCAACTGTGCGTGTAAAGAATCATTACATCACAAAAAGCTTCAAATTACATGACTCCCAGGTATACTGCAAAAGCCTCACAGTGAGTATCAATTGAAGTATCATGGTGTGCCAACAACAACAGCAACAAATAAAGGCCCATTTCCTGTAACAAAATCAATTGCCTATTTAAATGATATCTTTCAGCCAATCAGCCAATTGTAATGTGTTTTTCATACATTTCTGAACCAAACACATTGAACATACATTCAAGCTCGTGGATGTTCTGAGAAAAATGAATCATTTAACTGGGTTAATAAGGACATAATGACAGGGACTTTGCTTCTAAGCAAAGTGCAAATTTATGGGAAGTTGAGGGTGATTTAAATGTAAAAAAGTATGATTATTAATATTAAATCAATATAATTACGGACTATATTTCAATAATATAATTATTGCATTATATACTTTATTAATATTAAAAATAATATATTGCTTATTCTAACATATAAAAACATATATTATATACTTGACCAAGACAAATCTCAACCAATTACACCCTGAAAATGAATGAAAGATCCTTTAAAAATCCGGCTCCATAAAAGTTCATGGATGATTTGCATATTAGCTTTAAGCTAGTTCAGAAGAAGATCAGATGCAACCATGAAGACTGAACTCCAAAAGATTTGCAAACATGCAGCCGGAGATGCCAACGCTCTGGGTACGCTGCAATTAGAAACAGGTAATTGTTTTATTCAGTTGAAATGAACATGATTGGGTTTTTAACTGGGATTTAACGATGTGTCATTGTACTCCAGAGGTTTGGCAGCCTGAGCTCCACACACAGGTGCGCATACGTTTATTGCCTTGTGTTCTGCAGGTGTCTGAAGCGGCTGCTTTTGCCTGTGATCCAGCTAAAGAAACTCAGGAGACGGTCTTTCAGAGTGCGGGACGACATCTCCTCATCTTCCATTCTCAGTTCTGTCACCTGAGGGACAGGAGCGCATGGATACACATCTTGTTGTAACGAGTGCTCAAACTGACACAATTGGGACCCTTGAGAGCTGATTCAACACTCTGCACACATGGCATGTACCGTGTGTCAGTTCATTTGACAGTGCGGTTCCACAGATATCAGTTGTGCTCTTGTCTATGTGCTCAGTACCTGTGAGGCGATGTACTTCTCCAACGGACTCTCAACCCTGGGCGAGCTGACCATTGGATTGTCACTTAGGTGGTCCTGTGGGGGATCCTCGTCCAGCAGTTGTTTGCCTTTGAAATTATGGACCACACACACCACCTGACCACATCAAAGATATTACATTATTTAAGGGAAAAAACGGGATTTTCTTGATCTTCTAAAATAAAATAGTTTGATGATATTCTAATATCCACAATGCAAAATTCCCGCCCCAGTTCACCTTAAAAACAGTGCGAACTACACCAGTATGCAGAAGTTATCCAATCATAACAGAGGTCATTTACATATAAAAGTATTAATGTAACAACAATCAGCCTGATTATTTCTACAGATCTAAATGTGAAAAAAATTATAGTGTAACATATTTGAGTGAGATTTTGGTGCCAGTGTGCAATGAAAGAAAGATATAATTTCTAAAATATCATTGTACAAAAACAAGCTAAATATAATTTAGGTGAATGTAAGGATTTGTGCGGTTGTTGTGATGAAGCTCTAGAATACAGAGCTCTGTCAATGGAGCACACAGCATAAAAGCAAACTTAATACAAAGCCACTGTGTAACGCAAAGTCAGAGACAATCTTGTGTCACAGTGGGAAGAAAGAGTGAAATAACAGTAATTTTGTTCGCAGTCATGTGAGTGCCCGAAACAAAGACAAACATAGCTCCTTTTCTTCCCTCTCATATAAATAGAATGATAGATAGAACATTTGAATGGACTGATAGATGGATACCTGTAAATAGAAAGATAAAATGATTATAGATAGATGGACAGACATGGACAGACAGAGCGACAGAGTGATATACAGAAAGAACGATATATATATATATATATATATATATAGAAAGATGAAAAAGTGACAGATAGAAAGAACGACAGACAGAACGATAAATAGACAAAGAACAACAGACAGAGATAAAAAGAACGACAGATAGAAAGAACAACAGACAGATAGAGAGATGGAAAGAACGACAGACAGACAGACAGACAGACGGAAAGAACGACAGACAGACGGAAAGAATGACAGACAGACATAAAAAAAAGACCGATAGAAAGAACGACAGTCAGAGAGGTGGAAAGAATGGCAGACAGACAGAAAGAAAGAACAACAGACAGACATAAAAAGAAAGACAGAATGACAGACAGACAGACAGAACGACAGACAGAGAACGACAGGCAGACAGACAGATAGAAAGAGCGACAGGCAGACAGATAGAAAGAACAACAGACAGACAGAGATGGAAAGAATGACAGACAGATAAAAAGAACGACAGAAAGACAGACAGAAAGAACGACAGACAGATAGAAAGAACGACAGACAGACAGATGGAAAGAACGACAGACAGACAGACAGACGGAAAGAACAACAGACAGACAGAAAGAACGACAGACAGACAGAAAGAACGACAGACAGATAGAAAGAACAACAGACAGACGGAAAGAACGACAGACAGACAGATAGAACGACAGACAGACAGATAGAACGACAGACAGGCATAAAAAGAAAGACAGATAGAAAGAACAACAGGCAGACAGAGATGGAAAGAACGACAGACAGACAGACAGAGACGGAAAGAATGACAGACAGACAGATAGAAAGAACGACAGACAGACAGATAGAACGATAGAAAGAATGACAGACAGACAGATAGAACGACAGACAGACAGATAGAACAACAGAGAGATGGAAAGAATGACAGACAGACAGATAGAACGACAGACAGACAGACAGACAGACAGAAAGAACAACAGAGAGATGGATAGAACGACAGACAGACAGATAGAAAGAACAACAGAGAGATGGAAAGAATGACAGACAGACAGATAGAAAGAACGACAGACAGACAGATAGAACGATAGAAAGAATGACAGACAGACAGATAGAACGACAGACAGACAGATAGAACGATAGAAAGAATGACAGACAGACAGATAGAAAGAACAACAGACAGACAGAGATGGAAAGAATGACAGACAGATAGAAAGAACGACAGAAAGACAGACAGAAAGAACGACAGACAGACAGATAGAAAGAACGACAGACAGACATAAAAAGAAAGACAGATAGACAGAATGACAGACAGAACAACAGACAGACAGAACGACAGGCAGACAGACAGATAGAAAGAGCGACAGGCAGACAGAAAGAACGACAGACAGACAGATAGAAAGAACAACAGACAGACGGAAAGAACGACAGACAGACAGGGCATAAAAAGAAAGACAGATAGAAAGAACAACAGGCAGACAGAGATGGAAAGAACGACAGACAGACAGACAGACAGAGACGGAAAGAATGACAGACAGACAGATAGAAAGAACGACAGACAGACAGATAGAACGACAGACAGACAGACAGACAGACAGAAAGAACAACAGAGAGATGGAAAGAATGACAGACAGACAGATAGAAAGAACGACAGACAGACAGATAGAACAATAGAAAGAATGACAGACAGACAGATAGAACGACAGACAGACAGATAGAACGATAGAAAGAATGACAGACAGACAGAGATGGAAAGAATGACAGACAGACAGACAGACAGAAAGAACAACAGAGAGATGGAAAGAATGACAGACAGACAGATAGAAAGAACGACAGACAGACAGATAGAACAATAGAAAGAATGACAGACAGACAGATAGAACGATAGAAAGAACGACAGACAGACAGAGATGGAAAGAATGACAGACAGACAGACAGAAAGAACAACAGAGAGATGGAAAGAATGACAGACAGACAGATAGAAAGAACGACAGACAGACAGATAGAACAATAGAAAGAACGACAGACAGATAGAACGATAGAAAGAATGACAGACAGACAGATAGAACGACAGACAGACAGATAGAACGATAGATAGAACGACAGACAGACAGAGATGGAAAGAATGACAGACAGAGATGGAAAGAATGACAAACAGACAGACAGAAAGAACGACAGACAGACAGAGATGGAAAGAATGACAGACAGACAGACAGTCGGAAAGAACAACAGACAGACGGAAAGAACAACAGACAGACGGAAAGAACAACAGACAGACAGAAAGAACAACAGACAGACAGATAGAAAGAACAACAGACAGACGGAAAGAACGACAGACAGATAGATAGAAAGAATGACAGACAGATAGATAGAAAGAACGACAGACAGACAGAAAGAACAACAGACAGACGGAAAGAACAACAGACAGAAAGAACGAGACACAGAAAGAGCGACAGACAGATAAAAAGCACAACAGACGGATAGAAAGATAAAAGAACGACAGATACAGATAGAAAGAATGACAGACAGAATGCACGACAGACCGACACAGGGGAGCTTTATAATAACACTCAACATAAACCTTCAGTGCCGTGTTTTGCTTGCACAGCTCGCTGTATATAATTCTCCAATCCAAATGTGTATTTGTATGTTGCTGAGCATCTGCTTTTTCTGACTTCTGAGCAAAAGCTGTAGATGATATTAATAAAAAGCTCCAACACAGCAGCCAAGGGCCAAAGTAGGTCACACATTCTGTTGGTAGTTTATATTCTGCCATCATATATGCAGCTTCTGGGCCTCGAGACTCCAGCTAAACAGAGCATGTTCGAATCACTAACCCATTGTGGTATAAATGAGGCCGATATCTTATAGCGCGGGCTCCTTACGCGACAAGAAAGCTTAGCACTTGCAATTTCAATAATTGGAGCGTGTCAGCTAATCACATGATTCTTTGTGCATTTCCTCCAACAAAACGGGAGCTAAATGTTTTCATAAATCACGATCCTAGTCGCCGGAGAGGATCCGTAATGGCCTTGCAGCAGGGCTAAACACTTCTGTTTGACGCTCAAGACTAGATACGCCTGCGTGATTTGACATTTGGTGCATAAAATCTGAGTTTTGCCTTTTTTTTTGGGGGGGGGGGGGGATTCACAAAGAAACATCCATAGTTGCCTAAGTAAGCGGCACTACCAATAATAATGATGTGTTAAATGAAATTTAGCCAAAGTTGAAAGTCGATGCAGCTACGCTCAACCCTCTCATTTCTGACATGCCACTAAATCGAAATCCTCCAATCCAAGAGCTGCACTGCCACACCGTTTCTTCAGCGCCAACACTGCCAACTCCCAGTCAACCAAATAATCATTAAAGGGCTCTGTTTGACAGTTCATGACAAGAGAAATCTCTGTGAGAATACTTTTCTTCAACTTGACCGAGACTGAAATGAAGTTAGACAGGAGTTATTTAATTCGCCCTCTTGTCGTTAAGGAAATCACAAGAGGGAAATCTTTTTGCAACAAAATCTTCACCTGAAATGACACCAAAGCATTGCTTATGGAACATCATAGCTCCCTAAAAAGTTCCTTTGTGGCTGTGTGGTTTGTTGCCCGTCGGACACGAAACAGTCTTTGTGGCTTCATAGCTTCTGGGCGTCTCGGGGTGTGAGACTTACATTAGAGAGATGTTTTCATCTCTTATTCCGGGACATTATCTTACATCAGGCCTTATCTGCACATTGGGCTGGAGGCTGTCATAAAGAAAACACATTTGAATGCTTAAACATGAATCACACGCAGTGGACTCTCTCATTAGCGGGCCTTGCTAAGACAAACATCACTACTACTATTGCTCAAACTCTGGATTATGAGTTTATTTAAATCTCAAGACCCAAGAATCACAAGACTATCTTGCAACATCTGAAAAGCGGCATTTGTGTGCACTTCCGTTCAAAGGTTTGGGGTCGGAAGATTTTTAAATGTTTTATGCTTATCAAGACTAAAATAAAGATTAAAATGACTATATTAACAGTAATATTGTGAAATTTCACAATTTATTCCATTACTCCAGTCACATGGTCCTTCAGAAATCATTCTAATATGTCGATTTACTGCTCAAGAAATATTCATATCAAAATTGTAGTCATTTTTTAAGGATTTTTTTGATGAATAGAACATTGAATATTATTTATTTATAAAATAGCATTATTTAGTAACAATATAAATGTCTTTACTGTCACTTTTGATCAATGTTATGCATCCTAGCTGAATAAAAGCATTAATTTCTTTAAAAAAATAAATAATAAATACTGACTCCCAAACTTTGAATGGCAGTGTAAACACATTTGATGTTTCAGGAGATCTTTTTTTTCTCCTTCCTTTTGTCTGGAACTTTAGTAAATTCACTGTGGCAAGCTAACCTAATTAGCAGCAAGCATGAAAAAAAAAATCCCATTCCAGTGTTATTCTACTGCATGTGCTAAAAATGAGTCTTTCCAGATGTTTCTGCATGCTCAAGGTGGTGGAGAGAGCTTGGGATTTGGTACATTACATGCTGAATTTTCCACATGTGAAGTTAAATTTCATGGATTTTCTTCCTGGCTACCTTTTTATCCCCAAATATGGCATTCTTTCTAGACCAACAAACTTGATCCCAGTCCTTAGAGAAAGAAAATTTGCCTCAGCAGTTCAGCAAAACAAGAGTCATTGTGTTTGACTGTAGTGCTCTAAAACTCATGGTTGACTTTAAGGGGATGGACTCAAAAAGACACAAACACATTGGCATTTGCTCTAAGCTCCAGTGGCCTGAGAGGAAACCTGTATCATGATGTGCCCAGATGTGGGTGGTGGAACAAGGGTGAAATCCATCTTCCTGCATTTGGCAGCTCTACACAACACAATTGGCTTTAAAGCAAGAGGAGGCCTTGAGCACAGGGTCTGCAACAGGGCTGCATGTTGGCATGAGCTTAGCTGGCCCTCTGCAATGTCAGTATGAGAGTGGTTCATCTACTTAACTTCCCACCAGCCAACAGTATCCTTTCTCTATCACGTTATTTTTGCTCGATGAGCTATATGTAATTTGCTCTGGACTTCTGCCACTTAACTCCATGTTTGTCACTAGTGTTACTTTACCAAAAAATAAAAATTCGGTCATCATTTTCTCACCCTCATAGTCTGTGCATTACAAAACTACTGTATGGCTTTACAAGACTTCCATGAGAAGGATTCCCACACATTGAGTTTCTATGGCTTTTCTATTAAATTCTATTTAAATATTAAAAAAAAAAAAAAAAAAAAAAAAAAATTATAATTTTTTTTTTAATTCATTCATTATGCTACCTATGCTGTATGTTGCTACAGTTAATTAAAACTATTAAAAAATGTTTTCATTAATTGAAATAAAGCTGAAATAAAGTAAATTATAAATATTAAAACTATTATTACAGCTATTCAATTTAAATTCAAATAAAAAAACTAAATATTAAAACTTAAACTTAAAAAAACAAATGAAATATTAGAAATGTTGTGTTAGCAACTAACAGAAATAAGTAAACTGAAGTACTAAAATTACTAACTAAAAAAAGCTGAATAGAAATTTAAAAGGGATAAAAGCACATTACAAAAATTTAACCCAAAATGAAATCTGAAGACATAAAAATAAGCTAATTCAAAATATGAATAAATGCTATAATACTACATAAATATTAATATATAGGCCCGATCATGACTATTTATCCAAGATCATTCTCCAGTGTAAAGTCCAATCAGATATAGTGATGCAAATAAGCGAACTTTAAGCTAATATTGAAAACCATGTTACATATGTACTAGAGATATCTAAAAATAGAAATGTGCTAAAACGTCAGTGTAAGATTTTATTGATTTTCTTGGCTTTTCCAGGCCTGAAAAACACAATAGAATTTCTTGATATTTCCAGGTTTTCCATGGAACCCTAAATATAGTGCATAAGCCAAATGGATAACTATGTATAGAAACACTGCATAGAAAAGTGAAGCTGGGACATTCTGCAAAATATCTCATTTTTATGTTCCGCAGGAGAAAGAAAATCGTCTAGATCTAGAATGAAATGAGGGCGAGTAATGAATAATGACAGAACTTTCATTTTGTGTCAACTGCTACATTATATGTTTACAAAGAGCCTAACAGTGATACACAACAGGAAACTGATAAAAAAAAAAAAAAAAAACTTACTAGAAAAGTGGCGATAGCCACACCGATGATAAACCCGGCAATGACGTCAGACCAGTGGTTTCGATACTCCGCCACCCTGTTAATACCCGTTAGAAAGGCCAGGCACATCAGACCCAAAGACATGACTGGTTTAGCCAGACGAGTTCCTTTGGCTTTCACTGTAAATGTAATGTACATCTGAAATGAGAGAAAACAAAGTAACAAATAATTACATTTTTACATGCAAACTATTTGTGCTTTATCTCACGCAACCAAAACTGTTTTTGTAACTCTACCACTCGATTAGTAGATATTTCAATACACTTGGTCACTTGGTGTTTTTTACTGGTCGGATAGATAACAAATCATCAAATATCAAGAGTAAATATACTCTAAAATGCATAACAATCCAACCACACAAACCACATGACCTCAGGAGGTGATTTGAGATGCAGATGTCAATGTATTGGCACATACGTAATCCCTCCTCCTCCCAAGTGGAACTACGTCAGCATTACGGAGACTCTGGAACCTCATAATCGTAACTGAGACATATGGAGCGCCACAAAACTCCAATACCTATTGCCATATAGTGCAAAGAAAGCCTCAAACCATGACAGAAACTGTTGTTATGGTTACCTCCTCAGGCGAATGTGACTTCTGTTTGTGAGCATCTATTTGTGACTAGAAGAAAATGTGCTCTGACTAACTTATAACTTCAGTGGTTACCGAAACGTTTGATGTACGAGACCTCTCGACCTTTTGTTTCGTAATGCACAGCTTGTTTTACAGACATATCAGATGGAAAATCCAGAGGAAAAACAAAAGGAAAATGGTAGCAGTACCACAATGCACTAAAACTTACTCTGAACTAACACAAAATCCATTAGCATTGGCAAAGATTTGAGAGTAGAGATGCACGATATAGTAAAATAAAAACAATGTGCTGTGATTTAATAATAAAAATAATGATTAGATTCTAGATTTTACTAAATGTGTCAAAAACACTGAGAATGTGGCTTATGAAAAGTCAAAATTCATTCATTCATTCATTCATCTTCCACCGCTTGTCCGGGGCCGGGTCGCGGGGGCAGCAGTCTGAGCAGAGATTCCCAGACTTCCCTCTCCCCAGACACTTCCTCCAGCTCTTCCGGGGGGGACACCGAGGCGTTCCCAGGCCAGCCGAGAGACATAGTCTCTAGGGACCCTAGAGAGGCGTCCAGGAGGCATCCGAAACAGATGCCCGAGCCACCTCAGCTGACTCCTCTCGATGTGAAGGAGCAACGGATCTACTTTGAGCTCCTCACCCTATCGCTAAGGGAGCGCCCTGCCACCCTGCGGAGAAAGCTCATTTCGGCCGCCTGTATCCGGGATCTCATTCTTTCGGTCATGACCCAAAGCTCATGACCATAGGTGAGAGTAGGAACGTAGATTGACCGGTAAATCGAGAGCTTCGCCTTGCAGCTCAGCTCCTTCTTCACCACGACAGACCGGAACATCGACCGCATTACTGCAGAAGCTGCACCGATCCGTCTGTCAACCTCACGCTCCTTCCTTCCCTCACTCACTCGTGAACAGGAGCTCTCCACCAACCTGAAGAGGACAAGCCACCCTTTTCCGACTCAGTCGGAAAAAGTCAAAATTTGGCTACTAAAAGAGTTTTACGTCAGAACGCCGGCTCAGTATCGGCAGACGCCGATCATGTGAGCAGAACGACGTACGCGTGTGATGTTGACGCAGGAGCCGCCCAATAATGAGTCGCCGTACTGACGTAGAACCTGGAAGCGCTGAACATAAACAGCGTATGAGAATGACACAGAAGAGAAGACACTGTTGAATAAAGTCGTTATTTTTGTTTTGTTTTTGTACACAAAAAGTCACATTATAAAATTAAGGATGAACCACTGCAGTCATGTGGACTATATTAACGATGTTTTTGGTACTTTCTGGACCTTGAAAGTGGTGGTCTCTCTATGGAGGAGCCATATACCTCTCAGATTTCATCAAAACCAACTTAATTCGTGTACCAAAGATGAACGAAGGTCTTACAGGAGTGGAACGAAAGTAATTAATGACAGGATTTTCATTTTTGGGTGAACTAACCCTTTAAGGCTGTGTATTAATGGTTGAGTCCTATATGTGTGTGTATGAGTGTATATACTTTCTAAGGGAGGCTCATGAGGAGGTGAACAGCTATCAAACACACATTTAGATCACTCAGGCAAAGAGAGCGTGTCTAAACCAAGCCTATCTTTCTAAAGGGAGATTTGTGTTGAAACTTTAAAAGTCGCGTCATAAAGCGAAAGAGAAAATGTGAATAAATGTGGGACAGTCCTGCCGACTCATTCTTGAGTATGCATGTGTGTCAGCGCTGAAGGTCGTAGATAATCAGCCATCACTCCTGAGGAAACGCCACACAAAGACAGTAATTGTTGCCTTGTGCGAGACACCACAGCAACGTCTCTCTCATAGTCTCACTCTTTCTGTGTCTCTCTCTAGTACTTAAAGGTCATCGCCACATTGTGACCTGATTTTATTCCGTCTGAGGAGTGAGCAGGCATTTTCGGTGTCTTCAAATCTCAATATGTATGAGTTTGTATTTATATGACAAATACAAAATACGCATACAATGTGGCAGGGCATTCTGAGGGTTTTAAAAAACAGAAATATGAAGCTCATATTGTTGTTATAGCAGTTATATAGTGCTATTAAAGTCAATCTTTTAAAAACACCAATAATTTATAAACAAAAAAAAAATGTAATCTTTTGGAAATCTCAAAATAAATATCCATTACAATGTTGTGATGTCTAAATTAACTTTCAATTTTAAGATTTAATTAAGATTCAATTTTTTTTTTTTTTTTTAGTGTTTCATTTTTAATCTATTTAGAAAAAAAACTATAGAAATTTAATATCAGCTGTAACATACACTAAACATTCAAAAGTTAAAGGTAAGGTCAATTTAAGGGTAAAAGATTTTTTTCTCATACGCTCAAACGGGGCTGCGATTATTTGATAAAAAATATATTGAAAACTTGTAATATAATAATACTAATTATTTTAGTAAAATAATCATTTTCCGAAATATTAATAGTAGTATAAGATTTTTCTTTTTTTTCCTTTTTTTTTAATTTCACTTTTGACCAAATACATCCTTACTGAACTCAAACCTTTGAATGTTAGCTTAATTATTTTAAAATATATATATAAAAAAAAATAAAAAAAAAATAAAAAAAAAACTTGTTTAACTTGGAAGTAACACCAAAAGTGAAAATGGGTTGCCAGCACTGTTGCACGTTGACTTTCCCTGTGTCCTACATTTTACATGTGCGATTCAGAAACCAGTTGAATCCGCAGTCATCTGCCTTCGGGGCTACTGTCAAAAACCATGTAGTCTTTGTGAACGCTACAAAACGTCATCTCTCAGGTCAAGGGCAGAGCCTCCGGAGTGCCTGAAAGCTGCTCAAAGTAAGTTGTCAAAATATCAATTTTACACACTGTTGCACAGCCGTGAACTTCTTACCCAAGAGATACTGTGTGTCGTTTCTGTTGGGTCAGTTGGCCATCAGTAGTGATATACTTTCATTTACAACATCAGAAGACATAAAAGACGTTTGTATTGTATTTGCAACAGCTATCAGTATTGAGAACGTCACATTAAAAGAGTATTTGTTCAATGACTCTCTCAGTTTGCCTGAATAGTTTTTGGAGAAAAGTCAATCTCATCCCACAGGACTTTGACAAAGTCATGATGAAACTCCGTCTTCACCTCAATCTTCAAAAGTGAAAAAAGTGTTGTTATTATTATAATATGTATTTGCAGCTCTGTTCCAAAACCTAGAGAGCGACTCCCTACTAAGACTGTAGACTCATTAGTGAAATGAATATAAGACCGATTTGATTGGCTGTTCTTTAGAATTTCACATTTTTTCATATTTTTGCATTGTACACGAACTACTCTTAACACGTCTTAAACCTGTTAAATACGTATACACATGACCGAAGTATGGAAATCTACAATTGTGACCATTTTATCAGTGCAAAACACATCGGATCGGCCTCCTTTACAAAAAACAAGACAAAACAAAAAATAAAAGCAGTCGCATACCTAGTGTGGAGTATTTAATCTAGATTATCAACCCGTTAAACTCTAATTAATCACAATGTTAAAGAGGAAGAATTTAGCTAACTGCAGAACATAACAGCTAAAACAATAGCTCTACACTTACAGCCCTACAAACAAAATGAGCTTGATCTGATAAAAGCACATTCGTTCAAAGACACCTTGCAGGAAGTCCAAAATTCAAAGCTCTCTGACACAGTAAAGCACATCCTAGACACTAATCAGACTCCTGGTGTCTACATTAATAATCAAACCTCCCGGGACACCGTGATTCTCTCCGAGGTATAGCCATCAGGGCTCGACTCGACTAACAGCCGGTATGAGATATTCTCACTCCCTATGGAGTGAGATTTCCTTGTGGGCCTGGCGCACATCTGCAGCAGCATCATTGATGAAAGAGAGGGCTAAACCAAGCCAGATGCTCATTACTTGATTTTTGGATTCTGTCCTTCATAGTCTGCTCAGCTGTATGGGACGCCTCGCATCCTAACAGGGTCATTGTGGCTAATTAGACCATGAAGTGAAAAAAAAAGAGGTGATTAAAATGGGAATGAATAAGTAAAGCTCATATGTTGTCTAATTTTTGGGGCTGGTTAGTGCAGCCCATTTCTGAAAATGATTTGCGAGACGTATCATTCGGCAAAGATAATGAATTCAGTTTTGATGGGCTTTTGCACAGACAACAGGCACAAAAAAAAAAGATTTTTTGCTACTCTGTAGAAAAAGGTTTAAAATGATTTCAACTCATCAAAATAAAGTAATTTTGACTTTTTTATATGAGATTCAACTTAGAATTCAACAAGAATTTAAGTTGAAATGACTTGTACAGCCAATTTGATTATACTTAAAAATTTAAGTTGTAATAGGTGGAAACTTAAATTTGTATTGTTTGTAGTTTAAACAGCAAAAAAAAAAAAAAAAAAAAATCATCCAGATTCAAAACTGAAATTGGATTAAAATTGATCCATTTAGTTGCTTATAGTCTGAATAGCAAAAAAAAAAAAAAAAAAAATTGAAATCTGATTGAAACCTAATTTCAAACCTAAACTGATTTAAAAATCTGATCTGAATGTGTTTCAGTCTAAATGGTCAGATAAGACTTCAAGCAGCTTGTTTCCTCATTCGTTTTTTTTTTTTACAAATATACCGCAAACAGATTTTTGTCACATTTCCAGATGTGTGTTAATGATACACAAAGTGCATTATGTTCAGTATAAACAAAGCCTCATTCAAAACCAATCGTGTCACCAATTGTTCTCATATTAAAAATGTCCAGACACAACCTTTAAATTGACATTAGATGTTTTCACACCAATCCAACTCTCATTTCCTCTCTCAATGGCAATACTTCCTGCCGACAAATTGCTGACAGACAGGGCGACCGCAGCGTTCATGGAAAAAAAGTTAACGCTTTCTTCTGTTGCCTATTCCATAGTTAAAAATCCTTGCCACAAATGACTGTGTTCACGCTATAGTGCTTTGTGCCATATCTGTGCTCGATCAGGCTATGGACAGAATCCAAATGAAGCTCCTGTGAATTTGCATCTGCATTTCAAACGCAGTCCTGCGTGGTGCCATCTCTCCTGGATGCACTCAAGATATGCCTGCTTCATGACGATCACTATAAGAAGCAGAGATATACATATCAATTATTCGCACCGGCCATTAAAAATTCAAACCCGCCGAATACAATACAACGAACAAGTGGGGCTTGCTGTAAGAGGAGCCAAAACCACCTTCATATGACCGCTTTATTTAAACAAGAGCTCAAAGGCAAAAGCAGATTGACGGTTGTCACTCTACATCACATTCATTAATGGAGGTGAGTGTGAAGAGCAGCAGAGGACATGCATTCAACATCCATGATGAACTTCAACGCTAATGACTTTCTGAGACAGGGATAGCTGCAGGTCGGAGGAACGGGCATGCCGAAGGTAGGGGGCGTTGGGAAATGTAAGGGCATGCCGAAAGGTACGGAGTGCTACAACAGAAACTAACTCCAAAGCTTTCCAAGACCTTTCAGCATGCCAACTACTCCGACCTGCATATATCCACACTTGGACTTTCTAAGGACTCCAGATGACATTACAGGATCTGTGTTCATGTTATAAACAGATAAAATGTTTTTATGGAGGAAAAGTTGGACTTTTTTAACTGCCATCTTAAAATGCAAGGTTCGGAGTGGGATGTGTTCGGGATCAGCATGTGTGTGTATAGAAGAGCTTTAAAAAGGGATTCATTTAAAGACAACTTTTGCAGGAAAGATTTACCATGGAAACAGTCTAACAGCTAAAGCACAGCATATTAATTAAACCGTCAATGCTAAAAATATCAAAACTAAATAAAGGAAGCTAACCGTCTGGTTAGCTTGAGGTCAGGTTTAGTGTAGGTGTACGTTATTTTCAAAAGCGACAGAGCATTAAACTTTTAGAGCTACTCATTGGACATTTCCTTTCCGAACTGCCAGAATACACACAACAACCTAAAAAATGAAATTTTGCCAGATTCACATTCATCTGTTTCAGATAAAACTGCAAGCACTTCTCACTTGTTGAAAAACATCCGAGAAGTAAATTAATATTGTTTTGCAGAAATGTCACCGCAGGCACATTTTTCCAATGAGCCTAGGTTGGATTTATGAGATACTCACAGCCATATAGACGGCGGCGTACACGCTGAGCGCCGCCTCTTTGGAAGGGAAGGTCTTGCGGGCACGCAAGATGTCATCCTCGTTGCCGGTGCAGGCTTCCTGATGGCTGATATAGCGTAGAGCTTGCTGGCAACCCAGAGCTGTGAAGTTGGGTTTACATACCGTCAGGAAATGAGGGGCCAGGTTCCCTGTTACCACCTGACCAGCATTCACAAAGATGTCTGTCGTGAAAAGGCCGAACATGTATACACCTATGGAGAAGAAAAACAGATACGGATACCAATTACTACAAAACCAAGAAAACTATTGTGACCATCAGCCACTGAAAAACCAAAAGGACTAGGCGTTAAAAGTATGCAATCCCTTAAAGATAATCCATGAAGGTAGGACTTAAAATATGTATTTGACAAACATGACCTGGAAATTGGTGCCTGGCCTGTTTATGTGGGCTTGGTTAGCACAGGGTGTACCAGAACCAAACTTTCCTACTTAAGAACATTAAGAGGATGGATAGGACTAAGACGAGGTGATCTCCACAGTGGCCCACATCACGCCGCTGAGCTGCGAGGACGCATTAGAGGAGCTAATTTGATGAGATAATAACCTTTCTTCATAACTCAACTGAGTTTTTCTGTTCATTGCACTGTAAATCAAACCATAATACCTCCGTGAGAGCTCAAACACTCACAAAGCTCATTGGATGTGATTGACTTCATTGTGATTCCAATTAATATCATTTTTTTCAGTTCATAGTTATATTTAGCTGCACCTCCAAATATACATTTTGGACACCGTTGTGCTTTATGTTTTGGATTCACTAAAAAGAATCAGCACAAAAGAATCTTTGCTTCGTGAATCGGACTACACTAGTTATGATATTGCGTGCAGACAATCGAATAGAAAGACTTTTTCTTCTGCAAAACGAGCACCTTTATGTGATCAAATCCAATTAGTTCTGAAACATGACGACAGGAATCACTAGGAAATGGTTACTGGTCGGTCCTGGGATTTTGAGAATCAATATGGAGATTTTTGAATATTAATCAGGAATATTATGTTTACCTGGCCCGACATGGACATGCCCTCACTTTCAAAATTCGAAACAAAACTATGCAATGTAAAAGAAAAGGAGAATACACTGAACATAGGCAACGTTTTTGTTGTTCACCACTTAATGATCCCGTGGCAAAATGAGAACCACTGAGCTTGAGAAACACAAAATCATGATGGACACATCACAAATTAATCTTCCCCCTTCATTATATGCCCTTCTTTTCGGAGGATTTTTACAATGGTAGATATTTGCAGAAGAACAGGAAGTCGCCATTGTTTCTGAAAGAGCTTCATTTTTCTCCGTCACTCCTAAATGTCATGTTCCTCTTGTTTAGAACATCTTTTCAGCTCGACAGAATGACAGGCCTATTATTATAGCCATTGAAAGACTTGTATCAACAATAAGTCATTTCACAACTGTTGGTAGACGTATTCAGACAACATTAACAAAGCGCCATTTAGCACGTTTCCATGCATAAATATAGTCGCTCACAGGAACGCCTCGTGGAGTTTTAAGTGACACATAGGAAAACAAGTTTGGCAGATGGTTTGGACAGAAAATATGGTCTTATTTCACTGAGAGGTGATTATGCCAGTTGAGGTAAACATAAAAATGCCATCTTATAAGGTCAACGGCTGGCATCAGTCCTGTTTTCTGTCATGTTGGCTAACTTTAATGCTGACAGACCCTGAACTGCATTCTGTCTAAAAACAAACTGGAGCTAAAAATGGTTCAATCACACCAAAGGAACATATTGCTGTCTGTCAATCTCGTAGATTCATTCAATCTAGGAGCATTCATTGATATCCGTTCTGATTCAGTGAATTAATTCAGAATGGATTCAACTGATTCACGAGTCTTTTTAAATAGTTCATTAAAACGATCTTCTCAAAAGGAGTCATTATACATGATATACGCACATGCAGCTTGATTTTAAATTGTTATAGCATTTCATTGATATAACCTGGAGGAGGAACAGGAGCTATGATGTTTTATTGGCACAAACACGCACAGCTTTCAAGTGTTTTCTGATTTCATTCATGTTCATTTTTTATCAAGAGTAAACGTGAACCAAGAGTTCTTCTCAGGCAGAGGGATTGAGAAATATTACCGAAAAAGCCTGTCTGAACTAACTCCGAGTGCACCATGACCCACAGCCATTTTCTAAATTTAATCTCTCCCAAAGAACATCGCAGCGTGAGTCATTATGCAAATAATACAAGCCAGTGACTCCAGGTCACGAAGCAACTGGTCTCATTTGATGCTTTTCTGTTGAGATGCACCATCAAACCTCAAACAAACAGGAAGAAAAATCATTTTTCTAAATATTTTCATTTCAAGCAGCCGCCACTGCCTGGAAACACACTAGACATCTTCTAGGTGCTTTATCTTTTGAGTGTAAAACCACAGGTTTACAAGGAATCATCCAAAATCTCCCAAAAAAGAAAATTAAAGCTGAATTTTCAGCATCATTACTCCAGTCTGAATTTGTCAAATTATTCAAATATGCTTCTTTGCTGCTAAAGAAATATTTATTCTTATGATTATTATCCACGCTGCCATTTTTTCATAATTCTTTGATGAATAGAAAGTTCAAAGGAATCTTTTATCTTTTAATAAATCTTATTAACATTGTAAATGTCTGTCACTTTATCACTTTAATGCATCATTGCAGAATAAAAGTATTAAATCTCTTTAAGGATGTCACCGTGCAGCCTAAATCATGACAATGCTTTTGAGAAGAAGCTCACAAATACATCAGATTTCCTACGGGCCACATTGACTGCTGCTGAACATTGACAGATGCTGTCAGTAAAGTAAATGTGATCTTCTCAGCACCCTGTAGGAGGCTTAGGAACAATTCTGCTTATCTGATTTGTCTTTAAGACCGCTAATGCCATCAGATGTCCCACAATCCTGCAGCTTGGATGACTAGGCACTGCAAACTGTGAAACTATGACTAAAGTACTGTATATTCTGCCGGAAAGTGAGAACGTCTGCAGTGAATAGGAACCATTTAATGCAGAAATTAATAGGAGATGGAAGTGGGGATCAGGCTAATAATCCGTGACGTTGCTGTTTCTTTATCTCACAAATATACCGAAGCATTAGAGGGAGAAATTGAGTGAAAAGGGAGGAAAAAAATTGAACTCAGAGAATGAAAGAGAGTGCAAGAGAGAGAGACAGCACAGATTAATTCTGGTCTTAATTTGTTAAACTGCATTAAGTACGTGACATGGTTGGAGAGGCTTTTTACCATCATGATTCTGTAGGGCACGCGAGGTTACACAGACAGCAAGAGACACCTGTAGATCATATAGAAGTACAATATAGATTCCAGTAGTGATGCACCAAAATGATTTAACAGAAACATTGAAACCAACATTTAAGTGTCCCTATTATGAGATTTTAAAGGTTCCAAATTTAGTCTCCTACAATAGCTTTGCATGCATTCAGGGTCAAAAACACATTCTCATAATACATACTTCTTTTCTCAGTGTCTGAAAGGTTCAAGGATCAAGGATCAGGTCTCTTTAACCCCCTTCTTTCCGAGAGCTTAATTGGACAGATGGCCCAGTTTGTTGTGATTGGTCTAGCACATATTGGAAACGAAACGCCCATTACCATGTCTGAGTTTCAGCTCCGGATGCTTCTTTAGCACTTGTGAACAGTAACAATGTAACAATGTCAATTCGAGCCGGAGTCCTCATCCTTTGGAAGCACATACAAAGTGGATTCATAGTGCAGCAAACAACGTCTTCTCGACATCCAAACATTTAACATTCACAAACATCTATGTTACACAATACATGAAAAGTAAAACCTGAAAAATAGATTTAAGATCTAATTGAGTTAGTGTAACTGGGTAATTCAGTTTGCTGTTCATGGTGTAGTGATGATAAATGAAAACAGGTGACAAATTAAAGCCAAATGTAGTAAAGTTCTTCAGGATCTCATTTTTTCAGCCAAACAAATTTTGCATATTGCTACTTTAGCATCCTTTTTGGTCATGATGAAATGCTTCCACACTGCTGACATGTTTTCCAGCAACAGAATAAATGCTGACATGGTCAAAGAAAGTGTCATTGAAGAAGCACTAATAAAACATCACTTTAAGGATAAGAAAGTGCTTTCCACGCCATCCTTCACCGTTCTAACCTAAAATCTAAGGAATTTTGACACTAGTGCACTTAACGTTGGTTGGTGCCACCTCTCTCTGCTGAGAGGGACAAACTACTTCCAAGTAATTCCCATGGTTTAACTGTAAATTGAATGCCAAGGATGAAAGCACAACGTTCCATAAAAAGACCCATAAAATGAAGTGCAATAGCCGTAACATACCAAGGAAACGGAAAGTCCTCCGCACCAGCGGGTTGAGGTAACAGCAGTCTCCAGTCACCATGGTCTTCTCTCGACTGTCAAGATCTTTTGATGTGTACTGTATCAAGAACAACACAGTTTCTGTCACGGTGATCTGAAACAGAACAGGACATCAAAAAATGTTAAAAATGTCTCAAATAAAATGAGCTACAATGTTCTGAAGAAAATGTTAGTGGTGTTTAGTGCAAAATTTGCACTGCTAAGCCATGGATGTTTGGGTGGTTACAAGGGCATTGCTAGATGGTTTCTCAATGGCCCAAGTAAACTAACCCACAATCAAAAACACTTGATTTCATCAGGTCTAGAACGAAGAACAAGAACCCAACAAGCTACTGTACTAGTGTGTGGAAAGCTACGACTTGAAACCGGGAGGAATGAAAATGGGAGGAAACAGAACAAATGATTGAGAGAGAACAAATTTAAAAAAAAAAAAAAAGGACAACAAGCCTAAAACAAGATATTGATTAGTCTCTGGATGCATTGTTAAAGCCTGCTGGTCCTGCCTCTGCAAAAAACTAATGCTATTATGAGAATGGGCACTATTTCTATCCCATAAATCCAAATTAGAGTTTGTTCTGCCCTTATTTGCATCCATTAGTAGATGAAGTGTTGCAATATTGTTGTAGACAGAAGCCTTGCTTTGACTGGAGGCCTTTTCACACTGCATACTTTATCTACATTACTGAATCATATGGTCAGTTGGATTGATATTATTACTTAACTTTATTCTTCATTGACAATTTGACCCTTGTTAAACCATTAGAAGAGAATAATTATTTCAGTGACAGAGAAAACTATGTAAATGAGCACTAGAACAGTCCAATTTATTAAAAGCACCATAAATTTGTATTAATAGGCTGCATGTTCCTGGTTTTATTGTGAATGATTCATCAGTATTTTAATTAAAAATAATGTTTTCATTTGCATAATTTTTTTAATCAAAGTGTAATAACTTGTTCCAATTCTGAAATGGCTTTCCTTTTCCGCTGATGTCACCAAACCCTCTTAATTTTAGCCCCTCCCATCAATTCCCAATGGATAGTGTCAGTCCTCCAGCCTCCCCAACAAAATTATCATTATTTGAATATCCTATTGCATTCAGAAAAACATCATATTACATTATTAAAATGTGTTGCAAACTCCATTTCATGCCAAGTAAATCTTTTAGGATACGTAAAGATTCTAGGTGTTTAAAGAGAACTCTATCTGGAATAAAAGTTAACCATCGAGACATTTCTTTCTCTTCCTCGGTTCATGAGCACAGGGATGCAAGTTTGACTGAGGTAAAGAGACCAAGATTCTGACACACATGAGGAGCTTGAGGCTCTTCCTGATCTGTCAGAGTGATTTAAGAGCTTGTCCAGCTCCTTGAGGGTTTGCTTTTGGGGCTTAAACATGCAAGTAGGATCTTCTACTTCCAAAAGCAGAGGGACTTAATCTCATATTCTCAAACCGCATAAACCACCGCATAAAAATTTGGCTAGAGAAGCATAAGAGTTTGGTGGCCCCTTTGCCGCCCTCCTTACTTCAAAACAGTAGCACAAACGCTGAAGGCTTTACACACGTACACTGCAGAATGTAGGTTATGAGCATCCAACAGAAGAGAGAATGATCAGATTCAGGAAAGACGGGGAAAAAAAAACAAAAAAAAACACCCACTTAAGGGACACATCATCATTTCTGTTTTTATCCATCAGTAAAACCATCAGGAAATGGATTTAAAGCAGCGCTGTCAATCAAACTAATTACATGAGGTGCTGTTAATACAGAATAATCACATACTGTATCATATACTTTAGGATCATTTAAGACATTATCAAGCATATGTAAATATGTATAGTTCTATATATTTAATGCAACAACCTAATGGAAAAAACACTTATGAGAATAAAGACCTGGCAATTTCCAAGTGAAAAAGGATACACAATCAGGAAAAAAAATGTTCATTTTATCCATTAGGAATTTACTGGGTTGTGAAAAATGGTCTCTATATGACAGATAGTTTGAGGGCTGAAAAATAAGAGGGCTTGGTGATGTCAGCTGAAAAGGAAAGCAATTTATTCAAATAAGACATTTCTTTGGAATAATCTGCACTGAAGATTGAGACTATTATATAAGTGACTCTTAGTAACTACAACACAGCATGACTGAATGAATAACAAATGAGGGAAAATGTATTCATACAGTCAGTGTTTAAAGGGTTAGTTCACCCAAAAATGTAAATTCTGTCATCAATTGCTCATCCTCATGTCGTTCCAAACCCTTAAGACTTTCATTCGCCTTTGAAACAAAGATATTTCAATGAAATCTGACCCCGTTGACGGCTACATAACTACCTCTTCAAAAAGTTCATAAAGAGATCGTAAAACTAATCCATACGAATTGAGCAGTTTAGCCCAGTTTTTCTGAAGAGACACGATCGCTTCATACGCTGAACAGATTGAATTTAGGTTTTCATTCACATATAAAAATTCATCAGTGAACATCAACAGAAGCTCATCGATAAGTGAACAAACCTCTTGCTGAAGCTCAAATGTGCAGCGCAACACACAAGAGTGAATCTCATTGGTTTTTATCATATCTGATGTGTTTGTTGATGAATGTTTATATGTGAACAAAAACCAAAATAAAAGCTGTTCATCGTATAAAGTGATCGTTTGTCCAGAAAATCGCTTTATGAATTTTTGAAGCGTCAAAGTGGAAGTTGCTTTGGCTGCCAATGGAGGGACAGAAATCTATCATATTTCATTCAAATATCTTAATTTGTGTTTTGAAAACGAATGAAAGTCTAACGGGTTTGGATAGACATGGGTAAACTAACCCTTTAAGGTCTGGATTGAATTTTCACAACTCTTTTCACTGATTAAAACATGTTAATAATCTAAAACAGCAAACGATTACAAAAATAATTACAGTACTGTTGAATTCGAGCACACAGTGATATAAACACAAAGAACTAATCTGCATTAGAATAAAGAGGTTAAATCTTTGGAGGTAAGCTCTAAGCGCAAGGTTACAATCCTCCAATTACTGAGCGGAAATAGCTTACTTTTGCCTTACCATTATGCTTGCCAACCTCAAGTACTATCTGAAGATCTCACGAAGATCTCAAGAAGATCTCAAGAAGAGGAAGAAACAAAGGAGCTAATTCCCCAATGGGATTTTTACACATCTTTTGACTCACTTGGTCAAAAGTGGAATAAACTTACCGTAAAATAATTTTAAAACAACATATTCTTGTTTCTGCATAATAAACAACAACAACACACTCATATAGCCCAATGCTAATCTACAACAGTAGAACAGTAAACTCAACCATTTCCAACCTAATGGGCTAAAACTCACAAAGCACACACCAATTCAAGCATGAAGTCCTGATCACTCAGCCAGACATGAACATCTGTTGGTTTCTCGCTGGTTTGTAGGGGCCCAGATGATCGCTGTTGACAATGGAAAGATATTTGTTTGGAAAGTGCTAATGAACAGCTATTTCATACTCCTCATGGCCCACTTTCTGTTGACAGAGCGTCTTTTCTATCTGTTCTGTAGAACAGAGAGAAATCTTGAGCTCTCTTATGTGGATGTACTGAATAAATGGAATATAATAATGCTGTGAAAAAGGGTCACAACCTCTTGATATTCATAATTACATTTTTAAAATCACCCTTTTAAAAAGCTTTAAACTGCTGAATTCAGTAACATTGCTGGGAGGTAACAAGGCAACTGTTATAAAGATTATGAATATAATAAGACCACAGAGACAGATAGATAAAATATTCAAACACAAACAAACCTTAACGATGGAGTATGTTTGGAATAATCTCTGAAAACTGGGGATTCATTTTTTGTGAATTCTTCATAGAAATAGAAAGAAACACAACGATTCTGACTGACACTAACCAGAACTAACAAGCCTTTTCATCATCTTCATATGGATGCCCAATTCACTCACTTCAACTCATAATTTCGACACTCATAATTTTGACTTTTTATCTCATAATTATAACAGAGTATCTCAGTTTTGTCTTTTTATGAGAAGCATGTTCAAGTGGTGAAAATGGGCTTCCATACTTCCCGAAGTCCCGAAATGTTTCTCCTCAACAGGATTTCAAAACAAATTTGGCTATTGGGCTAGTAAAAGAAGACCTTTTGTCTCTATTAAATTCTGCAACAAAGTGTCATTAGTCAAAACAACAATACATCTTCATTACCAAGACGGCTGCCAAGCGAAGTGACTTGCCTTAAAGGGCGTTTGTTTTTAGTGAGTGCCGATAGAAATTCCAGTCCACACACATTATTGGAGCGCTGCAGAACACTAATAGATTTTGAAACCACACTTGCTCTTTTTGTAATCTTAAGTGCTTATAGATAACCACTCTGAAAGAAAGCCTACTCGATGAACGCTATGACAGCTCTAACTGGGAAGGGTCAAGAAGAAAATACAGCAGTTAAGCATGCTTATGTTTGAGTTGTGAACTAATTTACTGTATTTTGATGATCTAACGATCACATAAACGGCACGTGAATCTATACACATTTGTAGCACTCCACAACTTACATATGGTTTTAAAAGCATAATAGTGGATTTGCCATAAATTGTGTTGTCAATACTAGAAACTCGTCTGATAGCGGTCACAATTCTACTTTGACATACAAGTGTATACTAAGACATAAAAGTATTTCTGGGGAGGAAAATAAATGGATCATCCAAAGAATATGATGATCTATCAAATCTGACTGCACGTCAGAAGCAGGCAGCTGTCATCTGCGTCTATTCTCTTCAGAGTTTTCATGCGTTATAGAAAAAAAAAACACCAATTGAACAGCTTCAAAGTGAGAGAGAGAGAGAGATCAAAAACAACATACGCTACACTCAAAGAAATAAGTGTTCTTCAATTCAAAATGTAGATATTCTTTACAGTAAGGTTTCCTTAGTTAACATGAGTTAAGAATGAACAATACTTCTAAAGCATTTATTAATCTTACTAAGCTTTCAACATTTAATAATATATCAAAATCAAAAGATGTATTTGTTAACTAGTTAATGCACTGTGAACGAACACTAATAAACAGCTAGATTTATTAACTAACATTAAGATTAATAAATACTGAAACAATAGTTTTGCTCATTGTTAATTCACGTTAGTTAATACAAACTAACATTAATAAATGAGACCTTATTGTAAAGTGTTAGCATGTTCTCTTTTCTTTAATCATTTTCACCAATGAACTTTTACCTTCTGAAATCCTTAACAAATCTTTAATGTACATTAAATCATTAATCAGTGCAGTGTTTGAATTGATTTCACACTGATTTAAAAGAAATATGTCTCTGAACATATTTTTTACAGTATTACAGTAATGAGAATATGGAAAAAAAAACCCAATCAGAATTTGTGGAGAAAATGTATTTTATAAGATGAAACTGCCAAAGCAAAAGGGTCCTAAAAATAGGCTTAATTATCTTCATTCAAAACATTATTTCTGTCATGACAGCTCTTGTACTGTTTAGTAACAGATATGGCAATGTTAATATGTTTGATCTTGGCAAAACTGATCTGCTACACTGCTGCTGCTGTTGCTGTAGAGCAAGTACGGGACTTGCTACTACCAATATATACACCACACGCTGCTTTGGGCAAGTAATACATGCTGCCGCTGTACAATATAATGCAGATCATAAATTACCTGTAGCATATCTATACAGGTGGAGCTGGGGAAGGTGGAGGGTTTCTGAAAGCACGCTGCAAACTGCTACAGCAGGCGCTGACCAAGTATTTGAAGGATGAAAAACCTAATTGGAATCTTTATTTCTAAAAGTGAATCAGTGAAATATGTGCATGCTTATATTAGCTTGTTAGTTATAGTTATTAGTCATCTAGTAATTGCTTTCTTGTCCTAAGTGACTTGCAGCTCATCTTTATTACAGAGACAATCCCCCTGGAGCAATCTGGGTTAAGTGATTTGCTCAAGGGCACATGATGGTAGGGGACGTCTGAATGAGCGTGCATGAGAGTACGTGTTACATTATAAGACATTTGTTTCAAGTACACTTGCAAATCATGAGCTAAAATGACTGGCACATTTCATCTTAATCTTGCCACGACTACTGGCCTGACCTTTCACTATCAAGTGAATCTGCAAAAGTGATCAAGAAAACTCGTTAAATGTTTGGGTAAACTGATTACACTCAAAACTTTGTCTATTATAATCTATGATAAAGAATGGGATTTGTTTTGGTTTAGCACATTTGGCAGTGATCTTCAAATTCCATTCATTATCAGAAGATTTATCAGCATTAAGTAAGATTTTATGTTGTAATCCGTTGATGGGCATATACTAGTCTGACTTATCCAAACGTCTGACTGTCAACGGGTGATATCGCACAATCACATCCAAATCTGGCGGCGAATTTATTATGTTGAGGGATTTTTTTAATCATTTGCTTTTGTAAGACCCCCCCCCCCCCATAACCCACACCTTAACGCATCAATGTCATTTTTGCCAATATCAGCTCAAACTGAGCAATATCTCTGTTTGAAACTCATATCTTTACCGCATGCCTTTCAGACTACAAATCACAGCGTGATGGTTGCAGTATGTGGAGTTTATGGGCAGTGCACTGTGGAGATAGAGTTCATCTCTCTTTACGACAGCTTTGGCTAGGGTCGCAGTGTTGCGACGTAGCGGCCGGATTGTTATTTTTTCTGTCTAGAACATGAGCCAATATCTGTCTGCGCCACTCTGCTCAAAAAAGTGTTTGGGAAAACATATAACAACCTAGCAGCCATGTAGCAACACTTATGTCAACACTGTGAAAAATGCATCTATTAGAGTCTCCACCTATTAGTGTCATTTACAGTTGTTCTTTTCGTTCATATTCTTTTCACTTATTTAGTGAACTTATTTACACTGACATGAACAGACGTACTGTATGTGTGGTCATGTAGATGCATACATACACGTGTATATATATGCCGTGTGTAAGACTATAAGCATAATTTTGCATTTTTCTATATATTATTAGTATGCATTCTTATCAAGTTAATTTTATTTACTTCTTTTTCCTCACATTTATATATTCATACATTTGCATTTACGTATTCATTCACTTATGACTTATGAGTACACGTATGACTTGTACTTATATTCACGAATGATGGCAGTGTGAAGTCTTGTTTTTGACACTTATAGTAGTAGAACATATTGTGATTGCTTTAAATTAAAAAAAAAAAGAACCAAATGAAAACACAGAGAGGTGCACATCTTTTATCTGCTGCCATTCATCTACTAAACACATTAGGCGAATAGAGAACCACACTATGAGCTGACAGAGAAGCAAAGGTCCAGCGTGGCGGCACTTCAGATTGAGTCACTGCCAGTGATGAAATTATGTGGGCTGGTGAACATTAAATTACAGACAGTGAGATGTGAGCTGTCTATACTCACAGTTTGCTTTTTTTCCTCACGAAAAACCCCGCAGTTTTCAATAAACAAGTGTTTAACATTGATGCAGTTGTGAGTGAATAGACAAGCTAATGATGGCATACAGTATTGGTGTGATCTAACATCAAAAGATTTGATATAAGGAGAGGGGGGGGGGGGGGGGGTTATGATATGCAGGCTTAATTTATGCATGCAAAGATAACGAAATCTCATTATGCAGACTTGCCAAGATGGAACACATGCAGTAAACATATTTGGATCTGCTGGTTAATTATGCGGTCCTGCATGCATGAAAATGAGTATTCTGTGCAATGCTTTAATTAAAAACACCCTTTAAATGACAAATAAACCTACAAAAATCAGAAGACCTGGAAAAGCAGTTATGACTCACACAAAGTCTGCTCTTAAAAACTCATGGTGTGCATTATTTCTGTACCTCAGACAGCGTTGCGAGAATCACGCCACACTGTTGCGTAAATTACGAATGTGTTTTTATGAAACCTCTTTCTTATGCGTCTCTCGCTTGAATGACAATCATGCAATCACTTACAAAGCTCCTCAATCAAAGCACATTTTGTTTTTATTAAACCCCTCTTAAAAAAATCCCCTTTGCAATCAAAAACTAAAACACATGGCATATTATTATAAAACTATATCTTCCTTCGTGCTTAATACCAAACCACTAATGAATCTCTAATCACATAGGCACTTAATTATCAAGCAGAAGAGTTTTACATCTCAACTTTGATCTTCCTTCATGAAATCATTCATTTAATAATCAATAATTAAAAACAATATCAAATCACTTAAATCACTATCAATAAATAATGGAATCAATCTCTAGTCTGATAGGCTTTCATGTAATAAATAACTACAAATGCTTAACTTAAAATGCATTATCAAGGAAAACCAACATGAACTCACTTACAAATCATAACCTCAAAGTCTATCAAGGAAAATCAATGTCAAGACTTATCAAGAAGTCTCATTAAATGCAAATACACTTAAAAACACATCAAAAACTGATCAAATAACCCAATCCACCAGTTGACATTCAGCAATCCGATCTGCTTTTATGCAAGAACTCATTTATTGATCGACTTAAAAGCACTTATCAATGATCATCAATATCAAATGATCCCTCAATAGCACTTATCAATCTACTGACTGACACAACCGTTGTCTAATTCAGTGACTCACCAGCAACGTGGGGACTCCAGTGACCACCGCATACAGTAGGGCGGGCGGGATGGCGCTCGTGTCCTCGGGTCCGAGGTAGGGTTTCGTGTACGCGGTCTCGTAGCAGAAGAAGCCCTGCACGTGCACGTTGAACGTGTCCGTGTACTCGAAGTAATATGCCAGCATGACCGTGCCCGCCATGATCACCAGCTGGAAATAAAGCATGGTCGTCAGAGAGTGGGGCAGGAACATTTACCAACAATCCAGTGGAGAACCTCCAAACATCTGAGCGCCCGTTATAGTTCCCGCATCTCGCCGGGGTCTGACACTCCGAGCGCACGCGAGGTTGGCACGCGAATACGCACTGGCTCGCATGGCACAGCGAATGCGCGAGCGAGAAAGAGGAGAGTGCGATAAAAGTGCCACCGCGCGCTCCTCACTCTAAGCAGCTGATGATGAAGAGACACGTCAGGCGCCGTGCCCGCGCCTCATCATCATCATCATCATCATCATCATCTTACGCTATTCCGTCATTCACTAAATGTCTCCTCTGCTCTTTAACCCCGAGGAACAGCAGCAGAACAGTCAAATATACTAAAACAGAGACGCTATAAAAAAAAATGGTGATTTAAAGTTCATTTAAAAAAACTTTGACGCACACATTAACTCAAAACGCGAATGTTTAAAACAAACTTGAAACAAGAAAGTTTTAAATTTTGGACCTACAAAGAATAATCGGTTGGAAATGTGTTCTCGCTATTTAATTAAAACGACTTTGAGTTGATCTCAAAAGCTTTTTTCAGTTATTACATTTCTTTTTAATATACAGCGTTTGTATTAAGACAGCTGTGATAAAGTCTAGTGGGGATTATTTTTTTCCTCTTCGCCTAAAACATTAATAAAACTCTATGAGACTTTGCGAGGAATCATCTGCCCTGCTGGAAACCCCTCAGATTTTCACATTAACCTTGCAGAGAATCCATTACAGCATATGTTTTGACAGTGTGATGTGGTAGAGCTGCGCATCTGTGGCAAGCCGCTTTAACTTTTATTCATTTTCAGCATATGAACTTGTGATATCAACAATTACATTTTCACTAGTTAAAATGTTCATTCTTGATATCAGGAATTAGATTTCCACTAGTAACAACGTTATTTCTTGATATCAACAATTCAATTTCCACTAGTATAAACTATAATTGTTGATATCAAGAACTGAAATCTTGCCATAGGCTGCCATTCAAATTCAATAGTTGATATCAAGAATTAAGTTCTTATTAGTTGAAATTCCAGTTTCACATATCAGGAATACAATTCTTACGAGTAAAGATGCAAATTTCTGATATCATGAATGTGATTGTTACTAGTAAGAAAGCCGTTTTAGATATCAGAAATTATATTGATATCAGGAATGCATTTTTAGATATCAGAAATAACAATTGTAACATGTTGAAATACATTTACAGATCTCAAGAATTAACATTTCAACTAGTGACAACTGAATTCTTGATATCAGAAATGTGCATTTTTACTATTAAGAATTGTATTCCTGATATGTGAAACTGGAATTTCAACTGGTAAGAAATTAATTCTTGATATCAACAATTATAGTTTTTACTAGTGGAAATTGAATTGTTGATCTCAAGAATGAACTTTGTTACCAGTGGAAATCGAATTCCTGATATCAGGAATGAACATTTTAACTAGTGAAAATGTAATTGTTGATATCACAAGTTCATATCCTGAAAATGAATAAAAGTCAAAACGGCTTGCCATAGTGCATCTGTTGAAAACTCTAGGAAAACTAATCATGATAATTGGGCAGCTGTTATTTACATTACTGTGACAGTTAGAATGTGTTTCCACTAAGAAGAAACACGGCAGCTGGGATGATAAATGTAGGTGTGATTGGGAGAGGAGAGATTGGTTCTAAAAGTGGGGTTTGCAGTGATTCCATTGAAGAACCATTTTTGGTTCACTTAAGAACCTTTTACTGAAAAGAAGGTTAAGAAGTTCTTCTTTGTGTGAAGAACATTTTTAATCATCTAAAGAACCCTTCTATAAAGAACCGGAAAGGTTCCATGGATGTTAAAGGTTCTTCATTGAACTATAAATGGCTAATAAAGAACCTTTATTTTCAAGAGTACAATCTAATGATACTGTGCTTTACCATGTTTTATCATATATTACTACTCTAGATAAATAAACAATATATAATATTTCTTTAGCACTTGACATCAGGAATATGATTGATGATCGGCTATGAACATGCTCTTTATATGAATTATCACTGAACATGAAAAGCTTATTCTTGATTCACCCCAAGGAACCAACTGACCTAGATTGAGTTTCCAAACCCACAGACCAATAAATCAGAGTCCTAATAAAGATACGTTACAGTGCCATATAAAGAAGATGTTATTATGCGCAATGTAACAAAATACACATTAAAGAATGGAGTGATATTCATTAAGCCCTTAAAAGCAGATACTGTGCACATTTTAGCATTGCTTCTATAAGCTGCACCAACAGTATTAAAAGACTAATGATGTAAAGCAACTTCAAAGCAACTTGTGAACTTTATTTTTTAAGCTTCATGAGAAATTCACGACCTGTCTTCAACACACTTGAGAAGATCTGAAGAGATTGTCTTTGCTTTTTTCAAAATATGTGTGTCAGGTTGAGAAATAAATGGCACTCTATGAGAGGAGCAATACATCACAACATCTATGCAATACATGCAAGCGCATAACCATGACTGCTTCATTTCCACTGCAGAATACAAGTAAAGGGTCTAAATACTGTTACTGTACTGTTATAAATACTGTCATTCAACCGTTATTGTATGATTTGTAATGGTAGGCTAGTTTTGATGTATGAAAGCATGGTTTATCCAAAAACAATAATTTATTATTATATTAACTCGAAAACTTTTTATTTTGTGGTACACACGAGTTTAGCATAATGTTCATACTGCTTATAACAACAAAAGTGATTGGTGACCAAGTGTCAATATGATTCAATAGAGTACGACAATTGGGTTCCAGAAGTAAAAACTCCACTCATCTCCAATAAGGAAATTGATTTTGAACGATAATTTAAAAAATCTGTAAAGACAGACATATTGTGAGCTACGAGGTTGCTAATCGGTGGTATGAGCTTCTTCCAAAGCCGCCAGCCTGCATTATTTCAGCTTATTTTTTAAAATAATCATGTTTAACAGTGGAATTCCTGGTGAAAAAACTACATTACCCATGATGCTGTGCAGAAAATTGCACCAATTGGAGAAAAAAACAACACACTCCAAAATAGCTATTTAGCTCCGCCCACTCCCATGAAATACTGCGAAAGACGCAATTGAGTTGATCTCCCTGTGTGTCCTGGAAATACTGAAATGTATTTATGATATATATATATATATATATATATATATATACACACACATACACACACACACACATACAATATATATATATATATATATATATATATATATATATACACACATACACACACACACATACACATATATATTGTATATATATATATATATATATATATATATATATATATATATATATATTCATACATACATACACACACACACAATATATATACATACATACATACATACATACAAAATATATATATATATATATATATATATATACACATTTTACAATAGACTTAAAATATATAGTTTTTTATTCATATAATCAATGTTCGTAAATGAGTAGTTTTATATTTCTCCATAGTTTTTTTAATTCGATTATGCTGTTCGCAATGCTTCATGGGATTGTAGTTCCCCTTATTAAAACCGTTAGTTTTACATAGTCTTATACCTTCTTATCTTTTTTCAATTTTTTTGCTTCAAATCAAATTTTGTAGTTGAAGCTGATTGGCTTGGTTCATGGTTTGTAACTCTTCAACGAAGACTATTTTAAAATCCCTAAAGAATTCTTCCGGAACCAAGGTCTCTGAAAAAGGGGGCGGGCACTGTTGCACTATGATCTATGAACTATAATAAACGTCTTATGAAGTCTTTCAGTGAGGAAAATGATGAAATTTAAGTCTCAATCTTGTCCACTGCCGCAGGCCACCTTTCATTTTCACCGTATTGAAAAGAGCAGCGTCCTGGTGGTGTACAAAAGAAAGGAAGTCATGTGGGTGAGTAAATGAGGGAATTTTCATTTTTTGACTGGATCTCTTTGGAAAACATCGGACATCTGTGCTGGCTGGGTCATCTTCAATATGAGTGTGGCTTTAGACGAGATGGTTTTGTGAAATTAAAGCTCATATACTTTTGGATTCTTCTAGAAAGAGCTTCTGGTAAACAGCCAAGAGCAGTTGTTTAGTGTTTGAGGGCCACCATACTTCAACAAAAAGAAATGGTTCAACTACAAACACTGAATGTTAGACCAACATCAATTACAATATAGTCTCCTTGACACATCAAACGTCGAAAATGGTCCCTGTTAGGGAAACAAAACACAATGACAACTTCAATCAGGTGATGAAAGGAGGTCAATTAATTGCATTTACAACATCAAGCTTAAAAGATTGATTCCTTTTGAATAATAAAAGAATCACTATAAAGTAGAGCAAACATGTCAATACACCTCAAGGTTAATATTATTTTTATTAATTATACATTTTGGTATGTATCTGTTTAAAAAATATAAAATGTATTTAATGTCAAAATAATAAAATGGGCAAAAGCATCACATATATTAGCATTGAAGAAGTGACCTAAAACATAACCTAGGGACCAAAAGACCAAAGAGATGATGGGTATGGGGTCTTACTGCACCTATAGCATCTACCTAAAACACCTTAGCAACACCCTGGAAACCACATCACAACACCACGACAACCATCCACAACACCATTTGGATGTAATAATTTGCATTAGAGCTGCACGATTAATCGTAAAAAGATGGCAATCTCGATTCAAGCACCCACGCGATCTTATTTTATTAACGATAACGATTCGCCCGCGTCTTTTAAACCTTTGACAAAATCATACCTGAACATTTTAATGTGTTCATGCTGCCACAGCCAAAGAGAGCGTTTGGAACCACACATTAGTTATTTCTGTGTTGCAAAATTCAAAATAGAACAAACTTTAGAAACGAACTTGGCGCGGCAAAAAACGGTTGTATCAATTACAACGTATTCCACTAGGTGGCGACAAGTGACTTAAAATGTATTTGTAATTGAATGACTCATTCGAACAATTTGTTCAAAAACACGGTTTCATCCAGTAATGAAACAAGCATTTATTAGAGCCATTGAATTCATTCAAAGACATTTTTCAATGAAAAATGTGATCTTTATTTGAAACCAAAAAATCGTGATTCTCATTTTATCCAGAATAGTGCATTTCTAATTTTCATGTAAGAATTGACCCAAGCCATATTTCATTTTTTTTTTTTCATTTTATTATCATTTAGCAGACGCTTTTGTCCAAAGCGACCTGCAAGGGGAGCAATTAGGGGTTAGGTGTCTTGCTCAAGGGCACTTTAGTCATGGTATTGAAGGTGGAGAGAGTGTTGTTTATTCACAATCCCCACTTTCAATTCCTGCCGGCGTGGGAATCGAACCTTCTGATTACAAGCCCGACTCCCTCACCACTAGGCCACAACTATAGCGACTAGAATACCAAATAACTGATGGAGTATGGCTCTTAATCTACCTAACAACCACCCAAAACACCTCAGCAATCCCCTAGAAACCATATAGCAACGCCCTGGCAACCACCCGGAACATCCTAGTTGATCATATTATGGCCACATTTTCTTCAGAAAATGAAAAACAAAAAACACAAGCCATTTCCAGGGACAAAGATAGAAATGGGATAGGCTACCGAGCAACCACACATTAGCAACCGCCCACAACACCCTAGTTCTGGACATGGTCAAGCAATTTCCAGGAACCAGACTACCAAAGAGAAAAAAAAGGGATTGGATACCTAGGAACCAGACGTGCTCACAGTTTCTTCAGTATATAAATATAAAACTAGTTTCGACTCTAGGCTGAAAAACAAGTATAGTCTTCGAGCTTGTTAAAAATCTGACCTGTCATTTTGTATTCTGTTCATAACAGTGAGCATTAGTGGAGATATGAGAACGTCTGGTCTCTTTTGGGCCTCCAGAAGGACATAACTAAACTCAGCATTAAAGCCAACCACTATAGTTGCGAGTATAAAGAATAAAACCCCTTTCTCTCCCTCTAATAGTTTGCCATTGCTTGGTTAGCGGCTGTTCTATAACTTATTCATACAGCTCATGATTCTTTTAAATGACTCCATGGCTTTAAGACAGATGCTTCACAGAGCACTTTAATCATCCACTTTTTCCATATAAAGGTGTGGGTGTAATGAAGCACTAAACTCAATATTAATGCAGATCATTCAGGAAATAAGGGAAGAGAGGACACAGAGGCAGGGCTTTTCTACTGCGCTCTCTCACAGCAGACTTCCTCTAAGCATTAACTTGCTTTTATGAATGTCACAGAGAATAACACTGCCACTTAAAAAAAGTCTCATTAGCTGAAAGGGACAGCATCCTGGGAGAAATTTGCGTCCTCTTTTGTTAAGTAAGGAGATTTTATGAGGCCACCACCCTTATGAATATGACACGGATAGATTTTATAAGAGAAGAAATTTAATGTAGCCTTTGAAGTAATAGGACATTTGTTATGTTAACAGGATGTATTTTAAGTTTGTTAAAGTCACCATGAAATACGATGCGACATTTCTTTTTGATTCATGGAATATTGCAGTATTTATTATAAATGATTTATCTGTGCACATCTTTTAAAAAAAAAAGATGTGCATAATCAGAATCAAAACCACTTCTCCCACTACAGCAAAATATCTTCTTTTCTCTGATGATGTGTTTATTGGCACGAGGGCGGGGCAATCACATGAGATCGACCAATAGCAACAGCACAACAATTCAACCATTCAATCAATTCCCATGGCCAAAATCAAGTTCTGCCGTACATGTTTACTCGTTCAAGAAGCCGTTTCACTTGGATGCATGTCAAAATAGGGAACAAAACTCTATCGCAACTTCCATTTCATGCAGACTTTAAAGTCTGAATCTGCTAAAATGACAGCATATGTACTACTAATATTTGGACTGTTGCGATTCCAAATCGGTTTAATGACCTGATATAACTCTGCCTGAGTATCGGGCAAGTGTTCACTGTTGGCCAGAGGAGAACTGGCCGCCCGACTAAGCCTGGTTTCTCCCAAGGTTTTTTTCTCCTTTTTGTTGGAGTTTTGGTTCCTTGCCGCTGTTGCCTTTGGCTTGCTTAAGTTGGGGACACTTGCTTGATATTCAGCAGTGTTTTTGGTATGCCTGTATTGGTGCCGTTGTATGCGAACTGAGCTGAGCCGGACGATTGCGTCACTGTTTTCTGCAGTGCTGATATGCATAAATTAACTAGACTAATAACTATTGATCTTTGCAACGGAATGAATCAATAATATATAGAATAAGCTGCACAATGACACCATTTTCTTATTAATGTAAAGCTGCTTCGCCACAATTTGCATTGTAAAAAGCGCTATATAAATAAAGATGACTTGACTACTCCTCCACAAACTGCTGTTTTTTCGACATTTTATCAGACTTTTAGTTTGAAAAGAAATGCCGCATCAAACATTATGATCAGATAATTTCTCATCTGCCATGTTTGTTAATTTTGAACAAAATTAGGCTGTGTGCTAAAGTTAGGCAGAATGTGAACAGTGCTTCCACCTCCAAACATTTATTTAATCTTTGGTTTAGAGATTAATCAGTATGCCCTGAGAAGACAAATATGGCACATTTGCATGTCTTTATCTTCCATCTAGTCTTTAATTAATCAAATCATTTCAAGAGTGTCACTGTTAGACAATTACATAAGTGATAAAAGTACAGCCAGCCACTTATTATGGCAAATTAAATCCAGACACTTGATCAGGACACAGTGGGATATTGATTCAAGGCTTTATTTTGAAATAATGACTAGCTGACAGTACATTACACAGTTTAAAACTTATAACTTCAATATTAATAGCATCAAAGTGAGAAGTATAATGTATGTTTGCGCCAAACCTGATGTACACATGTCTAGTATGACACAATCTCTTACAAGGGTAATGTTTTGCTCACTCGATCAAGGAGAAATTATAGAATGTCCACGCTATAGACATCACTGGATGTTGAAAGGTCTCTTTAGTTGACTTTCCTTGCCTTTACAGGTACTGAAATATGATAGAAATGAAATATGAAAGCCTGCTCTTGCCTCAAAGGTCCCACAATACTGCAGAAATTAAGTGCCACCTAGTGGCCACTAGAAAAAGAATGCCTTTACCACCAACTACTACAAAGGTTAGACTTTAAAGCAAGTTTAAAAAAATATAATATAATATAATAGTAGCTTGATTTAAGTACTTCAACTTACAAATAATTCTTAGCTCAATACAGTTTCAAACCTTCCAACACTAGACTCGATAACCTCTCAATTAATTTAGAACCTGTTTCTGCCATGCAAAAACACAATTATGCAGAAAATCCACCAAAGTGCCACCAAAAACAGAAATGCTGTCAAGCACGCTTCCTTCTTAGGATCAATATTTCAAACCGGAGCCCTCAGTGATCCTCATCACCGAACAGATCTGAACAAGGCATTTCGAACCACTTGCAAATATTTGCAGACAGCCACGTCGCTGATTGCAGTGGCACAGCAAACAGCCGTTTCATTCCTGCAGCCCTGTGCCAGCCTCAGCCCTTCAGATTAATGAGGACGAGCCCACCGGGAGCGATGACCAAGCATTTCATTACAGGCTAACAACAAAAGCTAATTCAGCACAGTTTCTCATAACTGTGATCCCTTCGGACAGCAGTAAACACTGCCGCTTCGTGGAGGGAATTAAGATTTTTTTTTTTTGTTTTTTTTTGCAGCACGCCACGCATGATATAAAGTTCTCAAGAGGCCAGTGACAAGCTTAGTGAGCGAATTGCGTCTTTGCAAACTTCTGCCATCCCAAAAGTAATTAAAAATTGATCAGGCTGGTTGACATTAATAGATTGGCTGTATGAATTCATTTGCAAACAAGCTTAAAACAAGCAATTAAAAGCTGATTCTATATATATATATATATATATATATATACATATACACACACACATCCCCTTAAGTATATTTATCGTATCTAACAATTGTAACTGACCCCAAACTTCTGAATGCTAGTGTATGTTTTTTAATGTCATGTTGATCCCCCCCCCCCCCATCTCTCCCGTTAAACTATGCCATTTGCAACGGTTTGTCAAAGATATAGAGCAAAAAGACATTTAGACACTAAGAGGAAACCTGTCGGTCATGGGAATTCTGCTGCTGGTGTGTGCTGATGTTTCTTTGCATTATGGGTAAAGTGAGGGCTGATTGACAGACTGAATAGGTTTCTTTCTTTCTCTCATTTTATTCAATTTAATCTTCACATCATTGGCGCTCTCACGTGGATAGACCCTCACTCCACACCAGAGGAGCTTCAGCAGGCTGCCTCAAACCATCTCTGCATCTCCCCAATATTGTTTATGATAATAAGAAAATTCAGCAGGATGGATTCTTATACAAGCTGTCAGGTGCAGTGAGATCTAAATATATATAATAAATAATTCAATATATTTCATTCAGGAACCATACAAGCATCTGTTTCTCTGAATAACAATCTTTACAGATATATGCAAGGGAATATGTGACTTACATAAATGCTTTTAACAAAGAGCCACTTAAATGTTTCTCATTTACCTCCATGATGGCCACATATAAAGTATTTTTGGCAATATATCAGTGAATTATAATTCGCACAGTATACTGTGCTAAGAAGAGTTTGTGCGCCTTTAGGTGTGAGGGCTGATGCCGTATCTCTGGGTGTTAATGCATTGATGTAAACCTCTGTGGAGGCTCTAGGATCTCAGTGAATGTTTGTCTGGCCCACACACATCAGTACTGCAGTGGAAAGTTAAACACCTCCTACAGTATATAACACCCACCTCTGCAGCTGAGCGCTACCGTGTGGGCGACACTCTTCCTCAGTTCAATCCAGAGACTTTCTGATGTACATCGGTGATTTACGCTCAGACAAAATGTGCAAAAGTATATGCACCCTTTTTAGGGATAGTTAAGGTCAAAGTCCCTTTCAAGGAAAGTCTATTGATATTGCAAACTGTCACTTATATCATTTTTCAGGCTAAACTAGCCAATGCAAATGTGCAGTCCTAAATGACTTTATCAACTGGCTCTTTTATTTAAAAAGGCGAGACTTATTCCACCAGATTGCGTGTTGCATTCATAAGTAAAATGAGTGCACCGTCTTGCATCTAAAGTCTTTGGTAAGATTAAAAGATGTACTTTTCAGGCTATTGCCCCAAGCATTTGTACCCCTAAAAGTACAATTTTTGCATATTGTTTCATGGTGTTCTTCATCGCAGAACCTGATTTCACCAAGCGCAACAACACTCCATCAACCGATTAGATTTGAGCGACAAGTTTACAGTTTATGTCAAGTTTAGGCGTACAACCAGGGTTAGGCGCTTCTGCAGTGTTATTCGCTTATCATTTTCCTCTGATTTAGGGTAAACTTAGGGATTTTGTTGACCCAAGAACGCATCTAACTTGGCATTAGCATTATTATTTGTGCTGCTAATATTAAGCAGCACAACTGTTCTCCACATTGATTATAAGAAGAACTGTTCCTTGTGCAGCAAATCAGCATTTTATAATGAATTCATGTGACACAAAATTCACGTTTGTCATAAGCTTCTTTGGTTATTTTAAATTGTAGTAATATCATTGTTTTGGCGAGAGACTTCATTCAAAAACTTGCTGACCCCAATTTTTTGAACTGTAGTGTTTGATAGAAACACACAAAAGCAAGCTTTCAAAATAATGGCTGCTGCTGATACTGTTTTAGGGTGCAGGTTTGTTATAAGTGCCTTTAATTGTGATCTACTTACATTAAACACACAGTGCTGAAACCCCCGCAGTTAAAGGTTTGAAATATTGCAGAAATTATATTTGACTGAAATGCTTATATTGAGATTTTATTTTCTACCGATTATAAAACTGGGCTGGATGTTAAAGTTTAGTGAAGGAGGGCCACTGGTAGGGAGCCTTAAGATCAGTACGATATGGTTTTCAATTTGCATAACTGTGACTGTAAAATATGTATTTTAAGTATGGAAATAAGATTATTGGGCTACTTTTGATTGGCCACTGGGCTAGTTTTGTTACACAGACCGGGCCACCATGAAGAGGAGGTTCAATTCACACCTGTAGCTGGTTGATGGATGCTCCATTTCAGATGAAGCCAATTGTGATATTATTATAGAGCTTCATTGTAAAAATGAACCTTCAGCTTTTAGCTCTCGTCATCAAAAATCTTGTCTACTGTGACATTTTCCCCTGCGTTTTTATTTATTTTTAAACTGAAGCCAAAAAATTTGGTCTAAGAACATTTTGCTAATGTAAGTTATGAAAACGTTATTTCTGAATGTTCTCTGAACGTTCAAAACGTCCAGGTTTCTAAATGTTTTAAGAACTTTTTTCTTGGTTATGCGAACGTTAAGGAAACATTCCATTTAATTATTTTGCAAATATACTTTTGAATGCTCTTTAAACATTCTGAAACAAGTACTAACCTTTAAAAAAAAATGTTAGATTTCTTGTTTAGATTTTGTGCCAACATTTTAAGAACATTATTAAAGACCAGATAACCGAATGAACGATACTGGAAGAATGTTTGTTTATAACATGAACGTTAGTCAGAGTTATGAGAGCGTTCCCTCTTAGGTTTCGCTCAAAAAGAGTCAAGAGCGAAATACGTTTCGTTAACTGAAATGTCTTTGAAGAATTCACATGTAAGAAAAGATGGGCCAGCTGTCGCTCTTCACTTATTCATGGCGTGTAAAGGCTTCAAGGTCACAAAGTTACTTTGCCATTAAGCAAGTTGGGTATATGAAATGTGTTTCTTACCTCAACAGTGAGATATTTGTAGAATTCCTTGCGGCTTCTTAAATCAGTCATTTTTTTCCATTAACTTTGATGCCTAAACAAAAGATAAGGGAGTTCAATGGCAGAAACCACTGGGTGGCACTAGTGATCACCTTTTGATGGCTGCGCCTGCTGTGCACAGAAGTTTGCATGCAGCATTCTTAAAGTTTCCAAAGTGTTCTCAAAGTACACTTCACAGCAAGATTCATTTTTCCAACATCTTTAACAAATTTGAGAAAAACCATAAGAGTTCACAAACTTCGATCAGACTTTATGTTTTTTGAAAGTTTATAAAAGCACTTTTTATTTTGCAAGTTGTGTCCAAGGTCACCATTTGAAGAGATTAAGGTTTAAAAAGCATCCTTGAGCTTGTGGAAAGTGCTATATAAAATATATAAGAGAACCAATCAAGTGACATATCCAGACAGAATTTGTTGGCATCACAAAAGCCTTTTGAAAGATTTCTTAATCGAATATTTTGTCTTTATATATTTATTGTATTCTGCTTTGAAATCAAAATAATGCTAGGTCTTTTTCAAATTAAAGCTTGCAGTTCATGTCAAGCTGCCTTTAACATTACATTGGGTCAGAGTGAGCATTCAGTCGGTCTCATTTGTCTTGTTTAAGCATAATTTCTTTAATGCAGAATTTTGATTTAGTAAATCCAATAATAAATTACAGACTGCTGTCGATATAGACCTATATTTGATACTCATTTGGTAATGATTATTATACCATATATGACCTGCAGGGCAGAGTACACCGACGAGCCAAAACATGAAGACCTCCTGCCTAACATGCTGCTGGTCCTCCACGTGATGCTAAAACAGGACTCTACAAGACCCCTGAAGGGCACCAAGACGTTAGAAGAAGATCCTTCTGTTGGTTGCAAGGTGGAGCAGTCATTGATCCAAGTTGTTGGTCCAGCAAGTGGGATAAATGCTCAATGGGATTGAGATCTGGGAAATTTGGAGGCCAGGACAACACCTTGATCTCTTCACGATGTTCCTCAAACCATTCCTGATTAATGTGGCATAGTGCATTTTGCGGCGGAAAGTGGTCACTTCCACCACCATTGTCATGAAGGGGTGTACCTAGTATGCAACAACGTTTAGGTAGGTGTCAAATTCACGTCCACATGAATGGCCGGACACAGGGTTTTCCCAGCAGAGCATTGCCCAGAGCATCACACTCCCTCCGAAGGCTTGTCATCATCCCACAGTGCATCCTGGTGCCGTCACTTCACCAAGTAAACGGTGCACACGTACACAGCCATCCACATTAGCTAAAAGAAAACTGGACTCATCGGACCAGGCGTAAATTTCCGGCAATTGCGTGCCCATTGTAGGTGCTTTCGACGGTGGACAGGGGTCATCATATGCACTCTGATTGGTCTACGGCTACCGTTTCAGAGATACTCCGACCCAGTTGCCTTGCCATAGCAATTTGGCCCTTTGTGGAATCTTTATCCCTGCCCATTTCTCCTGCATCCAACACATTGATTATGAGAACTGGCTGTTTGCTTAATAAGTGGCCTTGATGATCAATGATATTCGCTTCACCTGTGACTGGCCATAATGTTTTAGTCTAATACACAGACTTACCGTATACTACCTAATTTAATTAATGAACAACGCGATTATACGGAAGGTGGTTATAAGACGTATTTGGGCAAATGAGCCAAAAATAAAAATGGCTGAATGCCTTTGCATTATATAATAATATATCAAACCAAGTTGCATTTGTTTTAAAGAAATCTAGCACAAGCACAGATTTCAAGGAAACAAACAAAAGGTTTGCTGCAAATTATAAAACATCACTGCTTTAAAAATGTACACACAAATATTTGGTCACTTCTTGGCTGCGAAACATTAGTGGAAAATGTTTTTTTTTCTCTGCTAGGGTTCCTGTGTGAACTTGAGAAGGACTAAAAATCAGTTTCACACCAACTGATTAATACTAACTAAAAACGGATAGGGAATAAGAAGTAAGTTCTAATGAAAGCGTTCGCATTATTGGTTTGAACAATTTATATTTTGTTATCTAATGCAAGGGAATTCAGACACTTTTAAGTCTGGCTTAGTAGTTTTTTGGGGCCCATGTTTGTACTGAAGGTTGGCACCATCCTGATTGTTCACAGGGGATATTCTAGTTTCAGCCATTCGCAACTGACCCTTCGCAAACAGTTTGTTTGACAGGCAATCTAACCAATCATAACCCTGAATCCACCATTTGGTCCAACAAAGCAACCAGGGGATTAACGTTGGTAAACTTGAACTTGAAAAACTGTGAGTACTCACGTGTTTCTGCGCTTGAAACAACATTCCTTCTGATGTTCATTCATGTTTATTTATACCATAAATGAACTAGTATGAAGAGATGATCGGTTCACGAGCCGCTTGAATCTGTCACGACACATTAAAGAGCCACTACACGTTATTTATTGTTAAAACTTTTTTTTAAAAATACAATATTTTAAATATGAAACTGTTTCATACGTTGACAGTGCCCTCTTTGCTCTTTTCATGAGAACATGACGTGTGGCGTGAGAGACCATGGCTTGTCGGACATAGTAACCAAAGGGGTCTTTGCGAAGGGTCAATTAATAGTGATGTGTTATCAGGGTTGGGGAGTAACGAAATACAAGTAACTTAGTGACGTATTTAAAATACAAAATTTGAGTAACTGTATTTCATTACAGTTACATTTTAAATGTGTGGTAATCAGATTACAGTTACATCTGAAAAGTATTTTAGATTAACAAAGTGATTACTTTGAATTTTTATGTCATTTGAACAGCAATTGCTGATTCTCTGACTCTGACAGTCTGAAAAAGAGGAGTTAAGTTTCATGTTTTAAACTGTTTTCATGTTTTGTGATAGTTGTTTGTGAGTCACTTAATAATTGTAAAAAAAGGTCACTGCAACTTTTTCTCACAATTTGTTTTTTTCCCCTCACAACTGTGTTTGTATTTCACAATTCTGACTTCTTTTTCTCAGATTTGTGAGATTTAAACTCACAATTGCAAGTTATAAGTCAGAATTGGGAGATATGAACTTGCAATACTGACTTTTTGTCGTGCAATTGTGAATTTAGTATGTGAGCTTATATCACATTTTTTTTACTTTTCTCAATATTGTGAGTTTATATCTCATAATTCTGACTTTTCTCAATATTGCGAGTTTATATGTCATAATTCTGACTTCCTAACTCACAATTGCAACTTTATATCACGCAATTCTGAGAAAAAAGTCAGAATTGTGAGATAAAAACTTGCAATGACCGTTTTTGTGTTTGTTCCAAACTTATTAGTATTCCAAAGTATTCTAAAGTATTTAGATAAAGTTACTAAACTTGAGTAATGTAACGAAATACGTTACTGATTACTTTTTAAAGCATGTATTTTGTAATCTGTAGTGAAATACATTCTAAAAGTAACCTACCCAGCCCTGTGTATTAGCATAGACAATTAAAACTGATTACTGATTGTACACAGCACAAAAGACAAAGATAAACTTCTTTAACAACTTTAAGTCAAAATAGCTTCCCCTGAGAAATCAACTTCAAACTTCACAAGTTCAACATTAGTCTTGTTAATTAGACATAACCTAATCCACCCAATTTTGTGAATACAAGTGTGAATATTAAATAAAATAAGAATATAATTAAATAAGAAAAAATGTCTGTATTCTCTATAAAGCCACAGATGGAATGATGCAGTGACACAGTGATATAGAGTCCTACCTTTGCCAGTTTGACTTTATAACGACATCAGAAAGGACCCTGCTGGAGGAGGGTGATATTTAGTATTCTCTACTGCTTGCCGCTCGCATTTGTTTGCTTTACTAAACTTTTAAAAGTGCGTTTCGTCTCTAGGCTGTTTGAACCATTGGTTAATGTGAATTACCTCAGTCTGCTGCTGTTACTGTTCTGCGCATGCGCTTCTTCAGTTTTTTGCGCACTTAAAGGAGAATCCTCTGTCCACTTCACCTCTCTGTTGATGGGACATACACACCTGTAGGGCTTTGTTTCTTTACGTGACATAAGAAACGCTGTTGTAAGATTAATGCCATTGGAAATAGAGCAGAAGAGACAGAGTGTTCGTTTTTATGGCAAAATAAACCTCGATCATCGAGGTCTTGTTATGCCATTAGGACATTTTGCCATAATGACCAGTTCAATTCCATCATTGATCGATCTGGTCTGTACGCTGTGCACGCGCTACATCCATTTAGTGACGTCAGTTTAAAGTAGTAGTCTTTAAAACGCATTTCACCAAAAAAAAAAAACATTTGCTGCTACAAAACCACACGCATGACAGCACTTAATAATTAAAACGCATATTGTTTGATTCAGTGAGAGATGCTGTATCGCTCTAATTTACATTTAATGGTTGTAAATTTAATTTTTGAGTGCACATAATACGAATAAAACCGAGCACTGCCAATCTGACAAAGATTCGTCCTGTCAGGAAAAAAGCGAGTGGCCGATTAACGTAATTGATCTTGCGCGCATGCGTCAACTATTGTGCTTTATTGCTACTGCATCCTAGAAAACGACATTTTCTTGCATTATATATTGTACTGCTTTGTATTGATTTGATATTAGTAAAAAAAAAAAATCAGAATAAGATGACAAATTCCATTTTACAATCATTGTTGACTCAATAAATGTCGCATTTAAATATTAATCTAGCCTAGCCTATGGTGTTAAACTGAAGAAAAAAAGTTTAAGTAATATTTCAAAGTGTCTGCTTATGATTCTGCCAAATTGTTTAGGAAATAAAACAAACAAATGAGAAAACCATAGACCTAGTTGAGAGAATGTCTGAATTCATGTTGTAAAACTATGCTTGCTCTCCATTGAAGTTAATTGCTGTTTTGAAAAAACTTTTTTTTTTAAGTTTTGAGAGTTTATAGGCTAAACTTTACTCACCAGTTGGTGCTATTAGTCAACCATACGTATAGATACAAATAAAGGACACCGTTGACTAGAATATTTGGTGTTTGTTGGGCCAGTGTGAACTAGCATTTACAAGAAAGAATAATGCAGCACAACATATATTGTATTTTTAACCAGAGTTACTCAAATGAACAAGTTAGCAAGCATTTAGCTACAGTGTCGTCCTCCTCTATTTTAAGCTATCCTTTTCAGACATGAATAACGTTTTATTGTTGTATTGCATTGCATGCTATTGTACCGCATCCTATTGAACTGCATTCTATGGCATTGTATTGTGTTGTACTGTTCTGAATGCCCAAGAAACAACCCCACATGAAAGCATCAATTGTCTATAGCAATATTGCAGATGTTGTTACTGTATATACCAATAAAAAAATACTCTTCCCGCATTCTACAAGAACACGTTCAACGGTTACCATCTATATTCGTGACATTATTTATAATTACGCGAATGACTGGAGGAATGTAGCCTACAGCTTGTGCGCATGCGCGTCAGGACACAAGCCCCTCATCCGAAAAATCTGATGTCATATTGCCGGCAATATTTTCCTCTGTGTCTGTGTTTTCAAATTGCAATCATTTTCCATAGCGCGTGTAAAAGGTTAACGGTGTAGACTGTGTGTGTGTGTGTGTGTGTGTGTGTGTCGTTTGTTTCTGTATGCGCCCACATCATGCATCTCCATGGAGCAAGAAGCAGCTGATCTAGACGGCTTGTTTTGCTGGATAAAGGTGGACGCTTAGGACACAACAGGTTATTAGCGTTTTTTAAAGTAGAGAAACACGATGTCTGCAAGAGAAAGACTGAAAGAGAAGATGATAAAAGACAGCGTGACACTGCTCCCATGCTTTTATTTCGTTGAGGTAAGTGACTATCTGTTTACATTTGCACGTTTGATTTGACAGGTGACAACTTAGGATATCAGAATAAGATGCCAATTCCATCAGGATGAATATTTAGCATATATGTTACGGTCAGAGCAGAATGGAAAAATGTAGCATTTAAATGTTGGACTAGCTATAGTGATACACTGAAGCTGCCCAGGATGCTCTGGCATGGATCATGAGACTTCCCATTCAGGTTCCAAAGTCAACTTTATGTCAGATGTTTCTGATACATTCCTTTGGAGAAATCAAACAATTGTTTAAGTATCTTGTAATTTAAAAAAAAAAAAAAAAAATGTTTTCCATCAAATCTCATTGCTGTCTAGGAGAAACAATCCAGCTTTTTAGACGATTGTGCTTTAAAAGCTTTATTCACCACAAAATTATATATATTTTTTGTTGCTTGTGCTGATATAAAGTAACAAATTAGATAATAATATTAATAATAATAAATGAAATTAAATATATATTTTTGTATACGATTGTACATTTAAATATTAAAATAATCAGTTATTTTGAAAGTTTATTTTTCTTCATAGCTGTTTCCAATTGATCTAAATCTTTGTTTCTGGCTTTTGAAAGTCACAGATGAAACGCCAAACTATTTACTTTTCATTGCATTTGTGTTGCAAACAAAAATGAATCTCGCCAGCTTTATTATTATTTGCATTGAATCAAAATAATCAACTAAAATGATTTCATAAGAAGCTTTTCGATGGAAAGCACATTTTCCTTGTAAAATATCATCAGTTTGATATGTGAGTAATGTCAGCATTGGGATGCTGTGCTATTGTCAGCTCTCCCTTCTTAGATGTTCACCCCAGGAGGTGCTGCTCTGCTCTCCATGCATCACGATGGGGTTAGTGGAATATATGTAGGTCAGTGTGACATAAAGAATTGAGGCAGTACAGCCTTCATACCGCACATGCATACACGACACACGTGATCTAGTACTTAAGAGGAAGATCTAAGCGTGCGCTCATACATTATGCAGAGTTGTGCTGAATCGGACATTTTCATTCATTTATTCATTCCTCCATTTGCTGTTTTTCAGTGAGGTTTGCAAAATTGTTTGTCAAATATGAAAAAACTAAGGTCTAGAGGATCAGGATTATCATATTTGACAGTTTTAAAGGGATATGATATGTGGGTTGACAGCTGGATTTTGTGCTTCTCAAGATCTCATTGAAGTTTCCTCAGGTCACAGAATCCTCCCTGACCCAAGCACATCTCCTCAGCAACGCTCTTATCGTAACCGGTCCTTTACCAAGCGGACACCATCTGCACCTGCTGTGACGGTGCCTGTCCCACATAGATCTGAAAATAGCCACTAAGAAACACTATCCTCCCCATTTATAGCAATCAATTATTAAGACCTCAGTGTCACCTCTTCTTTTAATTATTTGGGATCATTTTAAAACCATGAAATGCATTCATAAGTCATTTTACTTTCATAACATGATGTATTTCCGATTAAAAATGGATATTCGATCATAAAAAAAAAATGTGATGGATTTTATCCAGTTTTTGCATTTATATAAACCTGAAATCACCTTAATTATTCCACATATGAGCAAATATGTTTGGAAAAATCGTCCAGTATATTTTATGGCAGATTGTTTTGTTGTATTTATCACGGTAAGCCGCTTATTAAGAGCTCTTCATTAAATTTCTTTACAGTAGAGTGATCGAGGTCAGTTTGCGGGCATTTGATATGCAGATGGTTACAGCAAGCAGCTGCCGTTCTGTGCTGATTCTGCAGAGTTGCGCTGTGGCCGACCGATACCACTGACCCATATTTTCTTCTAAACCACTGGCACTTGGGACAAAGATTTACAGACCAGCCGACCACAAGCATGACCGTCGGAGAGAATCATGACACATGATGGCACCCATCAAAAGCCTATTTTTTAAATTACAGGATAGATTTTAAGCTTTACACATCAGATGATTGTTGTAAAAAATCATGATCTTTAAGCCTACAAAAAAATATTTAGGCCTAAAGGTGCTTTTTTGAACATTTTTAACTCTCATTAGTGTGTAACATTACTGTTTGAGTAAGCACAGTTTCTGAACTCCCTGAAACACCCCGATTGTAGTCTTGAGGTTTTTTTTCCGGGAACGTACACGTCACAAGGCGTATGCAAAAAAGGGGGCTGAGGCTTGATTGAGTTTCATTTGTAGAGTGTTGAAACTCACAGTTATGATAAGGGGTGTGACATTTCCGAAATTGACCAATCACAACACACTTGTCTAGCCGACCAATCAGGGCACATTGTGCTTTCCGGAAGGAGGGGCTTCATAGAAACAGGAACTAAACAGAGCGATAAATTAACGAAAGATCCTGAAACATATATTTTCATATATGTAAAATATATGAAAAACTTGTTTTTTGAGCATTCAAGCATGAAAACCTATTCTAGTAGACACCAAAAACAAAACCAAGACTTTGAAAAATGGCCTAATTGGTCCCCTTTTAGATTTATGTATTTGAATGGCATATCATTGCATTTAGATTTAACATAAACCAATAAACTTAATTTTTCAGTAATACATTGCATAAATGAAACGGGTAAGATTTATGCAATCTAAAAACGTGGCATAGTTTATTATAACTATTTGAATCTATGATGTTATTTAAATAATATTCAAAATGCATCATCATAAATAAATAAACAAATAAATGTATGAACATGGATCAAATATGGCTAGTTATGGAACAAGCAATATTCAGTTTGTAAAAATCTGTGAGATTGAAACAAATAGGATTCATTGATAATAAATATATAAACCTGGTTAACTAATATGTTATAACAAATATGTATAAGTGATGGTATCATGGTAATAGACAGACTAATAATTCTTTTGACTGAAATGTTTTCTGACATTCACACTTTCCAGTCACTTTTTTACCCTCAATTTACTCTCAATTGTGAAAGGTGTAGCTTAACATGTTAGATATTTTTGTTCATTTTTGTTTTTAACATAATTATTAACATTTTAATAACAATTAATAAAAATTTTAATATATATATATATATATTGCATATAGTTTGCATAAATATAGTAGCATTAATCATAAAAAAATCAAATAATAATTAAAATAATTATTTGTTGTAGTAATGATACTTTATTGCATCAAAATGAAGAAATAAACAATTAAAAAATTATCATACAATTAAACATAAAAAATATTGTTAAATATAATCGCATCGTATCAACTGATCTCAAGGTAATACTACAGTTACTGAATGTATTTACCATGGTATTTATGTTGTAGTCTATGGTACTCCACGGTGCATTTTCAAAGAACATGTTTTTTTCTTGTTTTAGTGTGTTAAGCGACACCGATTCACCCCCAGAACCAAACAAATCACATTTTCACCATGTGTAAAAAGAGCTTTCTCTTTAATGTTAGTTTACGCATTTCTCTGAATCTGTCACCAGTGGTCTGTTTTAATACTGATCTGAACTCATTATATGGCTTTTGTATATATTTTAGGATATTATTTATTTAGTAAGTACTGCCCTGCCTGTGTTTATTTTGCAATAATGCCTGGCCGACTGTATGTACATTTCCATAGGGACATGTTACGTGGACAACGTAATTCTTTGAAAATGTTTGTTGAAGAATTATGTGATGTTTTCTCCTCTCAAACAGCTTCCTCTCCTGATCTCATCTGTGGTTAGTGTGTATTTCCTGGAGTGGACAGACATTTTCAAACCGGTCCGCTGGGGTTTCAGCTGCCACGACCGCAGTCTGAGTTTGCCTTATATCGAACCCACACATGAGGTCATTCCCTTCCTCATGCTCCTCAGCCTCGCTTTCGCAGCTCCTGCTATTACGGTCAGTCTAACCCTTTACCTCTACACACACATACACATCCTGCAAGATGCACTCATGCTTCTGGATACTGTACATTGGATGATGTCAGAGAGATAGGACAGAAGCCTTTGGCCTAGTTCTAATGTCACCTGCACCTTTGTCATGATTTGTGTGCATTCAGGCACATGTGTTTCAGCCAAGCTGGACATGTTCCTGAAGCAACATTCCAATCAAACAATCATAGCACTAACGTTAGTCTCGCAGTGCCAGAGTTTTGGCTATCGGCATGGAGTCTGGTCTACTCTGCATCTTATTCTTGCCAAGAAACTTTTCACTTAGAGAATCAGAATAACTTAACGCATGCAGGCAGGTTGTATTCATTGGCCCAATTTTTAGTTTCTGTATCCACTGTTAATTTTATTTAAATTAAAGATATTAGGTCTATATAAATATATACTTATGTATATACTTATATACTTATGTGTATGTATATATATATATATATATATATATATATATATATATATACATACATACACATACATATACAGTATATACACAATTTCATATTTACTAAATATATCACTACCTTTCAAAATGTGGGGGTCAGCAACATTTTAACATTATTTTCATGTTGTTTTCAGGTTGCTATTCAAAGGTTGTTTTCAGGTTGTTATTATAACATTATTTCCACGTTATTCTAACATTTTCATATTATTTTCAGGTCATTTTAGCGTAATTCTCGGGTTTTTCTGATGTTATTCTAAAGTTATTTTAACATTGTTCTCAGGTTATTTTTACGTTATTCCAATGTTTTGTAACGCTATTTTCAGGTTATTCTAACTATTCTAAAAATATTGAATGAATACGGATCATTTTAGACCCGTGTTATGCATTAGAAGGGGTTTGCATAGCTTATGCATCAAAGGGTTAATAAATTAATACTTTTATTCAGCAAGGGTGCATTTCTATTTCAAATAAATATTGCTCGTTTGAATTTTCTATTCATCAAAGAATCCTGAAAAAATATATCATGGTTTCCACAAAAATATTCAGCAGCACAACTGTTTTCAACATTGATAATAATAAGAAATGTTTCTTGAGCTGCAATTCAGCATTTTATCGTCACATTCATGTTTAGTTTCTCAATTCAACTAAAAACTACATTTTATATACATGCTCGTTTTGAGTCATAGTCATCTTTGTCTGTTTTTGCCTTAGTTCTAGTTCATTCATTGCATTAACATGACATAATTGCAGCCTCGGTGAGCATAAGAGACTTGTTTCAAAAACATTAAAAATCTCATTGACCCCAAACATTTTCACAGTAGTGTGTGTGTATATATTAATCAAAATAATTAATAACAAAGCAAGTCTCTGCACAGAAACGCATCAAAAAGAAATCTGCAAAAAAATCCATTTAGACTTTGTGATCAGGATTTCTGATTATTTCACAGACAGACAACAAAGCTAAAAGTGGAAAATACAGCTATGCTCATAAATATGTATTTGACTTGCTGCTAAATGTGTCAAAAACTTTGAATATCTTTACCGAACTAAACTGAAAACTCAACGACAGGAATGTTGTTCCAGGACCGACTTGGATGAGGATGCAGGAGGATGTCCTACGTGAGTAAATTCATACAGTTTGCCTGTGGTCTATTATCACAGCTGACACACACCAACCGGCCTCTCCTTCAGAGCCTTATCTGACACGGTACCGAAAAGAAAACTTGTGCATGAATAGCTCAAATACACAATGAGATTTTCCTCACGCTACTCCACGAGCAGTGAGCTGCCAGATAGCATCTTTCTCTCCTCGACTCTATGACACCTTCAGTACATCAGTACACTGCCAGAACGTCTGCCAGCCCTCTGAGGACGCCCTAATGACACAGTGAATTTGCTGTTCTCTCCTTCTAGCTAGCAAGGAGTCCTCAGGTTAACTGCTAGTATTAGAGCAGATGAGTGCAGTTTCGCAGCAGGCTTTACTGTGGATTTATGGTAGTTTGGTTGTTCCTTCATACTGAAAATCAGATTACTTCACACTCAAATTCATGTTGGGTTCTTAGGGCAGATTACTGTTGTCTCGGAAATGCAGGACGGTTAAATGGTTTCACAAATGCTAATGGGCTCTTGGCGCTAATGAGTTGGTTGTGGTTCTCCTCTCTCTGATCCTCGGAATTTATTTGTTGATGATTGTTACTCTAGTTAGTGCAAATTGAAGAAATAAAAATAGACTGCGATCATCTTCACACTTGGTAAATTTTCTAAATAGGCCGCAGGCATTTTTTTTATATTAAGGTCATAAACATTTATCAAGCATGTCATCACATTTCATAAGATGCTTTTTATCTTTAGGCAAAAACATGTATATTAGGTTGAATATATCTCATTAATAATAAGCAAAAATCTCCAACAAAAAACATCTAAATATACCCAGAAGGAAATTGTATTTCTCAGAAAGAGCTTTGTTTATGTCAACTTTGTGTCTGATTTTACTTTTAGACTTCCTTCGAAGAAATACAAATGCACACATAATATTAATGTGGATGTATAATCTGGCCTTTGGAGAATTTAATGAAAAATGTTCACACTGAAATCTCTGACATTCTTTTGCAGACTTTACAAATCTGAGCACATTTTGACACATTGTTCTCTTTTGAAACGTGAAATGATTGGATTTTTTGCTTTGCAGAACAAAAACTGTTGCAAAAAGTGATCTTTCTTTCCTACAGGAAAGAGAAACAGAGGAGCACTGATTGAACGAATAAAATGACCTGAATGACTTTGTAAAATGGCATTACATAGACACACAATGTACTTTTCTCTGCAGCATCTGGCCTCCATTCTAGCTATTTTAAGTAATTAAATAATTTGAGTTGCAGGCATAGAGAGCTCTGATCACATTTTCATCTTATCTCAACAAGTTCTGCTGCATAAAAATGCACAGCAAAGTGTCTAAAAACTCATTTTGTCTGTCAGGTAATTGCAGTCAATTGCAGTTAAAAATGACCCTCACTATCCTTTCCTCAGCCCATTCTTGGTCTACAATCTGTTTACCTACATAGGCCAGATTTAGCATCAGGCAGGAAGTGACTGCAGGCATTGAGACATCCTGTGGTTCCTCCAGGTGCCATGACACAATATCAATGTCTGAGAGCTGAGTTGGTCAGATGGGATGGGATGGTGGATCTGCATGCTTCCTGGGATCTGATTCAGGTCACGGTGTGGCACATGGGCATGCCAATGTTTAGATCGTATCCTTAGCACCTCCCCCACTAGGCTGGAGTGTAGAGCACAGCCGATATCAATCCCATGATCCCACTGGGATTTAAACTCCTCACCTGGCAAACTACGCAATATAGAATGGATTGCCGGCTGTTGAGTATGTATGGTCTATATGGAGCTAAAGGGGAAAAAAAGCATTCAATGCAATCCTAGTCTCGTGTTACCTGATGTTTGAGGCACACTGAGCGCAAAAGTCATAATATACAATATATGTAAGTGGGAAAAATTTCTTAATTGTAGAATCAAAATTTCCAAAAAGAGGGTGGAGCTTTAATAGCTCACGCTTCGGTTGCTCAACAACAACAAAACTGGAGAATCTTACGCAGCCAAAATGTTATCTGATCATCTTACATTGTCATTTTCCATTGTGCAAACCGGAGTCGGACTCTGATGGAGAGACTCAGGAAGAATTTTCAACTTTTAGAAGTCAACTGGATGTTTCTGAGTGGTTAGTGGATAAATTTATGTAGTTGCTGTGGAGTTGATTCAACTCATCCACTAGCATGTGCCATCATGATAATCTTTTGTGTAAATCCTGCTTTGAATTGACCCTCGTTAGTGAAGCAGTCCGGTGTAAAATGACGGCATCAACAACACTCTACTACAAAAACTCTTCTTCTTCTCTAAACCAGCCTAATGCTCTGAGCGGGCCTTGAACCCAGGTCTTCAGGCATGGGAGTCGGACGCTCTGACAAGGAGGCAAAAGGCCTCTAGTGTCTGTCACCAGAGCATCCCTTGAGGAACCTCACTCCCATCCGGGTCACGGCACCAATGAAACCCCTCTACTCGGGTCCTACTCAGCCCGCTCCTCGAACCAGGATCTTCTGGCATGGGAGTCGGACCCTCTTACAAGGAGGCTAAAGGCTGTAAACTCTAGCATCTGGCACCAGACCATTTCTTGAGGAACCTCATTCCCATCCGGGTGAGGAACCTCACTCCCATCCGGGTCACGGCACCAATGTAACCCCTCTACCCGGGTCCTGCTCAGCCCGCCCATCGAACCCGGATCTTCCGGCATGGGAGTCGGACGCTGTAGCCTCTAGCGTCTGTCGCCAGAGCATCTCTTGAGGTCAGAGGAGTGAGGTTTACTCCATTACACTAACATGGTCTCGCCCCCTTTTGTTGCATGTTCTCAGGGGCAGGGTTTATGTACATTTTAGGATTAGTGATGTCACCAATCCAGGAAGTAGCTCGTTGTAGTTTGTTGTAGTCCTTAAACAGCGAATTATTTTTAAGTAAATATCTCACTTTGCATTGAACTTTGAGTGTCGTAACTTTGCAGATGTTGTTTATGCTCTAACAGCAACATTACACACTAACTAAAGTTTAAAAAGTGAACTCATAATCAAGCATCCTTTTATTTATTTAGCTTGTGACCATTTGAGCTGAAATGATTCAACTCCATGAAAGCAGCACTTCACAGACTAATGTTTGTGCAGAAGTCAGTGAGTGCGTGAATTTCAGAAGACAGGGAGGTGAAACGACGGGGACAGATCTGGAGCAGATTAAGGATGGATGTGCCTTTGATGTACAGTGACAGCTCTGCTTAAGATGGGCATTAATACATAAGTGTGCAATGATCAAAACGGCCGCTCCCTCAGCCCAAGTGAGAGCTGATTGCATTATGGCTCATCAAAACTGCATTTACAAGTAGACAAGGACATTATGGCTGTTCTGTATAAAGGCATCTGTAGCTTCACTTCAGAGCTTCTGGATTTGGTGTCATGGTAAAAGAACCTCCTGAAGAGTGAGACTGTTGAGTGCAATCTGAGAGGCGAGATATCCACCGTTCTGAACATTTGATCCACTCCCATCTCTAACCTGGTGTTTTGCATGTGCGCAGATCATGATCGGAGAGGGGATTCTGTTCTGCTGTCTGTCCCGAGCGCAGTGCGGAGGTGCCGCTGAAGCCGATATCAATGCGGCCGGCTGCAACTTTAACTCTTTCGTCCGGCGAGGTGTCAGGTTTGTGGGTAGGTCACATTTCTAGCAGATAATTTTCTTTCAATCCTGATTAGCCTTTATTCCGTTACATATGAACACATGAAATGTTCAAATTCTGTGAACGGAATTCTGTGGAATGAATTTAAAAAGTGTCTTCTTCCACTGAAAACAAAAGGAGAAATTCTGAAGAATGTTCAGACTGCCACCTTTGATTATGCATAAAACAAACATATCTATCCCTCAGAAAATGTGTCTATTTGAATCTGATATTGGTATCGACTGATAAGACTTTTTAATGTTATAATTAATTAGTACAATAGCCAAATGATCATGGGATCCCACATCATTACCTGTTATCTAACTAATTGATAAACATTGTGTCACACAAAACAAAGATTGATATATATATATATAATATCATTAAATATACTGGTTAACAACTTAAAGTTATAATAAATATTAGTAATTATCAGATATCAGTGCATTAAAGTTCTTTTTCTTTTTGAGGTGTTCATGTGTTTGGCTTATGTGCCACGGCTTTGATAACCGACATCATCCAGTTGTCGACGGGTTACCCCACCCCCTACTTCCTGACTGTCTGTAAGCCCAACTACACTCACCTCAATACCTCCTGTGAGGAAAGCTTCTTCATCCTGGAGGACATCTGCTCGGGATCTGACGCTGCTGTCATCAACGCCGGCAGGTACAGCTCTGATTCTTGGCAAACAGAGACCTAGATCACTGTTGGATTTACAGTGAAACATAGATTATCTTAACACCTGCTGATACAGACAAGTTGATCAAAAATTTTTTAGTACTAATCAAGTGTGAATTCTTGACACTCAGGAATTCATGCAAACGATACGGCCACAAGAGCCCAAACAGATCAAAGCCAAGCATCACTGCAGCCTAAGAAAAGGGGATATGTAGATTAATGGAACAGCTTTTGATGTACTTTTTAATAAGGTTGGTTTTCAAAGAAACGGATGAGGCTGTTGACCATCTCTCCACTAGTGTAGATTCACTAAATAATAAAATACTTAAGTAGCTTATGAATTTCTGGGCATATGTATGCTGACACGAATACAAAAATATTGTTTACCCCGTTTATAACTCTCTCTCTCTCTGTCTCTACAAGATTCGCTGTTGTGTCAATTCCGGAACTCCTTATCTGACTAAATTCTGACTCAGATTGTGAAATTTGAAGTTTATTTTGCATCCTTTTTCCAGACCTTTTATTTACAATGTCTCTGTTTGTCAAAAATATACAGTATAGCACGTGCTGTCGAATCAGTTTGTTTTTGCCTGCTTATGAGGCCACTGTGAATGTTTATTTATCCTCTGAACAGTTAGAGAAGATTCAGACACTCCATTAGGTTCAACAGATTCACCACACCATGGGAGTCTCCCATGAGAGCCAATAGCCATGGGCATAAAGAGTGTCTCTATAACATTCATATTAATGATTACTAATTGCACAGACAGAATATATGTGTGTGTATATGTGTGTGTGTGTGTGTGTGTGTGTGTGTGTGTATATATATATATATATATATATATATATATATAGAGAGAGAGAGAGAGAGAGAGAGAGAGAGAGAGATGTGGGTCTTGGATGCGCAATGTGTAGGAATGTTTCAAATGTGTCTGCTGTATTCTTGTTTCAAATTCTTTTGATGCCAGAACTGATCGGAATTGCTTTCATTTATTTTAGAAAATCCTTCCCATCACAGCATGCAACACTGGCTTCCTTTGCTGCTGTTTATGTCTCGGTGAGTAAAAGCCAGTCATTCAGAAGTATTCAGGCACTTTCAATTCACTCGTCTGTTAGAGACGAACAGATAAAAAAAAATCTGCACTCATGTCACCTTCTGTGAAAAACTGACCCTGATGTGTGGATAAAAGACTACAGCTCTCTACTGTTATTTGTGCTGAAACATCCGGATGCCTTCATGCAGTTTAGTGGATCTTGTCAAAGTAGCAAAATGGAGTGCTGACCCCTTTGAGTTATGTGTTTGTATGTGTTTGTGTGTAATTGTCCATTCAAGGTTAAAAATACAAGAATTTGTGTCTTTACATGTTCAACAAAATGATACCAAAATACCAAAAATCTTCTCATTCTCATTTTTCTCTGCTCTTGAAATCTAAACATAAACTGACATGAACTATTTGCAGATTATACAGTGTATGTTGATATGTTGACAGAATGGAAATAAAGGCATTTACATTTGCATAAAAAATATTAAACTGGCTAATTTAGATGTCAAAGAATGTGTTTACATGCACCATCTTACCCCAAATTTGCATAAAGAGTGTGTTTGGACATAGTGTTCTATTGTCAGTTAAAGGTCATAAAGATCTAGACACTTATTTTTTGCCCATTACCTTTACTGGTGTTCTGGCAGGTCAATATCTTTTTTAAGCTTTAACATCAAACCCAACCATTCCAAAGTGTGGTTTTCCATCTATATTGCTCCTCTCAAGCTCAAGGTCATTTGATTCATTACATAAAACAAACAATCAACTGTTATTTATATTGGGCAGTTTCGCTTAAATTCTTATGAATTATGTTTCAAGAACACAATTTAAGCGATTTAAATAATCATACACATTGTTGTCTTAAGCACAGTCAGTCTAATAATCATGAGTCTGTGGATGTTCTGGGAACTCTACCAACCAACTCACAACTCTAGGGTCTACCCAGTCAAAAAATACACAAATGATCTAAAAAGACTTCATTAGCGTAGCGATAATGTGCTCTTTGATACACTCAAATCCGCTGATTCATGTTCCCCTGTGGTTAATTCAAGTGTTTGAAGATCATTGTAATTCTCAAAGTGTCTATGAGCATTTGCCATGGTTCTGGCTCACTACCTGATTCTGCTTCAGCTTGGAAACATCACAGCAAATCTGTAATCATGATCATCTTTTTCTTGCACAGATGTACTTCAACAGCACGTTGACGGACTCATCCAAACTGCTGAAGCCTCTTCTGGTCTTCTCCTTTATAATCTGTGCCATCATATGTGGCCTAACCCGCATTATTCAGCACAAGAACCACGCCATTGACGTTTACCTGGGCTTCCTGCTTGGAGGGGGCATCGCTGTTTACCTAGTGAGATGAATATAGGCAGTTTATCATTTCTTTGATAGCATTTTAAAACATCTTCTTCAGATAACAGGTCTTGGTAATGCTATTTACTTGCATATCTACAACACGAAAACCATGATTTAGCCAACAGGGACTTATTCCTGGATCAGATTTTGTTAGCTCAGTGAGTAACCACTCACTTCTAACGCACCAAAGAACCGGGTTCAATCCTTACCAACTTCTCACTTGCAAGTCGCTTTGGATAAAAGTCTCTGCCAGATGAATAAAAAATGTAAAATGTTAAAAAAAAAAAAAAATGTTCTAGAACAACATTCTAATGAAACAATCATAAGCCAAGTTCTATACTGTAGCGAAACCTTTCCTTACCCTAAAATCAGATGGAATCAGATTTTTTTAATTCTCAGTTCACAGCAAAGTTGTTCCAGGGCCAAAAAGGATGTTGATCTAGGAATATGTCCTACTTTGGTATATTGTGTTAAGCAAACCCATATTTGGTATGTTGGGAAATACCAATGAAATATTGTGTTTCGTCTGTCCAGGGTTTGTTTGCTGTAGGAAACTTTCAACCAAGCAAGGACAAACAGACAAGTCAGTTTCACGTTCGGGATTCGCATCGAACTATGGGTGACCTGTGCCATCAAGGACACCACCTCCCTGCCAAGAGTTGCAGTGGCAGTGACGGCCTCTCATCTTCATGCTCTGAGGGCATCCTGCACCGCAACGCCCAACACCACCAGGCCGGACCGATTAGCAGCCTGAAAAAAACAAGCAGAGATGTGGAGGTCATCAATACTCGCAGCCCTCCACACAAGGAAAACATGGTGACCTTCAACACCTTGCCCAGAGTCCATACGCCCGCCATGGATGAGTCTGCCTTCCGGAATGCCACCATCCACACATCATCGGTAGATTCTAGTCGATCCAAGCAGCTGCTGTTGCAATGGAAGAGTAAGAATGAGAACCATAAGCATTCCCTGCATGCCATGGAAGGTGGACCAGGACAGTCTCCTCCAAACAGCATGGATGTCCGCTGCAATTCTGAACCATCCGCTGTGGGAATCAATGGTGAACATCAGGGACCTGGAACCCCATACCTAAAAATGGCCACTGGAAGCACAACACTACCAAGCAACCCCAGCGGGATTGCTGGCGGCGCTCGGATACCCATGCAGTCTCGGCCTGGTTCCTCACAGTTGGTCCACATCCCAGAGGAGACACAGGAGAACATGGGCGGCTTGCCGAACAACTGTAACGTCCGTGACAAATGGCTGAAAAGCATGGATAGGACTGTGGAGAAGGATGGTGAGGTACCGATGGTTAGGACTAACTCTAATGGCCAGCCGCGCATCATGCAAGTCATCGCGATGTCCAAGCAGCAAGGTCTCCTGCAGGGAAGCTCTCCCAGTTCCGAGAGCAGCAGCCACACCAGCTCCACGGCACCACTGCAGCGCTACAAGAGCCTAACTGAGGAGTCCGGAGGTCAAGGCAGCACTGGAGCCATCATTCGGGTGGAAGCCCATCCGGAGAACGGTCGACCCCTGGTGCATGCGCACTCCACGGATGGAAGTGGCTCCTGGACGTGGAAGTCCCAAAGCAGCTTTAGACAGTCATTTGAGCTTAATGACTTGAATCGGGACTCAGAGAGCTCTGAATCCGTGAGGGATGGGAACAGTTCTACAGATAGAAAGAGCTCTACGGACAGAAAGAAGAATGGTTCTAATGCTCCTAAAGTCGTAGCCGTGCCAACTGTCCCCACTGTCCCTATTGTATCTACAGCAGGCAGTGACCACCATCCCAACCAGACCATTTCCACCATCAGGGTCACTCCCATGGAAATGACTGAATCTGGTCCTGGGAGCCGTGACTCCAGCTTGCGAAGAAAAACCAGGATTCTCATCCCTGAGAGAGGAAACAGTCCAGATAATACCCGGAACATTTTTTACAAGGGAACGTCCACCACCCCAGTTTTCAAACAGTAGTCAGTCATTATCTTGACAAAAACAAACAAATGAAGAAACCAGAAACAGTTGGGGGGTTGGGTTGCTATGTTTTACGCATCTCCAATGACATTATGCATGAGATGATTCACTGACTTAAAAAAATGTATATGAGAGCAAGAAAAGCACAAAATTCAGGTTTTGGTCGCAATTCTGTTTACTTTTGTGCTAATGACATTGTAAACATATGACAGTATATCCCACGGAAATGGTCTTACCTTTTGTGACACTGTGAAGCTGAAACTGTGACTGTGCCAAGTTTGAACTGCAACACTGTATTTAAGTATTTAACATCACAGATATCGTAAAAAGATTTTTCATATAGTCATACTTACATCTTTCACTCATTCATACACTGATAACTATGCTAGCTGAAACTCTTATTTTTGTATTCTGTAAATAACTTTTAAACTTGGTGCTGCCCAATTCTTAAAAACATTATATAAAAAAAGGATGAGTAAGAAAAAACAGATCTTGAAATAGAAAAAAATACCATTTTCCAATCTGCGCAGTACACTCCTGAAAACTGTCATTTGAACTTTCTAATGACCATAAGTGCTTAGATTCTCTGTAGCAAATGATAGTCATAAAATGACATGCACTTCACGTTTACTACTTGCAATACAAATATTTTACATACTCTAAGTATCTGTTGGAATTTGTATGTAAAAAGTATGTTCACGTATATTTCAATAGACACATAAAATGCTTAGGTTTTAGAATTTGTCCATACAATGATATTGTATGCAACCGTGTCTATCCAAACATAAAAGAACTACATTTTATGTACAAATACCAACGAATACAAATGAGATTCATTTCTTCCAACTAATGTCTATCTTCCACTCTTTTTTCAATTGTATATTTGCATAACATAATTAATTTTACTTTTTCAAAAGATAATTCTGATATTATGGCAGTTATTTTAAGGTTAGCTGCATTAGTAGCAAAACAATATTCCACAATATTATCTATCTGTGGTTATACCACTGTGAGCTCCAGCTTTTTAGGCCAAACAGTCATATTAAATGTTTTATATACACTTGAGTAGCCCACAAAGAAAAAAAAAATGGCTTTACTGTTCACAAAGAGATTTGCAATGAGCAAGAAGTGGCTCATTAAATCTAGTGTCATCTTAGCTGTTAAAAACTACAGCAGAGAAATTTAATTCCGTGTTAATTTACTGTGTAACTTTTTATAAACTGTAAATTATTGTGCCAAAGGGTATTTTAAAGAGAAGATTCTGTTTTGAAACATTTCTATAGAAGTCTGTATTCTTATAAACCACAAACTCTTTCAGCACAGCTGTAGCCAATGCATGGTAGTTTGATATTTCACATTTATTTTTGGTTTCCTTTTTTGTAAATTATGCATTTGTGTAGAAGCTGCAAGTGTAACTATTTATACTGAATATAAACTACTTGTTGACAATCTTTATAGATAAAGTTATTTTAATTCACACCAGAATATACTGTATGTTACCTTCTAACATGTCAAGAGATTGTTGGATACCTGTTAATGTGCGCTAATGATTTATAGAAATGCATTAAGCATGCTGGTAGCAGTGTGTGTGTGTGTTTTCTGAGGAACATTTTACTCTGTAGCACTCTGTCTAACTATCATCGACAGTGACGTGAGATTCAGTTTGGATAGGAATGAATCCAGTCGAACCTGTTACAGTGATGTTACGTGTTAATGTTGCGGCGGCCTGACAGAAAAAATGATGTCAAACTCTGTTAATATACAAAACAGTTTGTTTCTAACATTACATGTTCTGTTTTACTCCAGTAACAGGGTAGATGAATAAAAACTGTGCTGTATCAGTGTTTGAATAAACATTTGCCATTAAAAACTGCTGAGTGTCTTCAATCATCAATCATTTCTGTCAGAAATAGGGTCAGAAAAAAGTGAACAGAAGAATGCACCTAAATTTAGTTCGATCAAAAGGTCAAATTCGAAATCGTAAAGACTACTGATGTGGCACAGGACAAAATCTTAAATGTCAAAATTTTAATGGAACATCATTTTGTACCCTATTCTTGGAAAGTGCTTCATCATTATACTGTCATAAGTATTGATAATTATGACATGAGAATGATGGAATGAGGAGCAGACAAACACAAATATGTATGTATTGCGTTTGAAATTTTGACTTTTTCCAATGCAAATTAAGGCATAACGAGTTTAAACTGCTGCCTTTGGTCTTTTGTCCATCCTCGAAAATACACTCTCTTAGAAAATTAGCATGGTCAGATAACTCACATCCTTTCCCTATACACCATCCTATGTCAATTGCATTAAGCAAACCAAAGCTGGCATGCAACGCTTTATCCATAGCTATGCATTTAATGAGGATGTTTTAAAAGAAACATTAATTTCACACCAGATCAAGACACTTGAATGCCACACAAACACACACTAAGCTCCCTTCGTGATGTGGAAACGCTGGTCTCGTTAAGACTGCCATGTGTAATTATCATCGTACAGTAAAAAAGTAGGTCAGTGAATTGACCTAAATTGAATGTGAGCGCTGCCAGATACAACTCATCTCTTATGAACTCATGAAGTAAACCAAAGAAAAATAAACCACTTCACAATGCCAGCTCTATTGCAAAGAAGCACTTTAACCCAGGGGTGTCAAGTCTTGCACGTGGACGGCCACTGTCCTGCAAAGTTAAGCTCCAACCCCAATTAAACGCACCAATTAAACATTAGTGAAGTAGTGCTAGTGACTTTAAGTTCTTAGTTCTATCAACATCATGATAAACATAATTGCTAATACTTAATATAGCAACTTACGGCCATTGACCCTTCGCCGGCAGTTTGATTGACAGGCGATCTGACCAATCACAACTCCGAATCTGGTAGTTTGTCTGACAAAGCAGTCAGGGGAGTTAGTAGATTAACGTTGGTGAAAAATTGTGTTCTCACGTGTTGTACAACATTCCTTCTGATGTTCATTCATGTTTATTTGATGCTATAAATGAACTAGTGTGAAGAGATGATCGGTTCACGAGGAGCTACAGCGATCTGTCACGACACATTAAAGAGACACTATATGCTATTTATTGTTTAAACTTCTTTAAAACATTACTATATTTTAAATAGGAAACTGTCTCATATCAAAAGTAGCCTGCTCTGTCTTGTCTGTGGACTCGCTGTCAGTGTCCTCTTTGCTCCGCAATGTATTTTTCACTGCATGACAACATGATGTGTGGCGTGAGAGCGCATGGCTTGTCGGACATAGCAACAGTAACTAAAGGGGGCGGGTCTTTGTGAATGGTCAATTTCTGTTAGCATAAATGTAATAGAACAATTTCTGTTAGCATTTCTGTTTTTTGTAGCAACCATAATTTAGGTGTACAGGTATATAGTTAGTAACCACTAAAAAAAACTATGGATAGTCTTTAATTCCTGTGGTTCGATCAATGTAACTGCAAAACAACTATACAACTGCCATAGTTGTAATAAAAAGGCTTTAAATCCCCTCATTCCCTATTAGGATAATACCAAAATGCCACGCTATAGTGATATGGTAAGTCCCTAATACAATATTTTTCAGACTAACAACTTCACGAGCAGCCAATATCCTTAACTAAAATACTAGTCTGTACTACTTGTATGTTCAGTTAACATATGGGAGTTCTAACCAAAAGACCTATTGGGCGACAAGATATTGAAATTTGTAAAGCTAAAATACTAATGTTGTGGGTTCCCAAGAATGACAGCTTCTGAACGCAAGCAGTTATTGCCTTTCAATTATTTGGTATTCCAGACACATGGAACTGTATTCTTAAACAGGTCCACTCATTATCAATGTGTGCTTGGCATTCACTTACACAGTTCAAAGAAGTACACAGAGCTCATACATCTAAAGTTAAACTAGCTCAAATGTTTTCTGGTTCTAGCCCCATATGCAATAGATGTAAATGTCACGAGGGATCATTAATTGAGATGTTCTGGAAATGCCCCAAATTAGAATGTTTCTGGCGATCAATATTTCACACCCTTTCAGCAGTTCTTGAGCACAGTTTAGAGCCAGAACCACTGGTGCAATATTTGGAGCAGCTCCAGAGGCATCATGGCCGTCCGCATCTATTTGTAAGGTCCTTGATTTCTCTTCCTCGTTAGCATGTGGTGCGATACTTTTCAGGTGGAAAGATCCCTTCCCATCCACCCATACTCAATGGATTAAAGATATGATGAATTGTCTCTGCCTTGAAAAACAATTTTTTTAAGATGTAGCACCCTTTTATTGACTGTGTTGATGAGTCTGTTTAAAATAATGCTCTGTTATTTGCTGTTTTTTTTCTTTTCTTTTTTAATTTATTATTATTATTATTATTTTTCCCCGAGTGTATGTGCTTTTTATATATGGCTGGAGGCTAATGTATGTTGATACATGCTCGGTTCTTACAATTCCTATATGAATTAATGGACAGTAGGACGCTACTCTAAATATTTGATGGTGAGGGTTGGGGGATTGTTATATGTGATTTATAATGTAAATATCAATAATAATAAAATAAAATTTGAATTAAGAATTATTTGGTATCCATTGTGTCTGAAAGATGATGAATTTTGTTTTGGATATATATTGTTGAATAATGTATTAGATATCAATTAATGATTGATGTGAGGCGGTTGACAAAACAGTGAGATAAAATATGCATAATACAGTAGATGGAAATATGAATGATTGGTCAGGTGATAGCAGAACTTTAGCTAACCTAACCATGTTTGAAAGAACTCATGTAAAACCAGAGGGCATGAAATTCATAAATAGAGATAGCCGAATTGGTATCATGGATATTTTAACACCTTAACTTAAATATGTACCTTTTTTCACAAGCAATTAAAACATTATAATTGGTTATCTGTGCACACAAAATAAAATAAAATAAAATAATATATAAAATATTAAATGTACAATGTAAAATAAATATAAAAATATTATTTATAAATAAAACATATTAATTTATATAGAAATAACATATGTAAATATAAGGCAAATATCAGATTGAGTAACGGAGTTGCAGATTCAAATTGAGGTATCATTCAGTTGAGCCAAGAATGTCTAAAACAAAGTCACTTAAAGGCAAGCCTGCAACCTTAGCCAAAACAGAAGTGCAACACCAGCTAACAGCTAATGCTAACGCAGTGAAGGAGACAAGAGGCTGTGAGTGGAGGAGAGGTTTAACGCAGAACTCTGAAAGAAATTCAGTGACGTCAAGCCTGTAATGTGATTAGTTATCAAGGCACACGTGATCCAAGTTAGCCACTTTCTCCAACGGTAGAGCCACGTACCCTCGTATCTCCCAAAAATAAGACTCTGACTAAAATACCTGCAGAAAGCTAGCTGTTAGCAATTAGCACTCTCATCCATCTCAATGGCAGCAGGTTGGCTGGTCCAGAAAGTCCATATGATTTGTAACTTGCCATCTGTGCTCATGAACTATCAGTTGGTACACAACAAAAGAGTTTCAGTTATTGTAAATGCATGCAAAACTGAGATCAACTTTCTTAAAAGTTTCTCATGAATGATATGATGGTGCTAAATAATTAGTTTTCATATATACTCCTGTAAGGTTAAGTTAGGTCAATTGTGGAAGTCACATGGCAACTTGATTGTACAAAAACCTTCCAATGTCATTAGAAATTGAAATGCTAATGAATGCCCTTTAAGTGCAGTGACCTTAACAACCATTTGCCAGCATCACAGTTTATTAATATATCGCTGATTTCATATTTACCTCACAGCATAGGAGCACTGAAAGGTCAAAACTTCAAGTCGTGTTGTATAGGATACAGGCAACAATGACATAGGGGAAATAAAATATATAATAAAACATAGCCCTGATTGTTAGAGCCAGAAATGCATAGGGGCTCAGGCCAGCCACTTAGACATGATTTCTTCACACTTTGGATGATAAATGACCTGTAGGTATTTATGGTATGGATCAGTACACAATGTAAAAGGTAATTGATTCCAGCATTAAAGATGTTTCCAAGATTTGCTTATGTCCTACAGCTTTTACTAATGGACCATTGCAACATTCAGATTTGAGGACAGAAAAGTTATTCTTAAGGCACATTAGTCATAGCTACAATGTGCATGCAAAGAATGTTCATTGTCCATTATCAATAATGTAGTTGTAACGCTCGTCAGTTGAAGTGCCCACTTTAAAACACTCACTCACTCATCAACCAAGGCAGACTACATTTCCTAGAAGCCCCGATACGTTCACTGATCACTTCACCAGCTGCTGCTCATTACCAGAACCACATTTAAGCTCAACGAACACACACACCTTTGCGAGGTCTTGGTCTTCTCTATGTTGTCATTTCGAAGCGTTAGTCCCTGTCTGGTTTTCCTGGTTTTGACTCTGCCTGTTTTCTGATCGTTCCCTGCCGGCCGTTTTGGACTTATTGCAATGGATTATTGGACTGTTGATTTCTTGCTGCCTACCTCGATCTACTTTGCCTTTGTTTCTAACATTTACAACTCTGCTTACCCTCTGACATTCCTGTTTGCTGTTGATTTGACCATTGCCTGTTTGACCACGTTGCTCAATAAAGCCTGCATTTGGATCTCATGCGCTGACTAGCCCATTCATTACAGTAGTGATGCCTGATGCAATGTTTACTCAGAGGTCACATTCAAACTTAAGAGGCTTTTTATTTGAGTGTTGAAATATTAACAAACTTGAATCCGATGCTAATTCCGCGTAGCGAAATTCCAAATCGTATGGATTCCTAGACTGAGATAAGTAATTAAATTCGCAGAAAAAGATAAATGTGACCACAACCTTAAGGAACGTTCACTCCAAAAACGGTAACTATATTAGCGTCCCCAACAACGGACAGTATCGTTCAGTTTATTCTAAGCGTACGCCGCAATTTTGTCGTCTGCCGCTTTAAATGCTCGAGCTCAAGCAGGGTGGATTGTGATTGGCTGTGAGTGTTTTTATCATTCATCAGCTGGAAAAAAATCATTCTGAAAGTGATTCCAAATGTAAGGTTTATCTGCGCTCTTATAGTTATAGTTGTGACGCGAACGCTGCTCTTATATGTCCTTACAATGGACTGAACTGTCAGCATATTTAGAATTTATGACATATTCAAAAATATTTAGTGATGAACAAAAACTGATCTTTAAATAATCTTTAAAGTATAATGTTAAAATAATTCATATTAAATGACAATAATTTTTTTTGAATACAATCATTTTAAATTGATCATTATATTTAATTTTATATTTTTAATTATTATTTTTTATCAGATGTAACGTATCACTGTATAAATTCTGACATTATTAAGTTAATATTGTATAATATATACAATACAATAATTCAATTTAATATTTTTATTTTATTTAACCAATATATACAATGTATTGGTGATCATATGTAATTGATCACTGAATATGAATTCTGATTCTCTCAGGTCTGTCAAGTGTATTGAAAACACTGTGACTGGTTTTTCAAACTTTAACCAAGGGCTGTTGCCAGATTCATAAGATTTGTGCTGCGGTTCATGTCATCCTAAACACCTCTGAATTTTTCATGAACAGCCCTGATGTGCCACAGGCAAACTGGCATTATATTAATAAAATCCGCACCGGCTTGATGCAGAGGAGGAGACGACAAGGATTTGAACATCATTCAGTTTTTTGTAATGTGAGCCAATGCAAGGAATTCCATTATGGGAAATGAGAGTCAGTTAAATGAGGAAAATTTAAGTGCCTGGCATTTAAATGATTGTGTAATTTAAGTGACTTTAGAGTTAAAGTCAACATAAAATGGCATTGGCACAAGCCGTTTTCTTACATAATGTTTAGAACAAAATATTCAATGAGAATTTTTTGATTTAATGTTGGTTTTAAAATGAACTAAATTCAATAATAATGAACATTTTTAATGAAGAACTGCCAAGCATTGTGGAAGAACATACTGCAAAAGAGAGTCTGTTCTGATCTACATTAAACAATAATGAAATGTTTCTCAAAATGACACCGCTGTCATATAAAATAAGCTTATTCAGCCAGGAAAGGACCTTGTTCAGATGCACTGTTGTTTTAGACAATACATACTCACTGCAGACCACAAACTGGGTCATGGATGATGACAAATGAAATGTTAAATATTTCCGTGAGTGATATTTTGCCAGTTTTACCTTCACTGCCGTGGAATCAAATTGTTGAATCATGATTGTTGTCATGAAAGTGTACTTCCAAAAGAGGCTTTATTATTCCAGGATCCTGGAAGACATACATAAAACAGCATGAAAACGCTCGAGGAAGAGTGGATGATGCATTTCTGTTAAACAACAATGGCTTGTTTGCAATGAACACCAATAAAACCCAACACTTTTACAAAAGCTTTTTTAGAGTGGATATGAAATCGATTAGATTCTTTCGTGTTATTTCTGTTCAAAGTTTAAATGTCAGAAACATTAGTAAATTCTGCCCTTCATTTGTATTCGGCATTCATATTTGGTCCCGCCCAAACTCATATCGCAAGCACAGCTGTCAATCATGATGGAAATCCCGTTTGATAGGATCAAACAACTAACGAAAACAAAACTTATTGGAAAAAATGAACATACGCCTACATGATAAAAACTACATAAAATGACAGAAACCATCTTTGGAAAAAAATGATTTAAGTGTAATCGGATTTTTTTGGTGTCCCATACAATTTCATGGAGCTTTTATGACATATACTGCAGATCAAAATATTCTGGCTTCGCCTTTCAGCATGTGTTCTGGCACACTTCTCAACAGAGTCACAAACTGCATTCTCAGCCTCAGACGGCACACCCATGGACCGTTGGCTGAAGGTTGATACATAAGGCACACAAAATGGGAAACACTTCGGGAGGTTCAAAGTCATCATCTGATTGGTTGAATTCTCCAGGATTTCCTGGAGATGTGTATGTCGGTCCGCCTTTTACGGTCCGCCTGGAAACAAAGCAGTCATGATGCCAAATGTCCTCGAGGAAGAAGAAATCCGTTGTGTTTACATCTGTGACAATGAGCACAGGATTGACTGAACGCTGGATTTTCAAAAGTGGCCTACGTGAAGTTCACAGCACCACTGTTCCACCATTGTTGCAGTAAATTTGCATGATGTCTTTGAATGAATTAAATGCTGCTCTGTTATTGTGAGGACATGGACGCTTTTAAACATAGGGGTTTAACAACTTCAGATTTTTTTTAAAGTCGACATTTATGTGAAAAAAGTCCAGTCGACGTTGACTAGTCACTGATGACGTCATTAATGTCAAGTCACCTTTACAATGCAAATTGTGGCAAAGCAGCTTTACATTAATAATTGGCAAATCATTTTTGGCTGCACAGCAGCTCCCAAAGAAAATGGTGTCATTGTCCAGCTTATTCTAGATATTACTGATTCATTCCGTTTCAAAGATCAATAGTTATTAGTCTAGTTAATTTATGTATATCTGCACTGGAAAAAACAGTGACGTAATCGTCCGGCTCAGCTCAGTTCGCATACAACGGCGCCAATGCAGCCATATCAAAAACACTGCTGAATATCAAGCAACTGTCCCCAACTGAAACAAGCCAAAGGCAACAAATAAGGGTCTGTTCACACAGAACACATTTTTCCATTCCAATGTTTTCCATTGTATACACACTAGACAGACATGTACGACAAATCTCAAAATTAATATTTGTTCCTCATATCATACATTATAATGTTGAAGTATTTAAAATAATTGATTTTAGTTTTTAGTGTTTTGTATTCAAAGTATAAAAAAATAATACATCAATAAAATAATGTCCATTTATCATAATATGAGCTAGAATTTTAACATGTGCATCTCTAATATAATCTAAGGAACAATATCTGAGACCAAATTGATACTGAAATGATAGCACTGCTGTATGAGATATAAACATCTGAACACTAAAAAATGAATCTGGGAATGGATGGCTCCTCTGGGACTCAGCAAATTAAAGGAAATCGAATCCTCACACTTGCATAAAAGAAGGATGTTGTTTCCTAACATTGTCAGTGTCAGTTACATTTATGTTTGTCACATTTGCTGTTTAGATCTAGGAAACTGTTAAGCCCTAGACTGATCTTTACACCTGAATACTCACATATCTTATTTGTTACACCTGAATACACACATCATAAAGAGCTGACCTCATTTTTGACAAATGACACATGGCGCTTTTTTCACACGCGGCGTTTAGCAGTGCGGTGAGCTGTGAAGCTAATTGCCACAACGGTGTTCACTCAAGCACCGTGCTGACATTTAGCGAGCGATGGCCAGACATACATTTCCATCAAGTTTATGAGGATGAAAGTGGATTCTGATTTATCAAAGTAGCACTCGAGCTTTCACAACCGTCCTGCCAAAGGTTATTTACTACACAAATGTATTATCAATGCATTGAATCTGCAATTGTTTCATTGTTTCATAATTAATAAAATATGGCATCACAACCTTCACAAGCAACAATCCGGAGCCAGTGAAGGCAGATATATCCATATCAACACTTTTAAGAAAAAAAAGCAAATGGTGAAACATATATAAGGCTACAATTGAAAAGTTTGGGGTCAATATATATATATTTTTTTTTAGCAAGGATGCATTCAATCAATCACAAGTGACTGTAAAGACACTTAAAATGTTACAAAATATTTCTATTTCAAATAATTGCTGCTCTTTTGAACTTTCATGAATCATTTTTCTTGACATAACTGGACAGTGACTCTATAGTTCCCTGCATGCTTTGCATGGTACAGCATTAAGAGAGTAAATTTTGAAATTAACTGATATTTTATGCATAAGACTTGTTAGTGCTTAATGTTCAGTTATGTTGGACAATTAGAAAAGTTTCTCAGGTTGAGTGGATAGTGCATGCCCTCCCTGATTTTTGCTAAATACCTTCATTTTAGGGTAGTCGTGGCCTAGTGGTGAGGGAGTCGGGTTTGTAATCTGAAGGTTGCTGGTTTGATTCCCGTGCCGGCAGGATTTGAAAGTGGGGATTGTGAATAAACAGCACTCTCTCCACCTTTGATACCATGACGAAAGTGCCCTTGAGCAAGACACCTAACCCTAATTGCTCCCCTTGTAAGTTGCTTTGGATAAAACTGTCTGCTAAATGATGAAAAATTTTAAAATAAAAAAGTGGTTTCAGTTAATATGTTGCAGGCTCATTTATTGGTAATAAATAGTTAGTGATAAATAAGATTGATGATAATAAATAATCAAATAATATTGGGCTTATTTTTTAAAGCTGCCGTTGTTTCTTTGTCTCGAGAGAGTTGGCAACAGTCATGATGTCTGTTTCACTCAGTGAACGAAAACGGTGCTAATTTGTCAGTTCTAAGTCTCTTTTTTCTTGCTAATTCTATACATTGTACATAATATTAAACGAAATGATGTTTTATTAACAAAGTTTGGGAGGAGCAGGTTCAGTTAACCTTATTAGCACAAGTGGAGAGCATTCAGTTAAATACAGCAAGCTTACCTCTGTTCATCTGAGAGTTTATCAGCATCCCTCCTCCACCCATCTCCTCACTTCTAGTTCTATCTATTTTTATCACAAACGGGGGGAGTACTCTGGGTTCGAGCCAAAATTCCGAGCTCGGAGCCCTCCCAGCGGACAGCACGCCAAATATGCATAACTTTTACTCTATTTAATAATATATACATGTGAACTCGTATGTAGCAGGATTACATGTGTTATTGCTAATTAGTATGACACAAGAACTTAAATTAATTAAGTTGGTTGAACAATGCATCATTTGTTTGTATGAATGTTTTTTATTATTGTTGTACCAACCTAAACTAATCTTAATTTAATAAAGAACAAACATTTTCTTATGTCCCTTTTTTCCTCTCACCTTCTTTACCATGTCATCTTTTTCTCTCTTGTTGTGTGTCTGGTTAGCCAGGTGATTCCTAAGCAGTTTAGACGGGATATCCGGTCCTACTGCTGCTGCATTGTTGGACAAGTGCATGGGTGCTGGATCTCCTGCGGGAATGAAAAATTGGAATCAGTTGGAAAAAAATGGGAAATTAGAGATGTGAGTGATTGACTCAAAATACCTCATTGTGATAGCAAAAATCACAGCAAAAAGAAGTATATGGAGGTATATCAGCGAATAAAGCTTATATTCACTGCATACGTTTTTTAGTTCTGCTTCTCATAATCAGATGGGTGCTGAAGAATTTTCAGTAGAGTTTTCCTGTCATCTGCTGGTGGCTGGGTCTCACTACAGATACAGAGCAAAATATCAGTTGTTCAAGATAATATTTTAGTTTATGAATAGGAATTTAATTTGGATTTAAACAAATCACCACAATGCCCACTAGGCTGTTGGCAACCACTAAACAGCATCAGTTTGATAATATTAGAGCCTCATTGTGTAAGAAAAATGTTGGGAACAAAATCTGATGGCAAAATACAGCAGTCAGAATTTGTACAAAATAAGGTTCTAATATGTAAAAGGCAGGAAGGCAGTTCTGTCCTATTTTGCTTCCTCATGTATTTCATATCGTAACGTATCACGTATTTCATTTCGTAATAAATGGCACAAAATGAACATTTAAACTGATGCTGGTTAAACTCCATCCACACACAGGATAGAATCAGTATCATTTAAGTAACTGCATCAACAACTCACATCACATGGAGGGGGGAAACGGATTTCGACAGCGGTATTTTTGCCGCCGGATTCCGTTCCCCCTCATTTTTTGTCTAAAATGACGTTCTAATTTTTATCAAATTGGCTGTAACTTTCAATAACTTATAACCTAGTGGACAGCATGCTGACCTCTGGTGCTGTTACGTACAAAAAAACCTGAGATTGAGTCCTGTGTGGTGTACTTTTCCGGATCCCTTCTGCCTTTTCCCCCCAATTTTGCTTCCAGTTAACACGTTTAATCTTGTAATAAATGGCAAAAAGGCCAAATATGAACATTTAAACTGATGCTGGTTAAACTCCATCCACACACAGGATAGAATCAGTATCATTTAAGTCCCTGCATCAACAACTCGCATCACATGGAGCGGGGTAATGGATTTCGACAGCTGTATTTTTGCCGTCAGATTCCGTTCCCCCTGACGTTTTGCACAAAATGAGGTTCTAATATTTATCCAACTGCTTGAGGTTAGCACTGACTGATGGCCTTGTGGTCAGTGTGCTGACTTCTGGTGCTGTTGAGGACGGATTCTGACAGTTGGATGTTTGCCATCGAATTCCATTCCCAGAATGTTATATTGCATTATTTAATGAGGTCAAATCATTAATAAATGTGCCAATTAACTACCACATTTAGTCAGGACCTCTGTTTAAAGGATGGTCCTTCTTACATTCTTATGCCCCATCACTACACTGACTTTAAAAGCCGTACAGCCAGGGACAGAGCAACCCCTGAGTTTTTCCACAAAGGTCTCCTATCCAAGATCCAAGTCACGGCCTGGCTCGAACCTCCTTAGCTTTAGGAGGGAGTCAGGCTTTGGCCATCGGATGCTACAGCCACACTGCTCCATGGGAGCAGGTCCAAAGGAGGTGCAGCACATCCTGAGGCCCCAAAATGTTCCTCTGAATGAGGCAATACAGTATAGTCAAACTATAGTAAGGTTCACCCGCATATTCTGCTATTCCAACTGTGGTTATACCATCGGTGTAAGAAGCAGAGTGTGACAGTAGAAAGGAAATGCATGCTTTTACATCAATTTGCTGATAATTTTTTTTTGTCATTTGGCAATCCTACAGCCGCTGTAGTGAAACAACCCTGACCAGAATATCCTACCGCCTTAATTAATTTGGTCAAATTATTAATAAAAGTGTCAATCAACAACCTCAGCAGATCAGGACCTCTGTTTAAAGGATGGTCCTTCTTGCAATCCTATGCGCCATCACCACACTCTGACAGGGACAGTAAGGGACAGATCCAATAAAAATCAAGTTTTCCCACAAAGGTTCAAATAGTTCTCCCATTTAACTCGGGGTCTGGCTCAGGCCTGCATAACTTCAGGAGGGAGCCATGCTTTGGCCATGGGAGGACACGGCTGAACCGCTTCATGCTGCTTTGTTTGTGGAGATGTTCAATCAGTTCTTAAAAGATTTAATGTTCATTATCTTCAGTTGATTTCATCTAAGGCTGTGGCTGAGGAAAGTTGTAGTTGGTGTTCTTATTTCTCTTTCTTTCAGTGCTTGGTGTTTGAATGAGTGAAAGAATGTTTCAGGAATCATACGAACCTTTAAATAACATTCTACTAACATTAAGGAAACTGGACAGTTTTATGTTCTTGGAATATTACAAATCAACGTTCTTAGAATGTTGAATTTTAGACCAAAATCAAGTTACATTAAAAAGGTTTTTGAACGGTTCTTTTGAGTGCATCCATTTTTAGACGTTCATATGTCGCCTCCTGCTGTCTAAATTGTGCAAGCTACAGAAAGAGTTCAAAAGATTCAAGTCATCAAATTACCACTACAAACTGTTCTTCTGGGATGTGTAAGAGTTTTAGAATTGAAGTAATAGACGGTTATGCTCGGACATGTCAGGCCATTCGGTTTAAGTGATCAGAATCGGCTCCAACGCTTAAAAACACAGATAAATCTAATTATTTTTGGAATCGAATCTCAGTCCTGCCACCATCCACAGTATCTTTTGTTGCACCATCACTCACATTTTGTTTAGACATACAAGCTGTATTTTCTTTATTTTTGTTGTTTTCTCTCTTTTTTTTTGTTAGAACATAGAAATGAAAGGTTCTGCTCACCTCACTGTATGGGTATCTGGCTGCCATGGCAACAGAAACTGTACCTGTATGGAGAACTGGGCTGCAGCTGACAGCTGTGTCGTTGTAGGATTTCATGATCATATTATAAAACATGCCAACACTGTAAAGAATGTGCCCTTGTGACTCGTTATGCGATTCATTTGTTCCTGTGTCTTTTTCAGGAAGCTTTACACATAATAAGATGCATTGGAAACATGCATCAGGATCAACAGGAAGCTGCTCTGAAATATGCACAAAAAAAGAGTCTGTTTACCATATCAGGTGACTTCCAGCCTAAAGCTTTAGCTATAAGGCACAGACAAGTGGATTTATAGGATATGGAGTATACAGTGGGGCAAAAAAGTATTTAGTCAGCCACCAATTGTGCAAGTTCTCCAAGACTGTATATCTTCCATTTTCTAATAATTGCTCCCCCAGTTGATTTCTTCACACTAAGGTGCAGATTCAGTCTTCCCAGCCTGATGCAGGTCTACAGTTTTGTTTCTGGTGTCCTTTGACAGCTCTTGGTCATAGTGGCGTTTGGAGTCTGACTGTTTGAGATTGTGGACAGGTGTCTTTTATACTGATAACGAGCTCAAGCAGGTGCTGTTAATACAGGTAACGAGTGGAGGACAGAGGAGCCTCTTAAAGAAGAAGTCACAGGTCTGTGAGAGCCAGAAATCTTTTTTGTAGGTGACCAAATACTTATTTTCCACCATAATTTGCAAATCAATTCTTTAAAAATCAATGTGACTTTCTGGATTTTTTTTCTCATTCTGTCTCTCATAGTTGAAGTGTACCTATGATGAAAATTACAGGCCTCTCTCATCTTTTTAAGTGGGACAACTTGCACATTTGCTGGCTGACTAAATACTTTTTTGCACCACTGTATGTTGACAGACTGTATTGATCTGAATGTCTACTGCAAGGTTGTTAAGTTATCATCATCATCAGCAGCAGCAGCAGCAGCAGCTGTTTTGTCTTTTTTCACGCAAAGTGCAAAGTAAAGGTTAACTCTGTCTTCTCATTGAAACTCTTTTTCACACCCACACATATGGATTCAAGGGTTCCAGCGCTATAATTTCATAATATGAACACAATTAGACAGGCTGTAGTGAATGTAAACAGATAGATCTCCCTGCAGACCAGACTTCAGTGCTGTGTAATTGGTTGCACAGTGAAATCTATGGTATATTTATAGAAATTATTATTCTGTTCAGTATCAAGGATGCATTAATCTGATCAAAATCGACAGTAAAAATATTTATGTTACAAAATATTTCTTTTTCAAATAGAATTTTCCATTCATCAAAGAATCCTGAAAAAGTAGCATAGTTTCCACAAAAATATTGATAATAATAACAACTTTGATAATAAATGTTTCTCGAGCACCAAATCTGCATATTAGGATGATTTTTGATCAATCAATCTATCTATCTATCTATCTATCTATCTATCTATCTATCTATCTATCTATCTATCTATCTATCTATCTATCTATCTATCTATCTATCTATCCATCCATCCATCCATCCATCCATCCATCCATCCATCTATCCATCCATCATCTATCTATCTATCTATCTATCTATCTATCTATCTATCTATCTATCTATCTATCTATCTATCTATCTATCTATCTATCTATCTATCCATCCATCCATCCATCCATCCATCCATCCATCCATCCATCCATCCATCATCTATCTATCTATCTATCTATCTATCTATCTATCTATCTATCTATCTATCTATCTATCTATCTATCTATCTCTCTCGCTCTCTCTCTTTCTATCCATCCATCCGTCATTTCTATCTATCTATCTATCTATCTATCTATCTATCTATCTATCTATCTATCTATCTATCTATCTATCTATCTATCTATCTATCTATCTATCTATCTATCTATCTATCTATCTATCTATCTATCCATCCATCCATCCATCATCTATCATCTATCTATCTACCTATCTATCTATCTATCTATCTATCTATCTATCTATCTATCTATCTATCTATCCATCCATCCATCCATCCATCATCTATCATCTATCTATCTACCTATCTATCTATCTATCTATCTATCTATCTATCTATCTATCTATCTATCTATCTATCTATCCATCCATCCATCCATCCATCCATCCATCCATCCATCCATCCATCCATCTATCTATCTATCTATCTATCTATCTATCTATCTATCTATCTATCTATCTATCTATCTATCTATCTATCTATCTATCTATCTATCTATCTATCTATCGTCCTGTTGGTTTCACAAAAGAGTTTACTGATCTCTCTTTCTCTTTCCCCCCCTTTCCTCTCTATTGCTCTCCTGCAGGGTTGTGATAGAGATTATCTATCTGAGCCAAGAAACAAATATTGACTGGTCTTTCAAAGACATCAAGCTGTCATCCTCAACATCACAACTGCATCTGGAACTGACAGATTCATAAAAGGTCTGTGTTTCTTTTACATGGTTTGATTTCCTCTCCTCTCTTATATGACAGACTTTGTGTAGGCTGCTTGGCTCCATAATTTACAGGCTGCTCAGGACATCGTTCTGGTGACAGATCCGCTCCGGGTTTCTGTTCATTAGAGGGCCAGCGGGAATGTGGCAGGCTGCGATGGTGTTGTACAAGGCGTAGCCGGCAGTGATGTCCCACATTTCTGTGTTCACCCTGCAAGCTGTCCCCTTGGTGTGTGTGTGCCACGGTAATAGTTTCTTTGGTAGTACATTAGAGAGTACCATATAAATGCCATGGTATATGTACAGTACTAATTGAAATATCCATCATAAGTCCTTCATAACAACATCGATGTTCACTTTTATCACTTACAGCAAGTACTGTAGCTTTTCCATGTTTTTTATTTTTATTTTCATTCTTTATGGTACCATTATAACCTCAACCTGTTAATACCTGGTATATAAATAATATATACTATCTAAATATAGTCATTTACAAAAGGTACCATGGTACCATACTATTTTGGACATGATACTGTGGTACTTCCATTACTTTTTGCACCATGTACCATGGTAGTACTATTTAATATTCTTGGAAGTTTGTAAATACCCTGAATTTAAGTACCATTGTGTATTTCAAAGTACCACACACCATCACTTTACCATGGTACAGTACTATTGTTGGAGTACCATTTTAAATACCATGGTATATGACTGTGGTCATCATTCCAATCATTCCACATTCCAAAGTGTCATGGTAGTACAATCAGATATTGTCGTACCATGGTATTTTTGGGTTATAAGTTGCAGCTTTTTATGCGTTTGTTATGCAGCTTATTATACAGTTATTATGCGGTTATTATGCGGTTATTATGCGGTTTCCTTCAGCATAAAGTGTCTTGTTTGTGTTGTGTTTTTACAGTATGAGGTACGGGTGCTGATGGAATCTCATGCAGTGCAGACTTTCCCGTGTGCTGTGTGGGTCTATCTTTAGCGCACTAGGACCAAATAATTTGGCATGGGTTCAGCCCGTTGCCATGGACACTTTTGTACAAGCTCCAGGCTGCTGATTCGTGAATGTAGAGTGAAAGCACGTGCCACACAGCACAACAGATCACAAAATCTAGCACACACATTTGCCTACATAGACATTAGGAATTACATCTTATCAAAACATCCATGGGGCCAGATGAACTGCACCAGATATCTGCATTATTTAGTTTAATTTCACAAATGTGGAATTGTTGAACACACATGAACTGCAATGTGCGATTTGATTAATCTGGGCAATATTAAGAAATGGGAGATTCCTGCCGGGGGGGCAGAACAATATAGCAATAATGAGCTCTGAGCTCATCAAGTTAATTACAATAAAAATGGTCATGGGGATTTGCGTAGTCTACCTGGAGCAAAAACGCAACACTCACAGAACAGCGATATTAAACTAGACTTATATTAAAGCATGGAGCAAAGCTGTATCTAGGGATCAGAATATCATTTATCACCACAGCTACAGCATCACTTGAACATCCTAGCGACTACATAGCAATGTGCCGAAACATTCAGATTACCTTAGCCATAGATTTAAACAATTAGATTCCACTGTTTCTATGAGCCGCTAAACGTAAGCCATCCAGCATTTTGGAACGTCAAAGCCGGTCTACGAACACTCGAGAGCAAGTTGATTGGACGTCTGCAACCATAGTTAGATGTATGTATGAATATCGATATCTGCAAGAGAATTCAGAAGATGATTTTGCTAAACGAACACAATACAACAAGACAAAGGTGTCAGCTAACATGACATTAAAAAGTTTCCATAGTAGAAATAAAAACATTTTAAAAAGTACCATAGTAAAAGCCCGTAATATTGAGTTAATACATATAGACACATTCTTACCTGTTAAATTCTCCCCATTTTTCCAGGCGGTTTCACACAATGTTGTACCATCATGTTTGGAGCAGTCAAATGTGGTCCTACTTATATCTACGACCTTAGTAACCACATAGCAACGCCCTGGCACCCATCCATGACTGTGTTGCTATGCAGTGTTCTGAGGGTGTTTAGAATATTTCTGTTTGGTTACTATGTTGTTCTGGTGGTTGCTAGGGTTCTAGATTTTGTGATGTTGATTTAAGTAGGTTACCTGTCCCGAAGCAAAGAGGTAACACTTCCAGAACAGCAATATTAAACTAGGAAAAAAGACTTAGATTAAAGGAGGGAGCCAAGCTGTATCTAGGGACCAGAATATCCTGGATCACCATAGAAACCAGTCCTAGCAACATGCTGAGCAATGTGCTGAAACACTCAGAACACATTAGCAACCGCATATTAAACTAGAAAAAGTGGACATTTAGGGAAGGAGCCAAGCCATATCTAGGAATAGAAATATCATATATCACCTTGGCAACCACTTAGAACACAACCAGAATTGTTTATTGCTTGTTGTATTCCTGATTTCTATGTCGCTTTGGATAAACGCATCTGCTGAATGAATGAATGTAAATGTAGCAACTGCATAGCAATGTGCTAAAACACTTTGAACACCTTAGCAACCTCATAGCAACACTATGGCAACCACCCACTACCCATCTACTGTACGTTGCTATGCAGTTGCTAGGGAGATCTATGATATTCTGGTTGCTAGATATGTCTTGTCCTCCTTCAACACCCAGGCAACATGCCACAACTATGTTCCTATGTGATTGCTAAGGTATTCAGAGGATTTTTAGAATGTTGCTATGCAGTTGCTCTGTTGGTGGTTGCTAGGGTTATTTACATTGGTCCTTATAAAGCTTGGCTTCCTTCTTACATGTAAGTTCATGGGAGTTTTTGCCCACACTGTTAAAAAATTACTGTAAATTTTACAGTATAATACTGGCAGCAGGGTTGCCAGCCAGTTACTGTAAAATTTACAGTAGTGTTACTGTAATTTAATTTACAGAATTTCCCTGTATTCTCTGATTACAGTAAATAACTGTATTTTTTAAAATGACAAAGGGTCAATTTACAGCAATATTCTGTAAATTTGAGTCAAACCAACACGTGTCCCCAGAATGCATTGCAGTTTACAGCAATATGCTGTATTATTAAAAGACGTCTGTCATTTTTACAGTAATTCATTACAGTGCAATCACTCAGAAATATACTGGCGACATTTCTCCTCAAATTTGTAGCACTCATCTAAAAACACTTAGCACACATTAGCAACTGCATAGCAACACCCTGCCAACCACCAACAACCACATTGTTATGTATTTTCTTCGGTGTGTTGGCTGTTTTTAGCACATTGCTACGGAGTTATTAAGATGTTCTAATTGGTTGCTAGGGTGTTGCTATGTGGTTGCTAAAGTATTCAGAGTACTTTAAAAACATTTTCATGTAGATGCTATGTTGTTCTGGTGGTTGCTAGGGTGATCGGTGATATTCTCGTCCCTAGTTACAGCTCCTAATGTAAATTCAAGTCCTTGTCCACTACTGTGAACTGGATAAAAATAGGATACGATTATCAGAAAATAGGGTCTTTTCTCAACAAGCCACATTTGAGGTAATAGTGCGAAATGTCCAGGATGCACAAATATTTAATGCCTAAACTGTGCTAAATATGTTATTACAATATGTTATTACATGAGGGAAAACTCTGCAACTTGAATATCACTACTGTGACATGAAAGTAAAAGGGATATAGAGAGAAACAGATGAAACTTTACCATCTTAGCAGCAGGATAGTTCAATACAACACACACATAGATAAAGATAGATAAAACCAGAGAGTTTTTCAAACCTTTGAGCTGTTTTTTTTAACTACTTCTGGAGAGGAATAATTTAGCAAATTGTGTGTCAGCATGTTCATGCAAGGGAAACAACAGCTGATCTATGTGTGTGTGTGTGTGTGTGTGTGTGTGTGGGTAGGCACATTGTGTTGCAGTTTTACGTGGGCTAACACATGGTAGAGCAGCCCTGCTCTGACAGCCTGAGAGCGGAGAGAGAGGATGAAGAAGAGGGAGGGGGTTAGAGAGCCGGAGAGCGAGAGTGATAGCATGACAGAAAGCGAGAGAATCGGAGAGTTAAAGAGAGAGAGAGACAGCGAGAGGGGGCAGCCTGCCAGTGAATGGTAACACAGGATCAACCCTCAGCCTACAGTACCTGACACACACACTCGTTACACACTCATGCAACCATGCTGGAAAGAACAGACTGAATTCCGGTCAGCGCTTCCCAACTAAAACCATCAGCAGAAGATAACTGGTGAGTATCGCTCCCTTCCTTTTGTCTGTAATTGTGTCTGGATGTTTAGAGTAATTCAGCTCCATATTTTACTTCTCAATGTTATTTGTCACTTAACAATCTGGTAGCACTTGGAAGACTTATCCGTGGTCACCTGGTTAGTTCAGTTGTGTTTTACTTGCCTGATGGAAAGTAACTGTATGTTTTTGTTGTGGTCAGTGTGAAAAAAAAAAAGCGTGGGGTTCAGTGATTTGTAAGCTTTTAATTCCTTTAAGCCTGCTGCTTTTTTGTCCGCTGTCCCGTCTGGACGGCGGTAGGTCCGTAAAGCCTCTGTCAACTGATTTAATGGGGTCTGACTTTTAGACCGCCACAGTTTGCTGTTGTGTCAAAGCGTCTGGAGGCTCATGGCGTCATTGTGATGGCATCGCCCTACTCGGGGACACCCTCCTCTCTCTCTCAACTCACCACACCGAGTGACAGGAAGTCTAGTATAGGCTCGTACCTGTGACATGGAAACCATAAGGGGGGAGAGAGAGAGAAAGAGAGAGACTGTGATTCTTTCTTCCACCCACAAATATGAATCAGACTATATGTGACTATTCTAGCACACCACTTCCATACGCATTTGACTTCTTCTGGAATCTTTACATGTGGCACTGTTGAATTTTACATTCTGATTGGTTACAATTATAATGTTTAGTCAGCTGGTTGTTATTGCTAAATAAATTCTGACGGGGGAGATCAGGACCCCATCATGAAGGCGCTTGTATCCTCCTTAAGTGGTTTATTTTGTGATATTGATGACTGGTTGACTGTACAATATCCCCCTCATTGTGAGGCTGCTTACTATTTTTCACTAAATAATAATTATATTAAATAATTGTTTGAGTTGAAATTATTTTATTGTATTAGAAGAAAGAGACCACAGTGTGATACGAGAAAGGAAGCATATGTGTAGCAATGTACACTCAAAAAATGTTTTTTTAGTCAATTTTATTAAATATTTAAATGAAAATCTTGGAAAAAAATTTAAACATCATGAAAATTAATTTCAGTTTAAACAAAACAGGTTAGTAAATGGCAATGCAACTACATTAACTTTAAGTTGAGTTGATTGTTGAGTTTTTGTGAGGAAATCAGTTGCAAGTAATGGACAATTGAATCGTTTAAGTGCCATTATACAGAAATATTTGACAGCAGAATGTTGCAGTTGACCAATCAGATTGAAGTATTGTAGAGATTTGTGTAATGCTTTTATTTATTTTTTTTATAATGCAGGGCTTTGTTTTAATTCCAAGTTTGTTGACCTCATTACAACGCATATCACTTCACCATGTTCTTTCTGTACTGCACTGTTTATCAGTGAAATTGGTGGTGTGAAGAAGAAGTTCTACACATTTAAGGATTTAAACCCTGTGTGATGCCTTAAACAATGATGTACTTGTGAATATTTGGCTTCTTTGTTGAATTATTGAAAATTGATAAATTCTCACCAACATGGAAATGCTTTAGAACAGGAAGTGGGCACATGAATTCTGTTTTCCCACACACCAGGCTGCAGACCCCAGGGATTTGACTGTTAAACCATTAGAGATTAGATGAGAGACTGGAGATTATAGGTGTCTGTCTCTAGACTGAATCTGAGCAAAATCTCTCTATCAGACATGTTGGTCACGTCATATGAGGGAGCGAGGGAGATCGGGGCGCTGTAAGAGTTTGTTTGATCGATATTATCATGCATCATGAAAACCTTTGATCTGTGACGGTGGCTGAGAGGCTGTTTGCTGTGATTACAGCAGGATTAGGACATATTTTAGTTATTGCGTTACAGATTTTGAAATTGAGTGTTGGAGTGCTGTAGTTCAGTGACGCTATCAGATGGTATTACCATGGTACTGCTTGTTTACTATATATAGCCTGGCATTAAAATGGTATTATGATGTATATCAGAGTATCATTTATATATAGTTTTATTATAGTATTTTAAGGTAATGCCATAGTACTTTAGAAAAAAAGAAAAAAAGCATTACTATGATTTTGGACATGCACAATCCTGTACAGTGAACATAAAGGATCTAATCAATATAATTTACATATAATTATTGAAATCAATTAATTCAGATTCTTAGTGTATCAGAGATCCCACGGTCATGTAAAACTCAGTAATATTATTGAATTTTAAACCAAGTCACTCAAATTAATAAAATGTTAAGTGAAAGAAATTTCTACAGCAAATATATATACATATATATTATGTAATGTGCAGTAAAATTATATTCACTATAGACATTTTATGACTTTGTTAAGATATTAGTTTTCATGACTCGAAAATGTTAGGAAAAAAACATTCATTATTCACTAAAATTCATGAAAATTAATATTTAATATCGTAAAAATATCTATAGTGATTATATTTTTAATATTTTAGCAGGGTTAGTTAACTAAAACTATAAAAAAATACATGTTATTTAAATAAAAAAGACCCTTTTCAGCTAGTTGTCAAGGCAACATTTCTTATTTCCATTTAGTCAAGTCACCTTTATTTATATAGCGCTTTTTACAATGCAGAGTGTGTCAAAGCAGTTTTACATTGATAACTGGCAAATAATTTTGTCTGCACAGCAGCTCCTGAAGAAAATGGTGTCATTGTCCAGCTTAAGTAAATTCAGTATTTAGTGCAACTTTATGTACTAAATAAATAAACATACACATGAAAAAAAAATCAATAACATAATATAGACACATTTAAAAAAAAAAAACATTTAAAATGTACAAAAATTGTATCTCAATGACACTAAAATAAAACTGTATCTTCATAGAAATAATTTAATATCTGAAAAAATGTGTCTAAAATTGAAAAGCCAAAAAAATCATATCTAGTCATTAATATATATACTTATATTTACACATATATGTATATATTCAGTTATGCTGAGTATAATTTAAATAATAAAAAAAATATAAGTAAATAATAAGTAATGTTTACACATACTAGGAATTTTCTTTTAGTGAATTTTCTTTTAAGCTCCACAGTGCAACAAAGTGCCAGCGACAAGACAAGACACAGATAATAAAAAGAATAAAAGAATAAAAATACAAATGTACAATATAGACAAAAGACAATTTTATGTACAGTTGTGATGAGTGCAAATTTGAAATGTAAATAAGTGTAAATAAGTGTTTTAAGTAAATGGTGTGTAATAGTTTTGTGTGTCCCATGTTTATCAATATCATCAATATCATCAACGCATAAGTATTGCCATCTGACACTTTCACTGTATCATGCTGCCACCACAGTACTTATTTAGTATTAGGTACCTGCTTGTGAGTCATGGAATCAGAGAGATGGAAAAGAGAAGATGAGAGGAAGAAAGAAACTGGTTGGCATGGTCCGGAGGAGGAGGAGGAGAGGGGTGGATGTCTCAACAGCTGATGGGTCTCAGAAATCAGGAGAGGTTGCAGGCCAGCGTTTGCCTGACAGTCCAGCTGTGAGACGAACGCTATTTTTTGCTGCAGTAGAGTCTTAAGCCTGGCAGTGAGAAGCAGCGTGGGCAGGACTAACTAGCATGACCTTCTCCTGTTTGTCGCCACACTGGGTGTCCTAATTCCCTCACTGAACCCTGCCAGGCTGCTGTAATCTGAGCTGACTGAAGCAGAGAGGAATGATAATGCATCGGAATTCTGGATGCAGGAATTAGAATTCCAGTTCTGTGGATCTGAAGTGCTTTGGAACATTAAACTGGGAGGCATTTATATGCAGCAGCTTGTGTGGGTGTATGTGAGTGTGTGTATTATATCCTCCCACTCTCAGGCTGGGGCATCATTTGTTCAGATTTGTCGCATAAATTAGCTCTATTGTGTGAGCATCTTTCAAACACTGCACTTACAATATTAAAAAAGTACAAAAAGAATGTTGTTGCTTTCTTTAAAAATCAAAGTCATTATAAACCGCAAAGTATTTCATGTTGTTGTGAGGTATTTTTAGAGCGAGGGCAGCAGCAGGACAGAGAAAGAGGTCAGATTAGACAGGCAAACGTCTTCTGAGGCGAGGAGCAGATTCCTGACCTGCCCTGTATAAGCACAATACTACAACTAACCATGACTGTGAGCTCATTATTTTACCATGAATGAAACTAAGCGAGCTGTACTTATTTGGCTATAATAGAGTCGCTGCTCTATACTTGCTGTCATTGGAAATTGGTTGTCCTGCCATCCCTCTATTGCAGTGGTTCTCAGCCCACGATATGCCGACCACGTTTAAAAAATAACTTCCATTAACTTCCAACTTCCGCACTAAATTAAAGTGTATTAAATGAAAATAATGTTTTATGTTATATAAAATCATCATGGTGATATTTTCAGACATGCGACCTATATACTGACCTATAGCCTTTTATTTAGCCTATTATACTGAATAGTTATTATTTTTGTAAATTTAAGGATAAAAGTGGACAAATTTGTTATTAGAGGAGAAAAACGAAATGAGAAACATACCAATGAAGGAAGGAACGCATTGGAAACAAGTCGTGGTGAAGGTTAGATGAATGGAGGATTCAGTTTGCTGTCAATGAGCGAGATGGGTAGACTTTGTTTACTCTATAGTAAAGTACTTGGCATATGCAAAAACTATAATGTCAAAAGATAAGTGAATTCGATGTGTTTGTTTGATGTACTTGTATTTTAAATCGATAAAAGAAAATGCGGATGAGCGAGGGCTTGATATCGACAGATTGTAACAATGCGCTCAATGTTGTGTAACGTCGGTTTATTGAACAGGAGAGTTTTACTTTGATATGAAGTCACACTGCCAGCCATTTCAACATACTGTGAAACGAAAACCAATTTCTTGTAGTATTTGTTGATTTTGCAGTGCGACAGAAATAAAATACCTTATATGTGCCACCAGAAAACACCGTCTCTATGGTGTGTGCAACATCTAGGTATAATAATGATATTTTCTGCTAATACCATAACATTAAATCTGATTGGTTTTAATTGGTGATGTCATATGTAAATGATATGCGGCCCGTGAGACTTGCACTTGGACCATACACTCAAAAAAATATTTCTGTCTAAACATAAGTTTTATGTAATTTAATCAGATAGCAATTTTCCATCCATTTGGATTTCATAGTTTTAACATAAACAAACTAATGAAGTTAATATGATTCATATTGGTCAGTCATATGTAAATGAAATGGGTAAGATTTATGTAATAGTTGAGTATATGAATAGTGTCTTTTATCTTCAGTTGATTTCATCAGTTGTAGTTCTTGTGTTTCTCTGTCCTTCAGTGATTCTGCTTGTTAACAGCAGGTGTTCATCATTAATGCTCAATCATCACTTAATGATCTCATTCAACAGTACTTTAACCTGGGCATTTTTCGGTGAACTATTACATAAATCTTATCTATTTCATTTACATTTGACTGAGAAATATGAATCACATTAAGTTTATAAGTTTGTTTATGTTAAAACTATGTCATCCAAATGGATGGAAAATTGCTATGTAATTATATTACATAAAACTTATGTTTAGACAGAAATATTTTTTTGAGTGTAGTGCGGCCCACTGGTGCAAAAGTTTGAGAACCACTGCTCCACTGTGTCAGAACCATTGGCAGTATCACATAGAAATACTATGGAATACAGCACTAGATATTGAATATATAAATATACTATGATATTTTTATGGTACAATAAGGCCACGACCATGATCAAATTTTGAACGTTTCTACTGATCTTAAACATATTGATCGTAATAATGAATAGTTCAGCCATGAAGCTTTATTTGCTTTCTGATTGGTTGTTTTAATGGATTTCACATATCCCGTACTACTGCAACTCATAACCACGATGCATCCAAAACGAATACACTAATTCTACTTGCTATGCAAATTCATATTTTATCCCTCCGCCTCCCCAGCACCACTTGCATAGATGGGGTCTCCCCCTCTCTAGAAGCAGCATGTTCCCATTCATTTTATGTTTTTATTTTTTGGTTTCATTAGCAGAGTATTATTTATAAGCAGAGTATTATTTTACCAGCATTTTGGTTTTATTAGCAGAGTATTTAGCAGTAGTAAATCGTACTTGCTCTGCAGCAGCAGGAGCTATGGTTTAACTTTAATAATTAATCATTAGCTTTCATAATTTGCCATCTATGATAGCCTAAAATTTCAAATTGAAAATATTCACTACATGAATGATGTGTATTTTATTTTAATTCCATACTTCAAATTGTTGTTTAGAGCTTTGATTGCTTAATAATAAAGTTAGATTAGCTGGTGTGTCCTAACTTTAAATTAGTGTAATTCTTGTTCAGAAAAACACACTATTTACCATGGTACTACTATGTTTAAAATACCATGCATAGTATTTGTTAGTAAAAGCAGAACGCAGATGCTGTATGTACTTTATTTATTGTTTGTTTGTTTATGAAAATAATCTCTTTTTTGTGTTTGGCTAAGCATTATTCAAAAATATTCATTTGGCTCAAATTATTCCAATTAATTCTAATGCTTATTTCTTTCTAAGTGCAAAAGGGTATGTGAGGAGAAGGACATTATAGCAAAACCTGATGCACTAATATCTGTAAATGCATCTCTCTCTGCCACTACATCTTAAATTAGTGAGGCATCTTGTTAAGTGTTGAGACATTTAAAGGCATGATGGGTCGCTATCTGTCATTAGCGGATATATCATTTTTGTTGGTGAGTTCTTGCTTCCTTTGAGAATCTGTAGGGAAATCAACATCTTGTGTTACAGGGCACTTACTGCATTAGATCTCAAAAAATAGCGCTTGTTTGTTTGTTGTCGATCTATTTGTTAGATAGCGTCAAGGGTGTCAGTGTACAGTCACCAGGCAGAGAGGATGGGTGCAATCTGAGCAGGCATTACACTTAGGACAGGATGTTAGTCGCATTACTGTTAGATGGATCCTCGTCTGAGATAACACATATCTTCAGGACTGTTTGTTTTCAAGAAAGGGACAAGCTTGACATTTTAAACCAAAGGCCACATGTGACAGCGCGTAGCAAATGAGTGCCATGCCGCAATGGGCTTTCTACCGTTTGAACTCTTCACCTGTCAGACGGGGCATAGGTCACACTTTGGCCCCATGAAATCTACATTTGTGGCTTTTAGCTGATATCTGTTAGCTTTGAAGCCAGCCATCTATATGTTTTTTTTGGAGCAGATCACATTCATACGTCATGTTCTGTTCTAGGCCTCATAGGGCTCTGTCATTCACGTGTGTTTCGTAACCGCATGCCGCTATCTGAATGCCATGTAACCTTGCAGTCCACCTGTGACAACAGAGTGTCATGTTGGTCATGTATTTATTTCTGTACAAAGGGAATGAGGTCTGTCTTCAGTGGGCTATTATTAACCCAACAACATTTGCTTCGCAAGCCTAAACGTCTGAGAAATGGCCTTGAATGAAATTCAAGATATATGAAATCATTACTGCGCTGGACAAATACAAAGCAGATGTTTACTGAAATATCTCTGTCTGTTCAGCTTCATCTCTTGATAAATAAAGTCAAAACTTGATTTTCATGCACCAGAGATTATGTAAAGCTGAAATTAATGTTCAAATACTTTGTCCTTTTCTATTGTATTGTGCAGAGAAAAATTCGGTAATAGGGAAACCTGTTTGGAAACCATCAATAGTTGTGTTGGCAAAGCCAAACATTAAATAAGTTTAAAATGTATTTAATCATTATAATTAGTTTAATAAATGTAAATATGCAAATTAAATGTAAATATGTAAATATTATATTATTAATATCACATATTATGAATACATTGTGTATTATTAATCATTCTAATACTTTATATGTTTCTTTCAAATTATTATCCATCCATCCATCTTCCACCGCTTATCCGGGGCCGGGTCGCGGGGGCAGCAGTCTGAGCAGAGACTCCCAGACTTCCCTCTCCCCAGACACTTCCTCCAGCTCTTCCGGGGGGACACCGAGGCGTTCCCAGGCCAGCCGAGAGACATAGTCTCTCCAGCGTGTCCTAGGTCTTCCCCGGGGCCTTCTCCCGGTGGGACATGCCCGGAACACCTCCCTAGGGAGGCGTCCAGGAGGCATCCGAAACAGATGCCCGAGCCACCTCAGCTGACTCCTCTCGATGTGAAGGAGCAACGGATCTACTTTGAGCTCCTCCCGAGTGACCGAGCTCCTCACCCTATCTCTAAGGGAGCGCCCTGCCACCCTGCGGAGAAAGCTCATTTCGGCCGCCTGTATCCGGGATCTCATTCTTTCGGTCATGACCCAAAGCTCATGACCATAGGTGAGAGTAGGAACGTAGATTGACCGGTAAATCGAGAGCTTCGCCTTGCAGCTCAGCTCCTTCTTCACCACGACAGACCGGTACATCGACCGCATTACTGCAGAAGCTGCACCGATCCGCCTGTCAACCTCACGCTCCTTCCTTCCCTCACTCGTGAACAAAACCCCAAGATACTTGAACTCCTCCACTTGAGGCAGGAGCTCTCCACCAACCTGAAGAGGACAAGCCACCCTTTTCCGACTGAGAACCATGGTCTCAGACTTGGAGGTGCTGATCCTCATCCCAGCCGCCTCACACTCGGTTGCAAACCGTCCCAATGCACACTGGAGGTCCTGGCCCGATGGAGCCAACAGGACAACATCGTCCGCAAAAAGCAACGATGAGATCCTGTGGTCCCCAAACCAGACTCCCTCCGGCCCCTGACTGCGCCTAGAAATCCTGTCCATAAAAATTATGAACAGGACCGGTGATAAAGGGCAGCCCTGCCGGAGTCCAACATGCACTGGGAACAGGTCTGACTTACAGCCGGCAATGCGAACCAAGCTCCTGCTCCGGTCATACAGGGACCGGACAGCCCTTAGCAAAGGGCCCCGGACTCCATACTCCCGGAGCACCCCCCACAGGGTGCCACGAGGGACACGGTCGAATGCCTTCTCCAGATCCACAAAACACATGTGGACTGGTTGGGCAAACTCCCATAAACCCTCCAGCACCCTAGAGAGGGTATAGAGCTGGTCCAGTGTTCCACGACCGGGACGAAAACCGCATTGTTCCTCCTGAATCTGAGGTTCGACTATCAGCCTTATTCTCCTCTCCAGTACCCTGGCATAGACTTTCCCGGGGAGGCTGAGGAGTGTGATCCCTCTGTAGTTGGAACACACCCTCCGGTCCCCCTTCTTAAAAAGAGGGACCACCACCCCGGTCTGCCAGTCCAGAGGCACTGTCCCCAACCGCCACGCGATGCTGCAGAGGCGTGTCAGCCAAGACAGCCCCACAACATCCAGAGACTTGAGGAACTCAGGGCGTATCTCATCCACCCCCGCTGCCTTGCCACCAAGGAGCTTTCCAACTACCTCAGTGACCTCAGCTTGGGTGATGGGTGAGCCCACCTCTGAGTCCCCGGCCTCTGCTTCCTCAGTGGAAGACGTGTCGGTGGGATTGAGGAGATCCCCAAAGTATTCTTTCCACCGCCCAACGATGTCCCCAGTTGAAGTCAGCAGATTCCCACCCCCACTGTAAACAGTGTTGGCAGGGCACCGCTTTCCCCTCCTGAGGCGCCGGACGGTTTGCCAGAATTTCTTCGGGGCCGACCGATAATCCTTCTCCATGGTCTCACCGAACTCCTCCCAGACCCGAGTTTTTGCCTCCACAACTACCCGGGCTGCAGTCCGCTTGGCCTGCCGGTACCCGTCAGCTGCCTCAGGAGTCCCCCGAGCCAACCAGGCTCGATAGGCCTCCTTCTTCAGCTTGACGGCATCCCTTACATCCGGTGTCCACCACCGGGTTCGGGGATTGCCGCCACGACAGGCACCGGAGACTTTACGGCCACAGCTCCGAGCAGCCGCGTCGACAATGGAGGTAGAGAACATGGTCCACTCGGACTCAATGTCTCCAGCCTCCCTCGGTATCTGGTTGAAGCTCTGCCGGAGGTGCGAGTTGAAGATCTTTCTGACAGGGGACTCGGCCAGACGTTCCCAGCAGACCCTCACAGTACGTTTGGGTCTGCCGAGTCTGTCCAGCTTCCTCCCCTGCCATCTGATCCAACTCACCACCAGGTGGTGATCAGTTGACAGCTCCGCCCCTCTCTTCACCCGAGTGTCCAAGACATACGGCCGGAGGTCAGATGAAACAACTACTCCGCCCTAGGGTGTCCTGGTGCCACGTGTAATGGTGGACACCCTTATGCTTGAACATGGTGTTCGTTATGGACAAACTGTGGCTAGCACAGAAGTCCAGTAACAGAACACCGCTCTGGTTCAGATCGGGGGGGCCGTTCCTCCCAATCACGCCCCTCCAGGTATCACTGTCGCTGCCCACGTGAGCGTTGAAGTCCCCCAGTAGAACGACAGAGTCCCCGTTCGGGGCACTTTCCAGCACCCCTCCCAGAGACCCCAAGAAGGCCGGGTACTCTGCACTGTCATTCGGCCCGTAAGCACAAACAACAGTGAGAGCCCTATTCCCGACCCGAAGGCGCAGTGAAGCGACCCTCTCGTTCACCGGGGTAAACTCCAACACATGGCGGCTGAGCTGGGGGGCTATGAGAAAGCCCACACCAGCCCGCCGTCTTCTACCGCAGGCAACTCCAGAGTAGTGGAGAGTCCAGTCTCTCTCAAGGAGTTGGGTTCCAGAGCCCAAGCTGTGCGTGGAGGTGAGCCCGACTATCTCTAGTCGGTATCTCTCGACCTCCCGCACAAGCTCAGGCTCCTTCCCCGCCAGCGAGATGACGTTCCATGTTCCTAGAGCCAGATTCCGTGTCCGGGGATTGGGTTGCCGAGGCCCCTGCCTTCGGCCGCCGCCCAATCCACAATGCACCGGCCCCATATGGTTCCTCCTGCAGGTGGTGGGCCCACGGGAGGTCGGCCCCACGTCCCTCATTCGGGCTGAGCCCGGCCGGGCCCCGTGGGTAAAGACCCGGCCACCAGGCGCTCGCCTACGAGCCCCAACCCCAGGCCTGGCTCCAGGGTGAGGCCCCGGTTGCGCCATACCGGGCGACGTAACGGCCTTTGTTCTTTTTAAATCCATATGGGGTTTTGAACTGCTCTTTGTCTGGCCCATCACCTAGGACCTGTTTGCCTTGGGAAACCCTACCAGGGGCATATAGCCCCCGACAACATAGCTCCTAGGATCATTCGGGCACTCAAACCCCTCCACCACGATAAGGTGGCAGTTCACAGGAGGAGTCTTTCAAATTATTATAATTTATGTAATTATATTTAATGAAACATTTCATAATATTTTTCAATTAAATATGATTTCAAATAAATATCATTTATTATCAATAACAAGAATAAGAATTATTATTATTATTATTAGAATAATAAAACGCAACAGTTTTAAGTATAGCTCTTTTGACCATCTAACAAATACTCAGAAACCACCCTAGCAAGAATATCCTAGTGATCACATGTTCCAAAACACCATTGCAACGTTGTTACATTTCCAGAAGAAAATGGTACTTGTGTGTGCAAATGTACAGCCACTGTGATGCTAAGGTGTTGTAGGTGGTTGCCAGGGAATATGCCGTTACTAGTAACACCCTGGCAACCACCTACAACACCTTAGCTTTCATTATCATTATTATTATTATTATATGGTGCAGCAATTACACAGTTAATCTTTTAATATATATTTTTTACACACAACATCATCAGAACTCAACTGAGTTGCACACAACCTCTTCTGTTAAACTGTCTTCTGTCTAAGCTATGGCAGTTCTGGTTAGCTAGCACATCATGGAAACCAACAGCACACACACACACATACACACACACACACACACACACACACACCAAACTCTTTTGTACATCTTTCATGTTTTTATGTGCTCATTCATCCCCCCCCCCCACCAAAACTTTCATGCCAACGCACATGTGCCAATCACAGCTTGTTACCAACCTGTTCTTAGTCTTCGAAACAGACATTGACGGAGGGTTGTTAGTTGAAAATAGATTGTTTATCCCTCTCTCTCTCCTCTCTCTCTTTCTGTGTCAGGAGCATAATGGAGGAAGAAACCCTGCTGCGAGAGAGACTTCAGGCTATAACAGTGAGTATCAAGCTTTTCTTTTTGTTAAGGGAATTGAGTTTTTTTTTTTTTTTTACATTGGCAATGGAAATATTATCACTTTAAATATTGTCCGGCTTTTTGTGTCAAGTAGGGAACCGCAAAACCTTTCTGAGTGTATATAACACTATAACACTGTTAGCCTTGATAAGTGAGGGTTTTAGTGTCATTTCAAAAAAAAGCACTTGTAAGAGTAACTAGTCATTGTAAAAGTCCCAACTTTATGTTCTTAATACTTTTGTGGCCTTGGTGACCTGAACCACACAACCATTAACTTTTTCCCCACCAGCATTTTTTTTTTTTTTTTTTTTAAAGTTGCCAGCCACCAGCAGTATATTTGATCATTTTTTTGTATAAATACCTGAACATGCAATATATCAAAATAAATAACAGAGCCTCTTCTTTTAAACAAACAGAAGTTTTATTCCAGCTTCATATGTTCTTTTTATGAACATTTGAATGTGGGTAAATTTCATGAAAAAAGCAAACAGTTGATAAAATCAATGGCCAGACAACAAATCAGAGTGATTAATCCATGTATTTCTGCTTAAGTGTGCTAGTTTCTGTCAGTATATAAACTCCATAAAAGACCATTCAGAGCATGTATGGAGATATCCGTCCATGTGTTATTTCTGTCCACACAGACATTGAGCTGTTTTTTATATATGAAGTCATTTATTAGGGAGTTAAAAATAATGCTGCAAAGCCTCCCTCTGAAAAAGACTATATTAGTTCTCACTATATGCTTGCTTGTGTTAATAGCAAGACATTAAATGCCACTAATAGAAAAAGAAACAACAAAAGAGCATGGGGTCAAGGTGAAACCGAAAAAGATTTAGGATCTTACTTTACATTGTATACGACTCTGTTTTCTCATCAGGACAAAAGAAGAATTCGAGAGGAGATCGAAAAGAAACGAAGAAACAGTGAAGAGGAGAAATTAAAGCTTCAATATTTAAAGGTATGCATTGTTATGAATAATAATAATATTTCTGTGTTGTTTTGTATATATATATATATATATATATATATACATATATATATATATACACAAAACAACACAGAAATATTATTATTATATTATATAATATATTATTATATTATATATATATATATATATATATATATATATATATAAAACGCGTCATGCCTGCTGTTCAGTCGTGATTTATTCACAATATAACACTAGCCTCAAGTATTATTGGTATTATAAAACGGTTATCACACAATATAACTATTAAAGCCAAAAATATGTATCAGTGCTACGTTCAAGAAGTAAAATCAGCAAATTATAGTCCCTGACCGTGGACAGCAACAGACAGTAGAGAAGACTTTTATATTGAAAAGACTGAATTGTTGTGAACATGGAACAAGTTGAAACAAGCAATTTACATTGTTAAGAGTGGCTTCTAAGGGTGTTGTGTAGTGATACACAGAACCGCTGGGTGAGCGGTCATAGAATAAAACACAGCTATTGACCAATCAGAGTCAAGGACGAACCCTTTTATAAATTTAAAATAAATTACAATTATATTATTTATAGATTAAAAATTTCGAATTTATTTTCATTGAAATATATTTCAATAAGTATTGTTATTATTGACAGAATAATAAAAAAAATAAAAGTTTAATTACTGAATGAATGTTTTCAAAAGATAATGTATTTTTTGTCAAATGATGATTACATTATTGCAACAGATTGTGTTTGCATTTTGTGATTGTATTGTATTCATTTACAACACTGTAATGTAAAGAGTCAGTTATCTTGATATGATATTCTGTGTTGCTTTCTTTGCACTAATAGAAAAAAACTCTACGTGAGCAATGGCTGATGGATGGATTGAGCGCAGTGAGCGAAGAGGAGCAAGAATATGCGAAGGCCCAGACTGAAGATTTCCAACAAAAGACTAAACTCCTGCAAAGCAATATCGACAGGTACTATCACATCTCCGCAAATGAAAAAAGTTTCATTATCACTAATGGTTCGCAAGGTTCACGAGAAACTATATTGGATTATTCTTGTTTAACCACTGTGATGGGCTTTCAGTGTTAGCCAAGGGTCAGACAGACCTCACTCACAGTATTACATAAACTGTCTACTTACACAACCCGCCTTGGCAGTGAGAGCCAGTCGACTTACGACAAGCTTTGTCTGGAAAAAAAACAAGCATTACGCGGAAGGTCATACCTGGCGCAGGAAGCATGACTAACACAACAAAAGGGCAAAATAACTGAAATCTTTTCAGAGCTATAAAATGAACCACTCACTCATAATGAGTTAATATGAGCTGCCGCAGAGTATCTGTGAGACACTCTCTGCCTGCTTTCTCCCTGTGGAGCTTTATTCAGACGGAATGGGAGTTTTCTTTCCAGCAGTTAAGATTGATTTAAGGACTCAAATCAAGAGCTTTCTCTTGACAAATAGACTCAGCAAGAAGATGATCTGCGGTTTAAACCAGGTGGATTACAAACAAAAAAGCAATCAGATGAAAATCTCCACCATTCATAGGACGGAGGTGGCTTGTCATTTCCTGTACGTTATCTTGACTTTATAGGCAAAAAACATAAAGAGGGTAAACCTTCTGAAAGTAAAAACTCATTTTTCGATATCATCAGCTCTCTGCACATGCCATAGGGAATGTTAAAGATTGAACAATACCAAAACATTACACAAGGAGGTGCCATTATAAAGAGTGATTTTCATGAAATCAGGCTACTTTAGACAGGAGTTAATTTGAATATTGCTTTTTTTCGGCATTAAAAATTTGATGTAAATAAATAATGGATGATGTGCAATAATGGTGAAACACTGGTTTAAAAGAAATTGGAGCTACTTCCTTTGTTTGATTATATTATATTATATCTTTAAAATATGCATTTCTCCCTGTTTAGTTTGTTTAACTTTTAAATGAAATTAAAAACATAGTTCACCCAAAAATGAGAATTCTGCCGTCATTTCCCCACTCTTATGTCGATCCAAACCCTTATGGATTTCTTTTTTTTTGTTTGTTTTTGTTTTTGTGAAACACAAAAGAAGAACAATGTTTACATTTATTTATATTTTTTTTAATCCATGCATTGAAATGTGTTGTTTTTATGGAAGCCTGTTACAACCACTGAAAGAAAAAAAAAAGAAAAGATTATTGTGACTTGAGATAAAAAGTCGCGAAAATCTTTTTTTTTTTTTTTTCCAGTGGCGGAAATGGGCTTCCATATGTTTTAGACCCCTTTGACTTTCATTGAATGGACAAAACCATTTGAAACATTTTCAAAATATCTTCTTTTAGTCACACAGGTTTGGTTCGACACAAGGGTGATTCATTTTTGGGTATTTAAGTAAAAACATTGTGTTGCATTATTTCATCTAAATATAACTGGTTTATAACACTTATAAAATAAATATAACATTATATATAACACTTAATAATGTCCATTAGTTAAATATTAGTTAATGTATAAACTAACATGAACTAACCATGACCAATACATTTGTTACTGTATTTACTGATCTTCATTATGAAAATACAGTTCACCATGTTACAGTGCATTAACTAAGATTTTAATAATGTATTAGTAAATGTTGAAATGAATATTAAAGATGAATAAATGCTGTAAAAGTGCACTTCATTATTAGTTCATGTTAACTAATGTAGTTAATTAATGTTAACTAATGGAACTTATTTTAAAGTGTTACCATATTACTAGTTTTATTTATATAGCACCTTTTAAAAACAGTGTTTACAATGTGCTTTACAGAAGAGAAAGACGATGTGATTTGAGATACTTACAGTGAGTCGATTGCTCAAAGAGAGTTCTACATCTTGGGACTGAAATGACTAAAAAAGATTGTTTTTGGTACAATCGGCGCGTTACCGTTGGATGTTCGGAGCAATCTTGCTTGAGTATATTTATTCAACAAATTAGAAAGTTATATTGGGGCATTAACATGAAGACATTTAAAAACAAATAAGAAGATCATCAATTCTTTTTTTTTTTTCTGCACCTTGACAGAATAGAGCTGGAGATTGCAGCTCTGGAGACGCAAGAGCTGGAGATTTCTGCAAAAGAGGAGCGTCTTCTGAAACAACTGAAGGAAGTGGAGAAAACTCCAGAGGACATCATAAAGGTATTGCTTGTGTAATCACTTTAACAGTCCTGGAGACTCCTTACCGCTTATTACAACACCAATCCCTTAAATTGGATCAGCTTTTGAGTTGGGAACAAGGGAAATCATTACAACGCAACATGCTGTGAAGATGCCCCTTGGCTTCAAATTGACGTCAAGATATAATTGTTTGATGCCAGTCGGTGCTGTGAGAAAAGGATCTGTTTGCGTGATTCGAGATGTGATTTGTGTGAAACTTGGTTTTGTTTTATATCTTCCTGTCTCTTCATTAAATCCGGTTTTTGCTACTGCAAACTACTGTATTTCCCCCCAGGAAGTAAACGCAAATATCCTCCCAGGTAAAGAAATTTCTTCTTTTTTCTATATTGCTATTTGTACAGCATTCTTCCCGTGACACTTCCTCAATAGACGTTTGTATTACTTACAGAGCCAGTCCAATACATCTACACTGCCATACCTGATGTTCCGAAGTGCTATACTCCCACAACTAGGAGGAGAAGCGTCACACCAGGAAAATACGCAACTGATGAAGAACAGGAGAAAAAAGGTACAACGCAACAGCTACTCTTCTCACCTCCAACTATAATCAGCACAAACATGCCATGCTTTCCTGAATATGTTGTTTAATCATGTCATCAAACTGTCCGTTTCTGTAATTATAGCAATTCAAGGTACATAAATGCTGTTTTCAGTTTTTGGAAAAAACATGAAAAAGATGGTTTGCATGACTGTAATTATGGGCATGACATAGAATTATAAAAGGGGCCCAATAATCAAATTATGAACCCTGAACAGGATATTCTATATATAGATACAGATAGTAAGATCATACTTTTTTTTTTTTTTTTTTTTAAATTAAAGCAATAAGCTTTAGAAAAATTTAAATGAAAACAATTAAATTCAATAATAATAAATTCTATAGAAACAATATTAAATTCTAAAATATTCTTTATTAAAATTAAAAAATATATATGTAATTTTAAATTGTAATTAAAATATTGCTGTTTTTACTGTATTTTTGATCAAATAAATGCAGTCTTGGTAAATATAAGAGACTTCTTTCAATAACATTAAACAAATCTTTTCAACAGTAATGTATTTTTAAATCTTTTATGTTTTAAATATATTTTAATGAATCTCATGATTTGATATGAGGTTGCTTGTATTTAACGCTGTTCTTTCCTTTCAGCTACGTACACCATGAAGATCAGTGTGGAAAAAGATCTCCGCACTGGTGAGAGTCACATCCTCTCCACGACCACCATTGCACCTCTGGATCTCCAACAGCAAGGGATCAAAGTCTTTGAAGATGGGCGCAAATCTGTCTACGCCTTGCCATCTGATGGCCGGGACTCCCAGAATGAGATGAATGAGATGAGCCGTCTTGAAGTAGAGGAACTTCTGATGAAAGCATCTGAGAAGAAAGTCCCATCAGATGTGGAATACCATGAACCTGTGTTTTCCAGCCCGTTTAGTAGACCCACAACCCCTCAGAGGACAGAAAGAGGTTACATCAGCCTTCATGGCTTTCAGATGCCCAACAATAACCAGAGTCCTTTCCGGGCCGAGAAATGTCCCAAACAAGAAGTTCTTTACATTCCAACCACTAAAACCAACCAGTATTTGGAAACCAACCAACCAGCCCAAAATGGACTGTACGCTAACAATGAATACAGCGACATAACCAGGATCAGCCCTGCATCTTCTCCCCCACAAGAGTGTGAAGAACAGCTTCGGATAACTCCAACAGCAGATTCCGGGCTGGGATTTGGACGGTATTCCCCTCTGAATTCAAAAGAAGACTCTAGTCTCAACTTTGTGAGCTTCCTCCCACCCGAGGTGGAATCTGGTGAACCTGTTACCATGATCTTCATGGGTTATCAAAATGCTGAATCCGATGAGGAAGATGAAGGAATTCAGGCTGAACTGGTAGTTATTGGTGAGGATAATAATGATGATGATGAAGATCCCGAGGAAGCCCCTTTGTCATACCACCCTCTGGGCTACCGCAGCAAGATCTTCAAACCCAACAGTATAGTGTACCGCTCTGAGATCAGGCCTGGTGCCATCAGAACCTCCATCTCTGGAAGACACACGTTTGGAAATGAAACTGAAGACCCGATAGCCACAGGTACCATTCGAAGATTGAGGAGACACTTTGGTTTCTAACAACCTTTCTTAGTTCCTTACATTTATTTAAGTTATTGGTAACACTTTATAATAAGATTCCATATGTAAAGTTAAAGGGATAGTTCACCTATAAAATAATCACATAATATGTAATATAATAATATTAGCGTTCACACCAATGCACAATATTGTTCTGCACTTATTTCATATCTGCCACTTTAATTGCTCTTTTAAGCAGAAATGATTTGGCTACACTTTATTTTACGGTGTCTTTGTTACACTGTAATTATACAGAATAATATTAAGTAACTACATGTACTTACTATAGGTTTAGGATTAGGGTTTGATTTAGGTTAGGGTTAGTTGCATGTAGTTATACATCATTTACAGTTATTACTATAGTAACTACATGTAACATATGTAATAATGACACTGTAAAATAAAGTGTTACCAAGGATTCTGATTGGCTATTAATGTCTTTAACTTTCATCAGCTGGAAAAAAAAAAAAAAGTTCTAAATAGTGATTGGACTCCACTGTTCTCATAGAATGGTTTACTAGAAGGATTATTAAAACTTTATCATTATCATAACTACAATGGTTATCGTCTTTGGTGTGAACGGGCCTTTTCTCGCCATCATTTACATCATTATAAATATTTGGAAAAATGACAATGGAAGTCAATGGGCTCCAATGTTGTTTGGTTCTTTGAGATATCTAATTGGAACAACATGAGGTCGAGTAAAAAGATGACAGAATATTAATTTTTGTGTGAACTATCCCTTTTAATGCATCAGGTATCATGAAGATTCACTTTTATAGCATTTATTAATCTTTATTAATACATTTCAAGTATTTAGTTCACCCAAAAATGAAAAATTATCTACTCACCCATTATATACTCGCCCTCAAGCTATCCTAGGTATATAAGACTATATTCTTTTAGACAAGCACAATCTAAGTTATATTAAAAATATCCTGGCTCTTCCAAATGTTATAATGGTAGTGAATGGGGGTTGAGATTTTGAAGCTCAAAAAAGTGCATCCATCTATCCATCATAAAAATAATCCACATGGCTCCATGGGGTTAATAAAGACCTCCTGAAGCGCAGTGATGGGTTTTTGTAAGAAAAATAATAACTGGCTTCTGACAACAGCCGTACGCAAGTCTAGTTCCGGCGTAATACTGACCTCTGACCTGAGGACAGAGCAAAACAAAACTCCGGTCACGAATTAGAAGTCTAAAATGAGGATTTTTAAAGAGAATTGTAGGAGGATTTTGATATAATAGAAGAGGAGCTTGAGTTTGTTGCCCAGGCATATTTGCTTGAACCGCGAGAGGCGTCTGCTCTCACCTAAGCCTACACTGCTCCTACGTCATCCGTCGGGTCAGAGGTCACTCTTCTACCAGAACTTGACTTCTGTATGGCCATCTGCCAAAAGTCAGGTATTATAGTTTATAAAGTTTTAAATATGTGTATTTTTCATACAAAAATGCATCAGTTTGCTTCAGAAGGCCTTTATTAACCCCCTGGAGTCGTATGGATTACTTTTATGATTAAGATGGATGGATGCACTTTTTTAGGCTTCAAAATTTCAAGCACCATTCACTACAATTATAAAGTTTGGAAGAGCCAGGATATTTTTTAACATAAAAAGCCATGGTATAATCTTTGGGTGAACTAACCCTTTAACGTTAGTTAATGTGTTATGAATAAACATAAGATAACAATAAACAATAGTATATTTATAAATTCTCATTAACCTGGACTAATAATTGCTTTAAAATAGTTTAGTTCATGATACTTAATGTTTTAACTGATGTCAAACCTTACTGTAACTTTAAGCATCCACACATGTGATGATAATAATAATACATACATACAAATGCATGACATGCATGAAATGACACTACACAATTGTTTGTCTTAACAACTGTCTTGTTTTTATATGAATAATAAAATAATTTCTGCTTTCACATTAACATGCTGTCGTCATATTTTGTTTTTATTAGTACAATGAAAATTCTTTCAGCAATATGACAGGATTTGCAAATCAGGTAGAAGCTTGAGATTTAAAAGGTGAAACTGTTCTCACAAAAATCTGATAACTTTTAAAAAGTTCAATAAAATACAAGAACATTTTAGAAAGGAAGTCCCATATTAATTTATTGTAGTAACGATTTCTGTGGCGGAGACTATGGTTACCATGGATGCAATGGCTGATAAAACATAATGGCTTTTAGATATCTTTATGAACCACTATTCATGTTATTCACGCCTTTATTTTGTTTCATTATAGGTTCAGCCGTTTCCGACAGCTAATGTGTGATTTAGCGTAGTTTTTTTTTCTCTCCACCCGAGTAATGCACCGTTTCTGTCCATTTGCTATAATTGAACACTTTGTCCTTGGTTGCTTTTAAGACGTTGTGTCTGTTCAAGAGGTCTTTCATAACATCTGCTAAAGAGAGAGTTATGTAATAATCCTTGGCTTGCGTTACATAAGATGCAAAATTAATGCTAAAATCTGCGACGTTCATTGTTTTCTCTGTTTTGTCATCCCCTCATTTTGGCTTGCCAGTGCAGGGTAAACGTGATAACTGCAATGCCATCATCCCCTCTTGTGACAGACCACAGACAAATCCATTTCTTTAATTGATTGATTGGATTGTACTGGATTTTGATTGGCTTTCTAAACGTTGAACCTAACTGACTAACCACCTGCATGCAGAATATCCAGGTGTGGTTAAACTAAAATGTTCTTACTGTCTACTCCACAGCGCTGCCAATGAAATGTCTCAGCTAAGAAAAAACACGTAACCTCTTCAAAGCAAGATTACAATGTCGGCAGTTGATGGCTGTGTTTGCTGATGAGGATGGAAAGGACTGAGAGACTGATGAGAAAAAAAATCCCTGCTTATGACATGAATCATATTTGAGTTCCATCATGTTGTACTTAAAGTTTTTCAGTTGAAAGTTATGTCATTTATGTTGCTTTTTGGTGATGTTTTTTTTTTCTATTTAATCTAGTGAATTAGATCTTTCTTTTTTTTCTGTCCCCTCCCTAAAATTTCCCTTTGCAGGGACAAATTTTTTTTTATCAGGTGACTTAATTGCAATTACATTTAAAAAAACTCAGTTGGGTCTTGCCAACACACTCACTGCAAATTTAATTTTTTCCCAATCAGCACTGTTGTAATTTTTTCCCAGTAAAAAACATCCTTAAAATAATATACATTTATTTTATCAGATATGTGTTTTTTAAAGACATTTATTTTCTTTTTGTCAACCGTAAATGTAACAAAAGCAATTAGTGGGTTTTTGAACAAGAAAAAGAACAGGAAAAAACATCCAGTGGGGTAAAAAAAAAAAAAGAGAATATATTCAAAAATTCAATATATTGTCTGAAATCAAGTTTTAATATTTTAGGCATTTTATAAATGTGTAAATTTATCCTGCTTAGATTTTTTTTTTTTTTTTTTAACAGTAAACCAAGGCAAAAATACTGATTAAGAATATTATTTTTTGCAGTGTAATGCATGTTGACGTGATACACAACAAGAGTGACAAGAGTTTACAACCGCAATATGATTTCTGACGCATTAAATTGTCGCTTGATCTTAAACTTTGTCACAGCGTCAGTGCAAAGGGCAGGTTTTTGAATGAACCGTATTACGACAGATTCTCGAAAGATGAGAAACCAATTACATGAAACCTTGAGAATATGCTTGATTGACAGAAAGCTTTTAAGAAATTCCTTGTGAGACTGTGTGCGTGTGTCGGAACGGCTGAGGCTGCTCGGCTATTGGCTGTTTCTGGTACATTCAGAGTAAGTCACAGTCTCTGTGGTTACAGAGAAGCAGAGCTTCAGCCAAGACAGAATCGCTGAGCACATACCCCATCCTCTGTCTGCTCGTATCACAACAAGGTAGGACACGGAGAACTTTATAAATAGTCTGATGTCTGCTTTATGAATATGGGGTGAATGAACTTGTTTAGGTTTTATATGTAGTTTATACTGGATTGCTGTTATATATTTTTCAGTGGTGCTGTAAAGAATGTAAGGTTGAAATGCTCTAACAAAGAGATGCTAAACTCTGTGGATTTGTGCTAATGTGGTCTAAAGAGACTTGATTTTGTGCAAACAAGTGTGTGAGAGTGTGTGCTTGCGTGGGGTGATAGGTTTCTGTCTGCAGTATTTTTTTTTTTTTTTTAAGAGACTAGTCAGAATGTGGATTTTTTGACATTTACTGCATTTTATGTCAAACTTATTGCATCATAAATGTGAGAAATGAGATTGAAAAAGAACTTGGATTGATACTTGAAATGTATTATTGCTACATTTTTATAATCTGGCTTTGGTGGCATCCGTGACATGCATCTTTAAAGCATTATGAATTAAAAATGTCATATCAATAAAACTCTATTTTGGGCTTGTATTCATCAACGTCCTCTCTAATTTGAACCTGAAGCATGAAGATGTTGCTGTCGCTGTGGAACAACATGCAGAACAGAAGCTGTGAAAGTTTAATTAATCCCAGGCTGCTTGTACAAACCTCAAACACTTCAGAAAATGTGGAATACGAGATCTGAGATGTTGTCAGACAGCATCAGCACTGGGCTTCTCTGCTGAACGTGTGTGTGGGTGTGTGAGTGTGTTTTAGAGTGAATTAAAGTGCCCGCGTGGGTGAGTGGAGGCGTGTGTGTGTGTGTGTGTGCGTGTGCCTGGGGTAAATGTGAGACAGAGATGGATCCTCTTTGGAACTGATTACAGATGAGAATGTCTCCTGCTCCAATTCACCCTCCCATTAATGCAGAGAACAGCAGTGAGCTGCCACATGAACTGCTATTAATGTGTCAGCAAAAATGTTGGTAACACTTTTTATGGAGACCGTATGTACTCATATTATACAGTATTCATAATGGCTTTTTATAGAACTTAAAATCAGGTACGTTCCTTTAATGAATTGAAACCACAATTGTAAAACTTGAAAATTCATATTTAAAACACAGGATACTCACCATATATATATATGTATGTACACACACACACATAAAAAAAGCATGAATATAAAATCATAATTATATTTTATAATAAAGTTAAATTAAATATAAATATTATATATATATATATATATATATATATATATATATATATATATATATATACATATATATATTATATCTATTTTTTTTTTCAGAACACTTTCAATGAAGCCTAAATGTTTATAATACACAATATCTGTATTTAAATATATTTTTATTATATATATATATATATATATATATATATATATATATATATATACTGTATATTGTATGATTGTATATACATTCTGTATATATAATTTTAATACGCCATATTTGTTCTAGGTCTAAAGTTATTCTTCATCGTATTTTTGTATATATTCTCTTGTTGTATTAAAAACTTCTTTAATTATGAGCAGCTCCTAAAAATAATGCAGTTAATTTTTACAGAAAAAGAACAGTCATTCCATTCATTTTTCCATTCATGCTGATGATTCTATACAGAAATTTCCTTTGGAGACATTTGTGTCCTCGTTTACTCTGCTCTCATGCCACATAGCGATTCTTATCACCCGAGAGCATCGCCTTCCCATTTCCAAAGGCTCAATGCCAGTCACATACATCTGAATGGCCACCCACGCTCCAGCCCCCCAGCACCTGTACTGTGATGCTCCACACAGGTTATTATTTCCTTCTGAATAGAAGAACCTTGAGCATAAAATGCTTTTTTTTAATGGCCTATGCTTGCACAATGATGCGCACAGCTTAAAGATCCCGCTTAAGACAACTTAAGATATAGAAGTTCAAAATGTATCTCTCGAATGTATTTATCAGTTATAGCTCCGCCCCAACTATGCCACATTGACATCACTTCCTGAAAGGAGCTATACAAGGAAATCCATCAGAAAGCCTGACACATGACCTCAATGACAAGCCACTCATTGATCAGCCAGCTAAAACTGCAGCTGTTAATGCAAAAACACTGCAGCGGCCAATCAGAGTGGAGCGTTTGTAACAGGAAGATGCCCTGAGGTGACCACTCATGCCAACATCAGTGACATCAGACCAACTCGCAATGGCATTTCTGCCAATAACTCCCATATCAGGCCAAGTTCACTTCCTATCCATGCATCCACAAAATATTTTCTCGTGCCCAGAGTGCATGCAGGTTTCACCGGGAAGATTTTCTTGGCAAGGTGGTGATGATCTCCTTCTGGCTCCTGTTTCTAAAGCTCACGGTAGGTACTGGGACATGCTGGTACCTCCGTCTGCCTTCAATGCAAATGTTATTGTCACTGAATAATTTATGGAATACAGATTGTCAGGACACAAATGCTGAATCGGAGAGGGTGCGAGAGTGTTGAAGTTTTCTCACAAGCTGAGCTGCTAGAGGAGGAGCTGGGTAGGGGGGTGTTGCTATGGTAGTCAACACTTTACCGCTTGTCATTTTCATGAGGCTTTGTGCCTTTTGTGTTGCTTGATTGGGGTGAAATGGGCAGGCGCTGAAGTGGATGGTAATTTCACATAATTTTGACTGTTTTTAGTGGTCGCATTAGCATGCCGCTTGAGTTTGGAATGATTGTGGGAGACTTTCATGCAGTGCTGGTAATTATTCCAAACAGACATCAAGAATCTCAAGCCAAAGTGATGTAAACAACTTGTGAAATCTTTGAATGGTGCCTGTCAATTCGTGCATTTTGATTTCAGCAACACCACCACATTGTACTGATATTATGTTATGTTCGGCATTAAAAATGTGTAATTGTGGTTTTGATGTTGTGAGAGAAAAAAAAATCCCCTCTCTAATCCCCATGGCAGCTGATTTTGTCTGTCGGAGCGTTTGAGCGTTAGATCACACATCAATTTGGCACTTGGCAGTTGGTACGAATGAGATCAGAAAAATCCATGTAAACAAACCACGCTGCCATGATCAGACGCCCTGCAGCGGCGCATCAACAAGACAAGACAAATAATAAGATGAAATGTGTGATTGATTGTTAATTCTAATATAATATGCACTCTAAATGTGCAGAAATATGAACATGTAAGAAAACCTGTGGTCAGTAGCAGTCTATGAGGGAGTTGTATGTCAGTTGATTTCACCCTAAAGGGGATTTCTTCTTTCTTTTCCTTGCCTGGTCGGATCAAGAGCCTCTGATGCTGATTAACTGCAGGACACAAGTTTGTCAGGATAAGAGCCAGTTCTGCAGACTTATATAATGAGTCTACTTATTTCTGCCTAGTATAACCCACTTTTGTGAAATAATTCACTGCAATAGTAATCAATGCTTCCACTTTCTTCTTAAAACCTGCCTGGAATGATCTCATGGGGGGAATAAATGTTCCCTATTTTACATAAGGAAACCCAGGTGAATTTCAAACGCCTGTTTGTAACGTTACATGTTAAAAATAAAGTTCACACTTGTGTTAAACAGATGTAACAAGGTGGGATTTGGGAGAGTCAGTTCAAAAGGTAAGAATTTCTGTGCAGAGTGAAACTAACGCTTGTAACTAACCTGGTTTTTGAAGTGCTGTGCAATTACGACATTAATTTTAACACTTGACACTGAAGATTAGGGGGAAAACCATAGGTGTTACATGTTTAGCAGTGCTTCTTCTATCACCCCATTTCATCTCTGCCTCAGTAAAAATCTCTCAATTCTACTTACCTGAACAAGTGGCTGTAGTAAACTATCTGAGGTTATTTCACTCTGAATTGTTCTTTACATTAAATAGGCCGCTATGCTTCCCTCACACACTAGATATTCGCATTTGTTCTGTTTCAGAAGGTTCCATTAAAACCAGGACCGAATGATCTCGATTACGTTCGGTTCTGTTAACGGTTATGGCATATCTTCTTCTGTCGCGGACTGAGCACGGTATTAAAATACTCGGAAAGTGTCCCATGCGTTACTTTGCAGCACAAAGCACACGAGTCTATTAAGCGAATGAGTCTCATGGTTCTTTTTAGGGATTCACATACAGAACGATATGTGAAGTCCCGAGCTAATGATTAATATGAGCCGGAACTTTTAGTTGAATCAATACATACAGTGCGATCAGTGAAGTCAAATCACTGAGCAAATGACACGTTTTAGCCAGTTCTTTTAAGTGATACAGAAAAAACTCCAAATCAGTTGGAGCAGCTTCTCAATTCTACTCACTACGCACTTATTTAGGCTACTGAACAGCAAGCCATTCATTTGATGATGTCCGACTCCATGGCCAACTCAAGGCTCGTGAGACTTAAAACATTGCTGTTCATAAGACAATGTGCAGTTAAAAACACAATTTATTTGTATTTTGTAAAAAATAAATAAATAAATAAATAAAAAACTAAATTTGACACCTCATTTTTTGTCCTCTTATTTAAAATTTATTAACAACAAAATTGTATTTGTTTCCTCAAATTTAAATAAATCGGTAATGGAACTATTAGAGAATTGTAATTCAATTACTCAGTATTGAATGCAATCAAATGTGCCACCATTCCTAATATATTACAGGGGTTTTACTTTATTTGCAAAAGCTATCAGTCAAGCATTAACTCGCAACCTTTTGCAAGGAATATTACTTTGAGCCACATCAGCTCAAGCTCAGGAATCTCCCTATAAAACAATCAGCCCTGAAAAACTTTCTCAGAAATTTAGTATTACATAAGATCTGAACTAAACATGTGTGGGTGCAAATTAGCTTTGAAATGCTGTGAATGTTTTGGTGATTAGGGAAATGAGATTTCTCTTTCTGCTTTTGAATTTCTTTGTCGTCTTTTTCTCTTGCAGGGAGCTACGACTGAACTTGAAGAGGTGGATAGACTGGAAGAGATCGCAGGTTGTTCTCATCCTGAGAATCCAGAGCATACAGAGCTGAAGTCCTCGTCTGAGCCTGTAACCATGGAGACAAGTGAAAACTCCGGCACAGCAAACATAATCGACTTTGAAATGGAAGTCCTGGAGATTGAGTTACCTGAGACCAAGGACACAGGAAACATAAATGAACAAGTTTGTTATGATGCTGATGTTTTAGAGTCAATTAGTACAAAAGTTGTGGTTGACATTTTAGCAGGCCTACCTCCTACGGAGACCAAGACTGATGATCTTGAAGACGTTTGCACTCCAAAAGAAGCACTTGTCTTGGAAGACACTCAAGAAGAACTTTATCGCAATGAGTCAATTACCTCCTCTATATCCGACACTCCGTCAAGCGCTGAGAGCGTGTATGAGAACGACATCACGCATAAGAGGCAAGATTCGCTAAGACAGGAACCATTGGAGAACATTGAACCAGTGGAGAACATTGAACCACTGGAGAACATTGAACCACTGGAGAACATTGAACCACTGGAGAACATTGAACCATTGGAGAACATCGAACCATTGGAGAACACCGAACCTCAACCAGATGACATTGACGATGCAGATATGTTAGACCCATTGGGTATAGACTCACATGAAGCCATCCTAGAAAGTTTTGGATGCGAGGATCCAGAAGAAACCATCCTTGAGCACTACATCCGAGAAGAAGTACTGTCAGACGTCTCCACAGAGTCCTGTCATGACCCAGATGAAATAGACGAGTGTCTTCGTGTCGAAATAGCTGCAGCGTCGTCAGACAGCGAAACCGATGAGAAATGGAGGTGCATCTTCTCTTCCTCCATCAATAAGGAAGATGATGATTCCTACCTTGACAGCCTTGAGCTGAGCGCACAAGAACTCTTTATTCAAAAACCAGAAGTTCTGAATACTGAGGAGGATTCAAAGGAAACTGAAGAGCAGGAGGTTCCGGTGGGAGAAGAAGTGCTAGAACAACCAGAGAATGAGCCAGATCAGCAAACGCAAGAGATAGCTTACAATCCTTCCACACTGTTCCACGGCTTGTCCAAGATTTCCGAAGATGACGAGGAGCTTGGACGAGGCTCAGCAACCCACAAGAGCAATTCATTCGATTCCGTCAAATCCGATTCCAGCAAAAAGGTGCCGAAAGATTACTGTGTGATTCAGGAAATGAAAAGTGAGAATGTCAGTACAGAGCATGTGGATTTCAAAGTTGCTCGCCAACAGTGGCTAGAGATTGAAGAGCAAACAAAAAACTTGACACACCCATCCAAGCACACCAACAACTCGATCTGGCACCTGCCAAGGTAGTCACAGTTTCATGTATACGCCTGTCCGCAACATCGACAGGCCCAAGAGGGACCTTGAGAGCTTGACGCTTGCAGAAGACTATGTGCACACCCAGTTTAGCCCTTGCTCTGAGGATTCAGGTCTGGACGACTCTAGTTACAGATCACCATTTGACGACCCGGAGACTCCAATTGAGAAAGAGATTCGCCTAACCATGGAGCGTGAGGAGAAGCTGAGGCGTGAGAGGGGAATGTCAAAATCGTACTCCAGTGACTGCGTACAGATGAGGGTGAGATCTGCTAGCTTTAACCCTGGAAAACTATGCCAAGAAGTCGATGAGAAAAGGAAGATGTTTGAGCACCAGGATGACGACGGTAGTATATCCAAATCTCTCAGCAGCCAGATGCCATCTTTCATCATTACCTCCTCACCAACCAAAAGCTCACAAAAACAAGACTTAGGCACCAACAGTGTTATCATTCTCGAGCCAGAGAGCCGTTCCCTCCAAGTCCACGGCATGGAAAGATGGTGTCCTCCAAATCTGCTGACTGGAGACCTGAAGATACCCCTAATCTCATCATTCTGGAGACATCAAACCTCATCATTCGAAGTGCATCTGAGTTCAACTTGAATTCTGCTTCTGAGGAAACCCAGGAGAAGATGTTCCTCAACAACCCATTTTTTAAGCTGCGGTCCAGGAGTACGATATCTCTCGTCGATGAGGAGATTAAGATGGTGAAGCAGCGAGAAGAGGAACTGAAGCGTCAAAGGGCCAGTATTTACTCGAAGGATCACTTCCTGATGTCTCCAAACCGTTTGGACAGCTCATTGTTTACAGGTACAGCATGCCAACAGAAAAATACAGAGAATCCCATTGATCTGAAGTAACATATCATAAGAAAGTTGAAAAGACCTCTTAATTATTGGTTAATTTAATTTCAGATGATGTGCCAATTAAATGTAAATCATCCCCTTCATCTCCAATGAAAACATGCAGAATGGATCGGTCAGCTTTGTCATGTGATCATCGAGTAAGTATGTGTGTATGTCTCTACAAAACCCTATCTATCTATCTATGCAGAGTCACGACGACAACGTTGAATTTAGTTGAATATCGTATTGTCTATATGGAATTACACATTTTATGTAATTCAATGTTAAAAACTGTTTATAATATTACGTTGCCCAGTGGTTGAAAAAAGTTTTTAAACAGAATATTGAAAATGTAATCCCTTTTATTGTCCTCCAACTAGTTTCCTGAAAACTATGCTGGAGGTCGACGTAAAAGTGCCATGGCTTTGCGCTGGGAGGCAGGGGAGTTTGCAAACAATGAGTAAAAAAAAAAAAACAAGACGGACACTGATCATCAATTTGCAGCTGTTTTACGTAAGAGAATTTTCAATGCTCAAACTTGTTTATTGTGACAGCATATACACTTGCTACTGTTGCTTGTGTGACTTTGTTATTGATCCAGAAACAAATCTGCATAAGCCGAGATGCCTAAATGTTATTTGACTGTAATGTTTCATGCATATATGTGATTCCTCTTTGATGAGGTATCTAGAGAGTCTTATAAACCATATTTTTTAGTGTTTTGTCTATGAACTTGAGGAGAAAATGTACTGTATATTCATATTGTATTTTCTTGTATGGCAATGTTTGTATATCCCTAAATTATATGAAAATATGAAACAGTTTTAAAGGGTTTTAGGATAAAATTGAAGTCAAAATATTCACAAAATGGATGTATTTTGCTAAATACCACAGAAAACATCAATTTGGTATCTTTTGTCAAAAGGAAATCATTGAATATGAATTTGATTGCTATGATTGCTCTTGGAATCGAGATTTTTTTGACGATACTATTCTGCATCCAGACAACATTTCAATACTTCTTAAGCTTAAATATATTTAGAAAATCATCTACCATCTAAAAATGACCTGTTGCTTTGTTGTCCACAGAAAATGTGCATATTTGTCAAACCGCCATGCTTATAAAACAGTATTGCTTGCTTACCTTGCAATCACTTGTTCAAAATAGGAATTCAAAAATAAATGTCAATTAAAAGCAACTGTCTTTTTACTAAAAAAAAAAAAAGTTAACTTTGCTGAAGGGCAAATGCACCAGATTGTCTCCGTTTCCTCACACAAACATTTTATTTCACACACAAATAAATTGCATAATATTCAATCTATATGAAATAACTCACCAAAAGATGATTTTAAAGAAAGGCAGCAGCAGATGTACCCGTTCTTAAACTGCTGAAATAACGATGTAAAAAGATGCATTACTACATAATATATGCACACATTCTAGAGGATAAAGCCAGTAACACCAATTAATAAAAAAAAAAAGAAGTTTTATTTAAAGGCAATAGATCTGTCACACATTTGTGCAAAAACCTTCATTAAATGGTCCATTTCATCCAAACTACATTCAGTCTTTGTACAGAACGGACACATTAGTCTTCAGTGTGGTTGTAAATGTTTACATCTCAGGCAACAGTAACAGTCTTTAAATCCACAATTCACTTTCAGAAATCCTCATCCATTATTGCATATTTAGAAAAAGACACACAGCGTAAATTACTTGATCTGTAAACACGGTCATTAATGCTGTCCCCAAATAACACAGAAAGGGAATATGTTCTTCAGATTCGATAAAAAAGCAGATAAGCATAAGTTGTTCTTTACAACAAATAATTTTATAGGTAAGCCATTTAACATTTATAACAAAAATAAATTACAAAAAGTTCTAAAATGTATACATCTAAATTGATTTATACCTCAGCAGTAAAGAAATGTAATTTCAAGTTAAACAAATTCATTTTAAATAATCACTTGTCATACGTAATTCTTACTCCATACTTCTTTGGCTTGTTGTAACATAGGCACAATTAGTGAAAGTCCCAGAGACTAAATGTGGAAACGACTGATGAGAGTGTGTCATACTGAACTGATGGACCAAAGGAGAACAGTCACAAACGCAAGATTTCCACAGAGATAAATAGCCAGAACTATGTTTTTAAAACAAGATTCCTAAAAAAAAGAAACAAAAATGCAATGGATATATTAGGGTACCACATTAATGAAATGCACGTTTGTGGTGAGGAAATAAATACAAACTCAACTCACCATGCTAGAGCTGTCATTCTCATCAGGGACAAACATAATCTCCTCTTTGTCATCAGAATTAATATGTTCAGTGTAGATTTTGACGTTTTTAAAATATTTACCTGAAAAACACAAATACACAAAAAATTTATATTACTAATATTAATATAATAAAATTATATATATATATATATATGTGTGTGTGTGTGTGTGTGTGTGTAAAAAAACATGTACATACATAATCAGGTTAGGCACAAATAAAGAAGCATAGTATAAAAGCATATTGTTTTGCTCTGAAAGATTGCGGTATTTCAAACTGATTAGCATTCAATCCAACATGTCAATTACTAACGCAGTATAATAAAACCTTTTCCAACTGAATGGATTCATACAGAGACTCTAAGAAACACTACTCATAAACACACTAAATACACATACAGAACACACATGGTTGAGGGCAGTTTACTGACCTATAGGTAAAAACCCCCTTCGATGGACTTCCAGAACCAAATCTGCCACGACAAACCATACCACAATGAACGCCAGGACCCCTGTGGACCATGGAGCAGGCAGGAGCAGAGCTTGCTGATGGATCCCGAGGAAGATGGTGACGACTAAAACACACAGTGTTGAATAACACTAATATTTCAGGCAACCTTAACTAATATGCTACCTGAATCATAACATGACAAGCCTCTATAAATATATAACACAACATATTATATATGACATGCAAAAACTAGACAATTCTGACAAAACTGTTCACTGCGCAATTTTACTGAAGTTCCAAAGCCGCTTTCTGCTGTCAACATTGTTGTTAATATAAGATCTGAGCTCCATAATTACGCATTCAAGACTATTCCGTCTTACCAGCCACGATTTGGACTATTGTTCCAGTCCCAAAATGCATCCAGTTGAAGATGTATCTCCTGAGAGCAGGTTTTACAGACAAAACAGACAGACATTTCAAACATGGCCATTTCAATCACAATTAATATTACACCCGTAATTCAAAAGTGATCTACACCTTTTAAAAAGTTCGCAAAATCGTATAGACCCTCTCTTGTGATCCATGACAATGAGTGACAAACGTTTTAAATAATTAAAAATGTAACCATTTGAAAAAGCAGAAAAAAAAATGACTTTGGACACCAAATGTACCTGCAAATATAGAATCACCCACATACTGCAATGTAAGCTATTAGTTCATAGTAGGCATTTCTTTTCTGGCTGTATTATGCAATGCTCCTGTTTCCAGGAATTACCTGGAGGCATCTGGCGCTGGTCTGAAAAGTGCCATGACAGGTTGGATGACAGCGAGTACCATGACAACACAGCCCAAATAGGGGTGTATGCCTGCCCGCTGTGGACAATACATTACATATTATCATTGACTGTATTAATGAAGCTAATTTTATCAATAAACTCTGATTCAACAAACTTCATGAAGAAATTAGTAATGACAGGGAACAACTTTTCAAAGGCTGCCAAAGTACAACGTATTATTTTGTGAGGGGGCAGGCTTGACCACCGTTGCCATGGAACAGGGCGCCCTCTGCTGGTCACACACGGAAAATGGCAGAAGCTCTGACAGATACTTGGCAAGAGGAATGTCACAGATGCCCCTGGTGAGTCACAAATGTGTCCCTCATGCTCAGCCTTGCAGATGGATACATGTGTCAGCTTGAGGCTCAAATAAGCCAGAAGACTTGCAGACTTAATAAAATACTCGATTAAAACTGTGCTTGATTAGTCCCTGAAGAAAAGTTGGTATGTTTTTCAGAAAAGGGCCAAAAAGACGCCACATGATGGGTCACTTCTGATGAACATGGGACATTCATTGGCTCTTTTTTTATTTTGAGCAGACAGCATGTGGGTCTGACACACTGACAGCACTGTTGAACAGTCAGAGGTGTGTGATGAAGGTGGTGAGAATGTGACACACTGTTAAAGCATGAGTATTGCTCACGTGTACGTATGTGTGTGTGTGTGTGTGTCTGTGTGTGTTACCTTGCTCCAGCCTCCTCTGTACATAAAAGGCAAAACAAAGCCAACCAAGGTGAGCAGAACTGTGAGGGTCATCAGCATTCGGTGTAACTATGGAAACAAAAAGCCTTGAAGATGATTCACATTTGAAAATGTTCTGAAATCCTCATTTTAGTAAACAAGCTCCTACCTGAAACCAGATCTTCTGCCCCAAAATATTCCTTTCAGGCCAGTCGGGTTTGAAGTATCGTGCCATGATGACACCAGCACTGACCGTCGACATCCAGGCGATCAGCATGAAAGCCCCTACAGATACAAACAGATACTGAGTTTGATTATAGATTCTTATAACGATTCATATAAATGATTCTTAATAGTATTTGTTTTAGCTAACTACAACTCTAGTCCAAAAGTGTCCACCCCCCCGAATATTCTTCAAAGAAATGTTTTTGCCTTTTTTGCCCCTCTGCACTGTGAAAATCATTTGATGTATTTAATTCAGCATTCAAATGCATTGTGCAGCTCACTGATAAGCAATGAATCACATTCAGTATGCAAAGTTTTGTTATTTAACATCACCATGATATTTGATGAGCAAAGGCGATCGAGAACCAGTCAGATCCTCAGGAGGTCCCGTTATGACTGTCTGATAGGTCGAAATCAGAGGTTGGCGGTCATGTCGATGAGTTCGCCCTGGAGACAGAGAAAAGTCTTTGTCAGCACAGGCCAAATAAAGAAACAACAAAACAAACAAACAAACACAATATCACACCATTTTCAGCTCGACCATGTGCCATGAAAAGGTAGTACATCTGATCCAGGATGAACCTGTTCGCATTGTCAGGTGGGAGGCGTATATCTCTGCGGAAGCTACACTGAATCACTCCGTCTGATAGTCTCCAAGCTGTGTCTTTCAGACTGGTCTAGGAATGAACATGAACACAATAACTAGAGTAAATTCATGGTAATAATATATTGGGATTTTTTGTATTTAATTGTTTTAGCACAAAAATCTAATCCCTGTTCTCATTTATTCACAGTCATGTCATGAATGCTATGAACAAAATTGTGCAGAAGTAAAAGGGAAGCTGGGATGTCAAGCTTAAAGTCACTATGAAATTAAAATGGACAATTTTTATTTTTTTATGAAATAGTTCAGTATTTATTAGAAATGATTTATCTGTGCACATCTTCATTTACCTTTAATTTGCAGCAATAGTAAATCACAACCAATCCAATCAATTCCCAATCGAATCTACATTTTTTTTTTGTTTCACTCTGATATAACAGCATTAGTCAAGCCTCCATTACCAGCTCAAAAATGATCAATAAAGTTAGCAGCAGAGGATTGGGATGATATGCATAAGAAATTATCGTTTTAAGGGCAAAAACCTGACAAATGTCTTTAAAAAATAAAACATATGAACAATGTTTTGAGGTGTGGAAACTAATATATGCTGAATAATCGAAACCAGGCCGTTGAACTCGACCCAGGTACAGCCCATTGTAAATTATTTCTCACTTAAATCAGTGTGTGTTGTTTGTTAGACATTTTCACTGTTCAATCAATACAAACATACCTCTGAAGAGATTTCTGGGTGAGTCCGTCCAGAAACAAATGCAGCCTTGATGTCAACTCTGTCCGTGTCTCTAATACACAGGTAGACATCATCGTTCCCCTGAAATGCACAACACATTTGCTATTATTTATGCTAAAACATGCTGGTCATTCAGAGGCATAATAATAATATTTTACACAGAGTTATTTTGGTATCAAGTATATACTATTATATTTTTCATAAATATTTTGAATTCATTTTAGTTAAAGTTTTAGTAATTTTTGTGCATTTTTGTAATTTTTCTTAAAACATTTGCATTCATTCATATATATATATATATATATATATATATATATATATATATATATATATAAATATATAAAATTCACATTTTTTAATGTCCCTTATCTTTTTAATTAGTTTAACTTCAAGTTAAACTAAACAAAAATAGTTGAAATAAATGGTAAAATATGCTTTTTTTAAACATATTTTAGTTTTAGTTAATATTTATATCCCTGATTTCAATACAAGTTGTACAATAAGATGTGAAATATGAAATTATTCAAAGTTTCTGTCTACATTACCATCCATTTGTCCAGTGATAAGGCAAAGGACACATAACCATCTGCAGGTCCACTGAGCTCAAACATCACACTACTGCCCTCTGTCCTAAAGGACAGGAAGTGACACGCCGTGCCATTTTGTGGGTCACAGCCCTGTGGATCTCTCAGACAGGACTTCCTGATTCCACAGCCCTCAGAGGTGAACTGAAGAGGAGACTAGAATATTACTATTATTCATTAATATTAGTTACATATTACAATTATTCTGAAACTCATGCCACTCTCCAGTGTTTTTACTCACTGAACGTGACAGTGTTGAGGTAGCTGTGGTTTTGGCACCAATGGAACCTCCAAAGGTAGTTTGTGGCGGAGGAACAACACCATTTTGGGACACCACTGGACCTCTAATATTCACCCAATATTCACTGTAGCCTCGGACAACTGTTAACCTGAATGCAACGAAAATCAACCCACATTAAAAAGTCACTATGAAATCCGAATTGACGATCTTATTTTTTATGGAATATTGCAGTATTTATTATAAATGATGTATCCATGCACATCGTTATTTTGTTTTAAATTCATGTACCCTCATAAACTTTAATCAAAATAACATCCCCACCCACTTGCAGCAACATCTCTTCATTTCTCTAATGATGTGTTTACATTTTTTCTTGTTCAAGAAGCCATTACACTTGGATATACATCGCAATAGGGGAAAAAAAGACTCGCAACTTGTTTCATGCCGACTTAAAGTTCTGTAACTAGAAAGTGGATTAAAAACAGCATTTGAATACTTACAGAAACTGCACACTGGAAGGAGAGTCAGGTGGTGCTACCCAGATCACCTGGACCTCTGTTTTGTGCGAACCACTGGTATGACTCACAGCAGAGTTCTGCGAATATTCAAAATACAGGAGGTTCAGTGAATTATATTCATTTGAGAGAAACAAAGTACCATCATATCTTCAGTTTTTAAGTCAATAAACAAATAAATAATAGTAAGAAAATATTTGAATAAATATTCTGTTTTCAATAAAAGTCACTGACCGCTTTATTGTCACAATGAAGAAGCTGAGAGATGCCAGAATTTATTAACTTAAATGATCCAACTATTTCATTGAGATTCCCAGCATTCCTAGCTTCAATTAGGAATCCTTTGAAGTACTGTTTGGTCCCTGAAGGCGCCACTGAGAATGTCACTGTGAATATGAAAAACAGATTATACTGTATATTTTTTTCAGTGCAAGCTTTAACATATGACAAGTACACCAGTACCGTATTCCTACCTTTGATTTCATCTTCAGGGCTGAATTGGGATTTGTCTGCTGTGATGGTGAACGGTGGATCTTTGGGACTGGGATCATGGCCATGATGGGGTGTCATGTCCCCACAAGACTTTTTAACATATCCATTACTGTAGCAAATAACTGTCTCTAAACATACTGGGAGCAGCAGTAATACAATCCTCATCTTCACGAGAACCTGAAATAAATGGATAATTACTGCGAAAACCCACACTTTACAATGATAATTTGACAAGCAATTCAAGTGTAGTGAAACAGGTGGCAGAACCATGGAATATGTCCTAAAACATGGTAATATAAGGATACCTCTCCAAAAAAACATGGTACTTTGAGTTAGCAAAATATATATTTCTTTACTTAAATTCATGTTCATGATTCAATGATTAAAAACACATATTTCTAGCTTTGTGTTACAAATGGTTTTCAAAAATTGCCTGTTGTCTAATCAGTCTTTGCTGAGAAACCTGGAAAAAAAGATAAGAAGGGGGGCTGTGACTGTTTCTGACTCCAGAACAGCACTAGAAGACTGCAGAGTTTCAACACAATTATATGTTTGTAATATATATATATATATATATATATATATATATATATATATATATATATATTAGAGAGACAGACCAAGAGAGAGAGAGAGAGAGAGAGAGAGAGAGAGAGAGAGAGAGACAGAGAGAGACCTGGTTTGTTTAGTTAATGTCAAGTGTGAATGGGATATATGGGTCAAGGTCATGTTTCGGTCTCATCCGTAAGGCTAACGACATCTAATGATAAAGATAGGAAAGAATAAAAAAGCGTTAGTGAAAGCAAAGTGGGGAAATTCGACCTCTTTTATAAAAACTAGTATCAACTGTGCACAAATGCAGCAGCCACATTCACCTTCACACTGAGGCAGCAGCTACTTCCTACTTGACAAGACGTCTGCGCATGTGTAAGAAGAAAATAAGCAGCTAAATAGACAGACAAGCGCAATAAACTGCTGACAGAACGATAAAACAAGAATATACGCTTACCTCCATTCATCTAAAATAAACTACCATCACACTTTCACGTGAAAAAAACAAACAATCGTGCGCGAGGTGCATGCGCTCGCTCTGAGGGGTGGGCGGGCTTTTTGCTAGGAGGCGTTTGATTGGTTGAAAGATTCTCCCATAAACTTGTGGGTGAGGCTCAAATGAATGACATACGATAGATGTGGGTTTTTTTTTTTGTTTGTTTGTTTCTGTAAAACTGAATTAGCATGGCTGGTATTACCTGTGGCACTGGGCCTGTCGCCTCAGGCAAAGGCAATCCAAGTCCTGTTGGTTTTCAGGCTGTCAGATCATGCTTGGGTGGTCTTACTGAAATACACTAGTAATAATAATCCTGATATTCTGTATTACTCTGTTATTTATATATATATATACTGTTTATAATGTGTATACTGTGTGTGCGATATTGCTTAAATTAAAATATATAATTCACTATAAAATGTACATTATTAATTACAAATAATAATATTATTTTTGGAGGAATTATATCAGTTACAAAATTGACAAGTGCATGGGCAACGCATGTTCTTCACAGACTTTGACTGATGTACCAAGTGACATGTAACCAAGGTACTGGCTATATTTAGGGTCACTGAAAGGTCATGTCACCTCAGATGCATGACCTTATTAGACGCACAAGGTCTGCTCTATGAGCAACATCGGGTGACACTCCGGTGAGGAGTCTGTCGGATGTTGCAGGTAATTAAACTTTTATTAGTTAATTTAAATTGTAAACATTTACTTAATGCATGGAATGCATGCTATGAATTAAAAGTAAGAGGTCTAATGTGTCAATAAATGTTTTTTTGGTTGGGGTTGTTTTAATGTCTATGTCTATGCATGATAGTATTACAAGAAAATACATTATTAGCTGAATGTAATGTTTATGAAATGTTGTAACATGCAATGCCTGCAATTTTCCTTTGAAAGGATTCTAAATTTGTGTGCAATATAAAGTAATTATTTTACATTTTTTTACAGTATATATTTGCAGTTCTATCTATCTATCTATCTATCTATCTATCTATCTATCTATCTATCTATCTATCTATCTATCTATCTATCTATCTATCTATCTATCTATCTATCTATCTATCTATCTATCTATCTATCTATCTATCTGTGTCATCATTATATCCATATGCTATTGCATCAGGTTAGGTCAGTAGGTCAGATTTTTTTTATTCAAACATAGTTGAGAATCTGTCAAACATGTGCAAATCCCCCCTATATCGATTGCAACAGATTGTTCACATGTTGTTCGTTGTTACCGTATGATAGGCCACACTGTTGGATATCCAGGGGTAACCTCTCCTGTGTTTAAAGGGCATCTTAAAAAAGCACCGCCAACATGTTCCGAGGCAAACAGACCCGAGTGCTTCTCCTGAATGACATGGAGAGACTGGAGCGCACTCTATTTCGCTTGGAGCAAGGTAGGTCTTCTTCTCATAAATTGTGCATTGCAAATGAAAATATTTTTATTTACGCCATCATCTGCGCTATCATGATGTTTATTTTATTCTTTTATTGATTTGTTGCATCATTTATCATTTTTCATGCCGTTGTTGATGCGTAAATTATTCTACCCCTTTTATTTCTCTTACTTTATTACTCTCTGCAACTCAAGACTTTGGACCCCCGGAGGAGCTTTGGATAGATTTACGTGTTACCCGTGGTGCATGAGCAGCGAATATCACATTCAAAAAGCTGTCCACTATATATAGCAGAGGAATGTTCTGGTGTTCTGTCCCGTTTGCTGTGCTGCTCATATAGGTTTTGCAGTGCAGATAATGTAAATATAGTATGCAAAGGTCAGATGATCGCTAATTACAGAATAGAATAATACTAATTGAATCATGCTTACTACATACTGCACGTGCTATTATGCAACCATAAACCTGACACTCTTTTTAGCATTATCATTTTTGAGCATTGGCTTCCCACTGTTTGTGAAATGTCGTAAATATCTTTTTATGAGTACATTTAAATCTTAGTCTATTAGATTTTCATGTTTTGTTCTACAGTATAAATGTTTTACTCTGAATCTTATTTAAAACATTTAAATAATATCACCTTTTTCAATAAATAACAGGCTGTTTCAGATCAATTTTAGCATTTATTTGACCTCTTTTTTCTTAATTAGATTTTGCAGTTTAGTGATATGAAAAATGGCAATATTACCCTAAAACAAAAATGTGCGTGAATTTAAGACATCTTATATTCTTATATTGAATCTACATATAATTTACAATATGCAATCTAATTTATTTTAAAATATATTTTTTGAATAATGAAATTTTAATATACTGATAAACACGCATATTCTTGCCTTTTAGCTTACAGAGAACAGCAACGCTTTCTAAACTGTAAAAATACGTTTTGCAAAAGCTAAATTTATCAAATTGCACTTCAAATACACAGCATGATTTTATAACCGATGGCTTCAAGCAGAATTAAGAATAAGGTCTTCTTGAAGTTTACTTGAAGAGATTTTCATGTTTTGTTCTGAAACATAAATTACACAGTATCTGAGAAGTTTTGTATTGTTTTAAAAACTCAGCTAGTTGGTATTTTTCATTGCTCTGAACGCAATCATTTATGTTGCAAGGATGTTAATTGATAAATGCACTATTTAAAGGAAGTTTTCAGACTTACAGGGTTATTGGATGTGCAACTCCCCCTGCTGTTTTCTCATGTGACTCACATTTAAATTCATATAGGTTTTGAGCTTCAGTTCCGCCTGGGCCCGACTCTGCAGGGCAAGAGTGTGCATGTCCACACCGACTACCCAGCACCGGGCAAGAAGTTCGTTGGCTCCAGCTTCCGTCAGCTGGAGTGGGTGAACCCCAGTGGCCGAGAGGATGACTCAGACAAGTACTGCAAACTGGACCTGGAGATAGCAGGGTCTTATCAGTATTACTTTGGGTGTGGGTGAGTGAGTGGTATAATTGTTTTTACTTCTTGGAATTTTGGTAGTTTTTAATTGCTTCATAATTCAAAAGATGTTATCGTGTTGTTTATGCAGGAACGAGGAAAGAACCGGCGGTGGCTACATTGTTGTGGATCCAGTGTTGCGCATCGGCCATGAGAGGAAGATCTTGCCTCTGGATTGCATCACAGTTCAGACTTACTTGGCAAAATGTCTGGGCCCTCTGGATGAATGGATAGACAGACTAAGAGTGGCCAAGGAAACTGGTGAGAATCATTTATCAATGTCTATTGAAACTCATTTATTGCAGTTGCACGTGTGACTCCGGCAAAAGTCAGTTTGAAGCCTTCTCATATAGATAAATATGTGCTAATGTGTATAAAAAGAGACTTTTTGCTCCCTAGTTATTGCACTTTACAACATTCACATTCACCTTTACTTATATAGCGCTTTTTACAATGCAAATTGTGGCAAAGCAGCTTTACGTTAATAATTGGCAAATTATTTTGGCTGCACAGCAGCTCCCAAAGAAAATGGTGTCATTGTCCAGCTTATTCTATATATTATTGATTCATTCCGTTGCAAAGATCAATAGTTATTAGTGTAGTCAATTTATGTATATCAGCACTGGAGAAAACAGTGACGTAATCGTCCGGCTCAGCTCAGTTCGCATACGACGGTGTCAATGCAGGCATATCAAAAACACTGCTGAATATCAAGCAAGTGTCCCCAACTTAAGCAAGCCAAAGGCAACAGCGGCAAGGAACCAAAACTCCAACAAAAAGGAGAAAAAAACCTTGGGAGAAACCAGGCTTAGTCGGGGGGCCAGTTCTCCTCTGGCCAACAGTGAACACTTGCCCGATACTCAGGCAGAGTTACAGGTCATAAGTCCGATTTCACCCTAGATATCATATAGCAACACTCTGGCACTTTTGCACTGCGAACAACTAACAAGCCATTTTTGGACAAGTTTAGCCATGTAAGGTACAAAAAGCACCATTCATCTGAAGTAGATGAACCACTAATTATTTGTACATGTTTTTTTGTTTGTATGTTTGTTTTTATGTTCAGGTTACAACATGATCCACATCACCCCTCTGCAGAAACTAGGCTTATCACGGTCATGTTACTCCATAGCTGATCAGCTAGAGCTGAACCCCAATTTCTCTCCACCTGGCAAGAACTACACCTGGACGGATGTGGGCAACCTGACGGAGAAACTCAAGAAAGACTGGAACATGATTTGCATCACAGATGTGGTGTACAACCACACAGGTACGTTCTGCGGCCTCTTTAGCACATAAATAATGTTTGGAGAAACTTCCAGGACTGCATCTTTGGCTATTTATCTCATTGCAATGGGAATGTCACTTCAGCAGATTAAGAAAGAAGTGATTAGGCTATTTATATATCAATTGCAGCAATCAAAGAGTAGATGAAAGCTGGTCACATCTGTGGCACAATGGTTGAGATTTTTGACCTTTCAGTCACTCTGTAGGAAGATTAATGTTGGCTGCCTCCTTCTTTATGACATTCTAATGTTTCATGTTGCCCTCTGCTGCACGTGTGTCATGGGAACAAATGCTCATGTCTGCCCTTATGAACACCATATAGGTCAATAAAGTGTCAAACTGAAAACTGTTTCTTGCAAACCAGCTTTGTTTTGAATTGTTTGAAAATGTGATCCAGCAGGGAGTAAAAGTAGCTCTACAGGGTGCCTGAAGTTTTACATTTTAACACTTTTGCTTTCGATCTTTGGCTTTTGGTATGTTTAACATTCTAACTATGAGCCATTGGCATTTACTGAGTACAAACACCTCAATTACTGTCACCCTCAGGGACTCACAGTCAGACAAAACATTGCAAAAATTTTAAAACTACATAAACTTGTACACAGTACAAACCCCAGATTTAAATCAACTCTGCTCAGATAACATTTGGTCCCTCTCTAAATAGTGTTAAAGTCACACTGAACTAGTGTTAAAGTAACACTCTTCAGAGATTGAATGTCTTTTATCTTCAGTTGATTTCATGTAAGACTGTGGCGGCTGAAGTCAGTAGTTCTTGTGTTTCTCTATTCTTTAGTGATTCTGCTTGTTAACAGCAGGTGTTCATCGTTAACGTTCAATCGTCGCTTAATTAATTGTTTAATTATCTCATTAACTTCAACTCTGCTTCAGTGTTACTTTAACACTATTTAGAGAGGGACCAAATGTTATCTGAGCAGAGTTAATTTAACTCTGGGGATTTTACTGTGTAGCTCACACTCTGAAATGTATTATAGCAACAATTTTGGCAGAAAAAAAAACGTTTAAGTCTCCCAGCATGCAAAATTGACAATATGATGTGACAAATTTAGCAATTTTCCAAACAAGTAATTTTATTTGTCTTATTTATTATTAATTTTTTCCAAGCACATTGATTAGTGATTGCAGTAAAATAGTAGAAAATGCCTGTACCCCCCCAAAAAAATATAAATGTACGTAAATACATTAAAATGGCAGTTTTCATTGTTGCACAAAACATCACTTACTCAGTAAATCATAGATAGATTATTCCAAATAGGTTTGAGTGTTTTTCAAGTGCCACAGGAACATTTTCCTGCTTTTTGAACCTTTGAACAAAGATGTCATAATTGCTGAGAAGCAGAACGGCTGTAATAGTGTAAATATGGAATCAGTAGCTCGTTAGACACTGGACTGAAGTTTATCACAGTTAATGAGCATTTTGAAATTGATTTTACTTGCCATTTATAATGTGCAAACATACCAATCCTTATCAGGAACTCACATACAGTTAATCTCAATTTACCTTCCAACCAATTAACTATGTTTGCACATCACCTTTTCATTTTCCTCACACTTTTGACCCAGCTTGTGTAATATAAAACAGCAGATTGTACTTCCATATGTTTGGTTTTTGAGAGGAAATCACTCCTATAGGCTGAAGTAAAATGAGCCAAAGGTGATGAAACACTGTCTATCATGCAGTTAAAAGCATATCTTTCTGTCTGTAAATATATATATATAAAGACTATGATTCTATGATTGTTCCTTTGGTTAGCTTCCAACAGTAAGTGGATCAGAGTCCATCCAGAATGTGGTTATAACCTGGTAAACTCTCCTCATCTGAAGCCGGCCTGGCTGCTGGATAGAGCCCTGTGGCACTTCAGCTGTGCTGTAGCTGATGGAAAATACAGCGAAAGCGGCCTTCCACCTCTTATTGAGAATGAAAAACACATTACTGTGAGTCTGGAGGCTGTCACAGCTTTTTAATAATCCAAAAGTTTGTGGTGACAGGCCACCAAATGATGGCGTTTGGCTTTATGTTTCAGATCTTTCGAGGGCTTCTGTGGACGGAAGTTTTCACCAAGCTGAAACTATGGGAGTTTCTGCAGGTGAACGTTGAGAAAGCCGTGGAGCAGTTTAGGAAGGTTCTTCAGGCTGGTGAGTGTTTGAATTCTGCTGGCATGTTCTTGGGTGCTCTGTCACTTGTATTTTGTAGGATTGGAGGTAAGCTGGGTGTATTTGGCATTTGTAGGTAACAAACCTGTGGGCCCTGAGCTGGAGGAAAAGCCGAAATTAAAAGTAATCCAGGATTCACAGTACAGACGCCTCAGCAACACTGTAGACATGCAACTGGCCCTGGAGATGTTTGGCAGACACACGTGAGTTCAGTTCCTGTTCAAGTTCTGTTTAATGATTGTTTTTTTTTTTTTGATACAGTGTGTGTTTTCCGTAATCAAACATCTTTGTTAAGGTTTTATTTATCTCAGATGAAAAGGTCAGGGTAACCAAGATAATTTTCATTGTGATTATACTTATCTCTGTCACCCTGACCTTTTCATTTAATTGTATAATGACAATAAAATAAAGTAATAATATTTTGATGGTCTTACAATTATCAACAAGGTGGTCCTTGTCCTTATATATATATATATATATATATATATATATATATATATATATGTTTTGGTCTTATTATGCCAGTGTACTGGACTTTATGAACAAATAAACTTTATTTCCCTTGTACATATCAAAACAACAGTAACGGTCCCAAATCCATAGAAGAGTGCTGTGATTGGTTTAAGAAGAGTCTCGAGGAACTGAATGTGGAATGCTATAAGGAAATGCACAGTCATCATGAGAAGGTTGGTTTCTGTAAGCCTCACGTGTATGATTCACAGATTATCTGTTTAGCTTTGTTGTCTATCTGGTTGATTTACGTCATTTCATCCCTGCAGGCTATAAACTGCATAGTGGGAACAGTTTGTTATGAAAGACTCGCCACCCACGGTCCTCAACTTGGACCTGTCACCCGGACAAACCCTTTGGTGACTAGGTAAATATTATGTTGTCTCGCAGAGCAAGACTGGTGGTATAAAGTCTGGTCTACTTTGCAACTTATTCTGGACAAGAACTACCCACTACCCCAACTGACAGACAGAAACACAGCTAATAAAAATATGTTCTAGGAACGTTTTGCTAATGTTACAATAATATAATAAGACAAGTGACACAAGTACGCAATTTTCCACAAAAACCATCCCGCTATGTCTAAAATTGTACTCAATAGTGAATCAGGATAAGACAAAAACATGTTTTGGAAGAAGGATGATATATTGACTCATTATTTTACATTTTGTTAATTTTGAACTACAAAAAAAGTGAAACATTCCATTTTGTCATTCTGCGAACATTTTGGGAATATTTCTCTTCAGTGTTCTCTGAACATTCCGAAACAAGTAGTAACATTTAAAAAATAGTAGATCCAACTGAAACATTTTAGAAAAAACAAACATAAACAGAATAAACATTGTATAAGTAACATTTTTGTGCTAGTATTTTAAGAAAAATTTTAATGACCAGATAACTTTGAACAAACATCCTAAAAAAAATTACTGGAAGAACATTTGTTCATGACTTTTCCAGAGAATGTTCCCTGTTAGCTGGGATGTAAAAGAGCAAGTGAATCTTCACAGACATAAATTAGAAAATAGAGCGAAATATACACTTCTGCTTATGTCTTTCTAGTCAAGACAAAACATTTTAATGCCACAAATATATCCAAATGACAAATTTTTCCTCAGAAGTGGTCATTGTAGCCGCATGATATGTTGTAAGCTTAGCGTTTTATTGTGTAATACGCTCATGATTTACAGTTTGGCCTTGTTTTGTTGTTTTAATGATTCAGATATTTTACCTTCCCATTTGAGGACATGTCCATGGAGCAGGAAACCCAGCTGATGCTGAATCCAAATGATGGATGTCATCTGCTCGCTCATAATGGATGGGTCATGGGCGATGACCCGCTCAGAAACTTTGCAGAGGCAGGTGAGTCAAAATATATGTGTATGTTGGTTTCTGCTGAACGATATTGAAAATACCACCATCCTGGTGCACACTAGTTTATGGTCTAGCTGCTGGGCCAGCAAAGCCATGCAAAAATTGTAAAATAGTCACTAGTAGCCAGCTTTTGATTGATTTATCTGTCCATCAGGGTCTAATGTCTACCTCAGAAGAGAGCTTGTTTGCTGGGGTGACAGCGTTAAGCTTCGCTATGGCGACAAACCAGAAGACTGTCCATACTTGTGGGCTCACATGAAGAAGTACACGGAGATCACAGCCAAACATTTCTCCGGTGTGCGTCTGGATAACTGCCACTCCACACCCCTCCATGTGGCTGAGGTACGCGCTCAGATTTCCACTTTAATTTTGATCTGCTGTCATATTTCAGGATATATTTATACAAATGACATCACATGCTTCAGACAGGAACTCAGAATATTCTGCACTGTCATTGTAGATTCACAGATTACAGAAGTGAAGTGAAGAATTGATTGTCATGGTGAAAATATGCAGTTTCATTCCTTCTGTGGTTGTCCTGCAGGTTTTTCATATGTACTGTTAAATGTGGCATCTTGTATGTTGTGTCTATAGGCCATGTTAGCTGCGGCCAGAGTGATCAGGCCCAATCTTTATGTGATAGCTGAACTCTTTACAGGAAGTGAACAGCTTGACAATTTGTTTGTTAATCGGCTGGGGATAACCAGTCTCGTCAGAGGTACTGCAGACTGCAAGAGACACATGTTTGCCCTTGTTGCTCAATTTGCTTTTTTGTGTTTTTTCCCCTCTTCTTTTCTTTTTCAAAACATTAATACCTTACCGTTAACACCTTCCTTGTAATCTCCATCACCTCCTTTGATCTGATGCATTTCATGTGCACACAAAAAATACTATATTAATGTCATACTTCATTACTAATACATCTGATTTATATCCTATACTTTATATAACCTGAGCATGTTTCTACTCATTGTTATGCACTTCACACCTTGTCTGTCTTGCTTAGTTTACTTTCTATCTATCTATCTATCTATCTATCTATCTATCTATCTATCTATCTATCTATCTATCTATCTATCTATCTATCTATCTATCTATCTATCTATCTATCTATCTATCTATCTATCTATCTATCTATCTATCTATCTATCTATCTATCTATCTATCTATCTATCTATCTATCTATCATTGTTTTTCTAACCCTGCTGCTGTTTGCTGGATGGGCTGCAGTATATGTTAGCTGTCGCTCGTCAACACCGGCCTGATCTGTATGTGGTGGCTGAGCTCTTCACTGGCAGCGAAGAGCTGGACAATGTCTTTATGACTAGGCTTGGCATTACCTCCCTCATCCGAGGTAAGACGTGAAGAGATTGGGAAATGCAGTTGCAGTTACACTCAAAAATAAGGAACATGCCATGTGAAATACAGATTTACCGCTGATGTGGCATGCATGCAGTCGATTTCGACACCAAATTATTTGTTCCTCAAAATGAGCTGTTGATAGACTTTGAGTTGTGTTTCACACAGAATGTCCTTAGATTTGAGATATTAGATAGATATGGATTGGTTCTTAAACTACTGGCACTTTTTTCCACAGGGATACCATTTTTATTAAAAAAAACAGATTTTTTAGATGAAGGCCACATTTATTTTGGTACTTTTCAACAGCCATTTATCTATTGATTTGCTCAGTTTTTGTGGTGAAATTTGCAACACAACCAACAATTTTGCCACTAATAATGTTTTTTTTTTTCTTTTATCAAGCACCATTTTCAAATTTTCAATAAACACTGAGGCTGTGTCAGTAATGTTAATGGCTTCCCTTAAAAAAAAAGACAAATTTCCTCTGTGATGTACAGAAATACTGTTGGATATTGTTAGTTCACAAATTAAATAAACAAGTGAGAGTATGAAAAGTGCCTATAGTTGAAAAAACACCCAAATTATACAGCAACATGAATGCAAAGTTGGACCTTTTTATCAAATGTCCCATTGACTGATATGTTTTCTCATCATCAGAGGCCATGAGTGCCGGGGACAGCCATGAGGAGGGTCGACTGGTGTATCGTTTCGGAGGGGAGCCTGTAGGGTCATTCGTACAGCCAAACCTCCGGCCTTTAGTGCCGTCTGTCGCTCATGCCATGTTTCTGGATGTTACCCATGACAACGAATGTCCCATTCAGGTCAGCAACCCGTAAAATCCTGTATTGTAATTTTTATATTGTATTTTATTAACCATGAGGTAATTATTACTTGCTTTACTGTGTATTTTATGTCATTTTTAATAATAAAAATCTGTTTTTCTTATTCTTGTAGGTTCGTTCGGCGTATGATGCTTTACCCAGCTCTGCTATCGTCTCTATGGCCTGCTGCGCTTCAGGCAGCACTAGAGGATATGATGAGCTCGTGCCTCACCAGGTAAAAATGACTTTGGCTGTGTCCTTAACTTAAACCCAAAGGCCTTGCTATCCAATCAATCAAGGACCGAAAGGCAGTATTTTAGTATAGAGACACTTCTTAAGGAAACTGGTCACAGACAGGAACTAAAGTCACTGATCAAAAACAAATTCAAGGAAGCTTAACATGACCAAGTAAATATTTAATGAATGAAGTGCTTATCAAAAGTTATAATCTGGAGACATCTTAGAAGGGATTGTTATACAAACATTAGATTCAGACTTGTCTTAATGACTTCCTTCTTCCTCTGAAGGAGCAATTTGTGATTTTTGACAGCTATTATCACCACCGTTGAACAGTTTGGGGTTAGTTAGATGTTTGTTAATATTTTTATCCAGCAAGAACATTAAATTGATCCAAAGTGACAGTAAATACATTTCTAAAGTTTCAAAAGATTTCTATTTTAAATATATATATTATACAGTGAGGAATGTTTCTTAAGCACTAAATCAGCATATTAGAATGATTTCTGCTGGAGTAATGAGGCTGAAAATTCAGCTTTTCCATCACAGGAATGAACTACATTGTAAATTCCATTCAACTAGAAAAAGTTGTAATAATATTTAACAATATTACTGTTTTTACTGTATTTTTGATCATGATTGTTGAACGTAAGAGCAACAGTAGCTGTATATTGAGATTTTGTTTTGTTACATAAAAAACATGTTACATAACTTTCTCTTTCTCCTCTAAGATTTATGTATTTTAACAAAGCAGATTAAAAAAATATTGTTTATGTCCATCCCACTTATGTAACAAGGATCCTTTGTTCTGTACCTCAGCACCTTGATTATAAAACTCCCTTCCCAAATTATTTATTTTCTTCTCACTCACCCAGAGCGCTCTGTATCTGGGCCAGTATTCATACCTAAACAAAAGCATTTCTGTTATTATCTTTTCCTTCCTTCCTTCCTTGTCAAAAATTTCCCCTGGGGTTTCTAATATACCTAGAGAAAGCTATCTGTTAGCATCTCCATACATCTAAATTGAAGAATGGGTCATAGAGTCTTTTGAAACTTTTTTGAGGCAGTCACCTGAGCCATAAATGCTTTATATTATGTTGCAAGTTACTTTTAAAAGTAACTTTACAATTTTACATAACTTCCTAAAAAAGCATCTAATTGTGTTAGTTACTTTTTAAGGACAGCAATGTGTTACGTTACTTTTGCATTAGAAAAACAAGTAAAGTGGATCATTGAAAGTCATCAGCAAAGACATTGGTTAATAAAGTGAGATTAAATACATAAAGTATGTTTGTGTTATTTAACATACAATTATTATGAGATATTCAATATTCTGAGTTTGCATATCACTGTTTTCAGTCATTTTGAGGAATACTGAATCTGTTTTTGTGCAAGTGAGATGAGTAATTGCCTGCTAACATGTAGTCATGTTCACACTGCACACACAAAACCTCTGCACTTTACTCTCGATTTTAAAAGTAATGTGTTACTTTTCTTGCTGCCTGAAAAAAGTAATCTGATTACATAATACTCATTACCAACACTTCGAATATGTATGTAAATATGTAAGCACATGCTTTTTGCACTCATAATGGTGTTGGTGTAGCATCAGCCAGAACTAAAACTACTAAAGCAACCAGTATTTTTTTTTTTCACTCAGATTTCAGTAGTAAAGGAAGAGCGTCTGTACCCCAAATGGAATCCTGATGCACTGCCCTCTTCTGTTGGGGAGGTGAACCTCCAGACTGGTATAATGGCAGGAAAGCTGGCCCTCAACAAACTCCACCAAGAACTGGCAGAGAAGGGCTTCACCCAGGTTAACGTTTACTCATATCAGATGTCAAATAAATTCATTATGAATCACAACCACCAACAGGATGAGGAGACTTTGATACTTACCGTAAAGATTTTAATTATTGATTTAACTGATTTGTCACTTAGCTCACACTTTTATTCCTCCGTGAACAAACTGAGATTAAATATTTGGTTTTAAATGTTTTCCTCATACCAAAGTTGTTTATGCAAAGATGAACGTACAATGGCAAACAGTTCATTTTAAAAGAAGAAATGTGAAGCTTAGGTTTTGTTAAAGCACTTACATTGCATTAATGCATTTTTAAAATATGTATCTTTTGTATATGTCTTCATTGTATTTTGATTCATTTCTACATTTTTACTATTTTTTTTCATGTGTAATATAGTCATTTTACAACACAGCCTTTTGTTTATAAACCTTACATTTTTTTATGTATTAAAATATGTGTGATTTGAGCTGTAAAATGGTCACTTGGGTGGTGGGACTCATTATAGTATTTAAACCTGTAACCTACATCCCTTATGTGCACATGGTTGTCACAGGTTTACGTGGATCAGCTGGATGAAGACACCGTGGCTGTCACCAGGCATTGCCCCAGCACACATCAGTCTGTTGTGACTGTCTCTCGAACAGCCTTTAAAAACCCGGAAACACACCAATACAAAGAGCATCTGGCCCCTATGTACATCCCAGGTACAGATGCGAACACTTGTAATACTAAGCGCTCTTTGCTTTCCAGTTACGTTGTTGAAATCAAAGTCATCTAATTTATTAAAGTCGTTTGACATTTCATTTTCTCTTTAAATATCACTGAAGTACAACTTAATATAAACCAGTTAGACATGTTCTTTCTAATCTACCGTTTCGCTACGCAGGTAAAATCGAGGAGGTGGTTTTAGAGGCACGTACTGTGGAGAGAAACGCTGAGTCATTTGTGAAAGATGAGATGTGCATTAATGGCCTGCCGAACTATACGGTAGTGATCCGTGAACACGTCCAGGTAACATGACACTAGTGCTGGCAGCAGCTTTGCTGTGTCATGAAGGGGAGGGGTGTCACGATCACATCTATGTCTGTGTACTGTCATCAGGCAGAGAAAAGACTAGCATTCAAAGAACCTGTTCTGTGTGAATTGTGGGTATTGTTGGCATGCTCCTCTTTTGGTATGTCTTTTTTTACTGGGAGTTCAGTAGCTACTAAGTGTATAGTTACTTTAATACTGTACTTGTGTGCAGAGCTTGTCCCTTCTGTTGTATACCTGAATATAGCACATGTTTTTGTTTTCAGTTAAAGGACAGTGAAATTGTAAAACGGGGAGATGCCACCACAAACGGCCGCAATGAGTTTGTTGAGGAGATTTTGTTTGAAAAGCTCACTCCCGGTAGTGTAATTGCATTCAGGTAATCAAACACACACCTGATGAAATTAATGCTATTTAATTTAGTCTTAAATGCATTTCACTGTAATTGTTCATTATTTATTCTATCACTCATGGCTTGACCATAAAAAAATAATAATAATTATTATTATAAGATTTACTCACCTGTATGTCAATCCAAACTTTGGATTATTTTTAAAGAATCTTTATATAAATATTTTGCAACTCTTCTTGCTATGCAAATAAAAATGTTAAAAGTTTAACCACAAACAACCAATACAAATATAATGTCCTGAAAATATAGTCATGGTGACCATAGGTTGCATAAAAGGACAAATACTGTTATTATTCATGGAGCACTTATACACAAAAAAATTCCATACTTTTTCCATACTATCTTTCAGTCTCCAAAGAGCACAAAAGCGTTTGTATTATAAACCACAAATCATATAGACCAGTTTTTTGGTGATTTTTATAGTGCTCTTTTATCCTTTTGGGAGCTTGAAATATGTAGAAAAAGTCTTTAAAAAAAAAAAATTAATTGTGTCTGTGTGTGTGTGTGTGTGTGTGTGTGTGTGTGTTCCATGGGGGAAAAAAACAGCATTTGATTGTTTAAAGCCACATGAGCGTGAATCATTTTTTGATGAGCTGTTCCTTTAAATATTAATGAATTAATTTCAACATGTAACTGATCTCACAGAGTGAGTCTCGATCCAAACTCTCAGAAAATGGTCGGCTACTTGCGAACTCAACTCTCGCAGTTCAACCGGCTGTATAAATCTGGCAGTCTGACTGACAGCAATGTTCCTGGCATCCTGAAAATAGCTTTAGAATTGTAAGTCAGATTCACCTTTATCTTTCTCAATTCTCATTAATTCATTTGTTTAGAAAGCAAAATATCAGCTGTGCTGTTTTCACAGTTCATTTTATTACATAATAATATGAATCGGTGCAATTGTTCTCTCACTAAGGCCTGTTGTTTTAAATTATGTGGCAGTTTAATGTCCAAACTGACTCTGGCCGAGTTGAACGTGTTGTTATTCCGCTGTGATGCGGAGGAACAGGAAGATGGGGGTGGCTGCTACAATATACCATCCTGGATCCCGCTGAAGTACGGAGGCTTACAAGGTACCCCAATGCCCAAATAACATGATCGGTCCCTCTAGTCATGTGACTGTATATAAACATGCTTTCATTGCTTGCAGGTTTTGTGTCAGTGTTATCTGAGATTCGTCCCAAAAATGACCTTGGACATCCGTTCTGTGACAATCTCAGGCAAGGGGATTGGATGATCAATTACGTGAGCACTCGCCTGATGAATAAAGGTGGAGCTCTGCGGGAGGTAGGAAAAGGAAATACGTTTTTTAGTAATTTTTGGAAAAGAAAACTGGGTTAGTTCACCCAAAAATGAAAATCCTGTCATTAATTACTCATCCTCATGTCGTTCCACACCCATAAGACTCGGAACACAAATTAAGATATTTTTGATGATTTCCAAGAGGTAGACAGCAATTCAACCACCACTTGACTGCAGTGGTTCAACCTTAATTTTATGAAGCAGCGAGGACACTTTTTGTGCGCAAAAACAAAAATAACGACTACAGTTTGCTTTTTTCTGTGTCATGCTCTTATGCTGTTTACTTTCAGCTCTTCCAGGTTCTATGTCAGAACGCCGGCTCAGTATTGGCCGACGCTTTTCACGTTAACAGCATTGCGTATGTGTGTGATACTGACGCACGAGCCGGCCAATAATGAGTTGGTCACGTGGACTATTTTAACGATGTGTTTAGTACCTTTCTGGACCTTGGAAGTGGTGGTTAAACTGCTGTGTATGGAGGAGTGAGATACCTCTCATATTTCAATTAAAAATATCTTCATTTCTGTTCTGAAGATGAATGGGTGTGGAACGCTATGAGGTGAGTAATTAATGAAAGAATTAAAATTTTTATGGTGAACTAACCCTTTAAGTAATAAAGTTTGGTGTACACTTTGGAACAGATTAGCCATGTAAAATTGTAAAAATGGTTTTTGCACTTTTGTCTAAATGAATATATCTGATTGTTCACAGGTCGGCAAGTGGTTCAATGCTGTATTTACATACCTCAAGCATATTCCACGCTACTTAGTGCCGTGTTATTTTGATGCCATTATTGTTGGGGCGTATGCCACGGCTGTAGATGCCGTTTTCAACCAAATGTCCAGGTTTGATTTGTTCTCTGTATGAGTTTAATATTTTGTGAATAATGTATGGAATAATATGTGTAATGGGTTCCGTTGAAATGACAGCTTTGTTCAGAATGGCTCGACCCTGGTCAAGCAGCTGGCCCTGGGGTCAGTTCAGATGAGCGGGGTGGGTCATGTCCCTGCCCTGCCGCCCCTCTCGCCTGAACTGGAGGATGTCCCGGTCCGACTCAACAGTGTAACCAAACAAGAGGAGCAGTGTTGCGTTTCACTTGCTGCAGGTTGGATTTATACACATTTTCATCTACTGTAAATTTGATTGCCTGGACTATTTATATTTAATTTCCTTAAACATGCTTGTCACAATGTCCTTTATTAGGCCAAGAAACTCCCATTGCATATTGTCTAAAACTTGAGATGCTGGACCTTTAATATCATATATCTAGTACCATATTTACAAAACTCCTGCTTTGTAAATATGCACTCTCGTGCTTTCTCATCTAGCATGTGCACTGTGCCATTCTCAAAACCAGTTTAAACACAATAAGTACTTTTCGTACACACCTAGATTACAGATGTCTTATTAGCTGCACATATATGAAACTGCATTTTTATGCAGACGAACCTTGCCGCTCCAGCTATAATGCACCTTTTTCAGTTAACATGAGCTAATTATGAACTGCACTTCTACAGCATTTATTAATCTTTGTTAATGTTAATTTTAACATTTACTAATACATTATTAAAATCAAGAGTTGTATTTGCTAATATTAGGTAGTGCACTGTGAAGTAACATGAACAAAATAAAATGCTGCATTTTTAACAAATTAAAAAAAGGTTTAAAAAAATGATACAGTAAAAAAAATGTATTGCTCATTGTTAATTCATGTTAGTTAATACTTTAACTAATGTTAACAAATGGACCTTATTGTAAAGTGTTAACCCTTTTACTGTATAATGTTAAATTATTTAAGATTAAATGTCTATGTATATAATTTCAACATAATACATTATACATTTAAATATGAAAGTTATTGGCAAATCATAATTTGTTCGTGAAAACCTTCATATGCAAATTTCACACACAAATTTGTGTGTATGCACGGTTAATGAATGAGACCCAATGTCTGATTTTAAGAAGGCTTCAAAACCATGAAAATAAGGTTTTGTTGTTTTTGGCCTGGGGAAAGAAACTACGAGTTCATCATGTTATCAGGCCATTCATTGTCGTCAGCAAACATGACAAGTATGACAGGTTATCTGATTTTATTAGCGCAGAGGAAAGTTAACAACCCTGAGGTACACCATTACTAAATATGCAGTCTGAGAAGTTGCCTCACTTCCTGATTAACCAGAAATCATGGATCCAGAGAGAAGGAGCAGCTTTAGCTTAGTCATGGTTTCACCAATTAAACAAACAAATCTCAAACTAATTTAAAACTCAAAATAATTTTTTTTTTTTAAAAAATAATTTAAAACTCATATAAATTAGCTTCAACCAAAGCTAACGTTCTGTTTAATATTTCATTGTCCCTTCCATATTAAAATGTATTGAAATCAAGATGTAAAATTTAAATTGTGACTCTGTACATCAATAATGATTATTTTAATAAATTTGAAATGTAAACATCATGCAGTGTTTAAATACATTATAATGGCACTATATACATATTATTTTTGGCCAGGTTTAAAAGCAACAGTCAGTGTTATACAGTATGCCACGGGGGTTCCTACTCCGTCTCTTGGCTTTATAAAGTTGAAAATTCATAAAATAAGTTAAAAGAAGTTTTATCTGTGCAGGTCTGCCACATTTCTCCACTGGAATTTTCCGCTGCTGGGGGCGAGACACGTTCATAGCACTACGCGGTCTCATGCTTTTGACAGGGAGGTACCTGGAGGCCAGGTGAGCATCTAATTTTAGAATGCATACATACCAATCACTCAGAAATCATCTTCTAATCTGGTGTGTTCCCGACAGAAATATCATCTTGGCCTTTGCCGGCACGCTGCGCCACGGTCTGATCCCTAATCTGCTGGGTCAGGGTGTCGCAGCTCGTTATAACTGCCGTGATGCAGTATGGTGGTGGCTTCAGTGTATCCAGGACTACTGTAACATCGTGCCTGACGGCACAGATATTCTAACATGCCCTGTGTCACGTATGTATCCCACTGATGATTCTCAAGCGCAGCCCTGGGGACAGTGGTAAGAAGAAAGGAAACAATCTCTGACTGCTTATAATACTTGATAGAGTACAATAGACCTTAGTCAGGGTCATTCCATATTTAATTTTTTCACAGGAATGTAGGCTGTGAGGGATATAATTACAATGTGTTAACTTTTAACTATTTAATATACTACTTAACATACATACCGATTGCTCATCTTTAGAAAAAAAAATGCAAAACTCCATAAACTTCAGTAAAACTCTATAAAACAGATGTAAAAGTTGAGTTACATCATCTATGAACCTTTATGCAATGCGTGCCATTGTAAAACTATCCCTCACAGCCTCGTTTTCATCCCCTGCCAAATTCAATATGGCAACTAAACTGACTAAGGTCTAAAATATTTTGTTACTTCATCTACTAAAATTCCATATTAGCCACTGAAATGAAAAAACTTTTAATTTTGTTTCACAATTACCTATTACATTAGCATTGTTTAGCATTTTCAAGGCCGGTTTTAATTAACATTTTTTATGAAAATGTGACTTTTTGCTCATACTCTAAGTGTAATATCATATGCTTTGTAATAGGTTCAGAATCTTAAAGGGTTAGTTCACCCAAAAATGAAAATTCTGTCATCATTTACTCCCATTTATAAATGATAAACTCCCATTAAATCATATTGTATTATTTACTATATTACATAAAGTATTTGTCTTAAATTAGCTCATAATTAAATGAGTTTCCATATTCTGTGCTTTTTTTGTGGGTGCAATGATTAAATGTGGGTTACAATGAATGTGGACTGAAGCTTTCATACTTAAAAATAAAAAAAATAAAAAAATAAACCATAAAAATAATATGAAAGTAGCTCATTAATGCGCTAGGGCCAGATTTTTAATGGATAACAATTTAAATTCCTCACACAAAGCTATTATATAAATTATTTATACCACCCTTTTTAAATTTTTACTTACTATTACCTAATCTACTTAACTTCCATATAACATCCAAAATATTAGCCTATGAAATTAATAAACATTTAACTTTTATGATGCCATACTTTGATAGTGCTCTTTGTCATTTTGTAGCTTTACTGCCCCATGTCTCAGAATGAATTTTTTGAAAAGTGTAACCAGAATATTCTTTGAAAATTGAAACAATATTAAAACATATTATTATTATTATTATTATTATTTTGGCATGGTTTCAGTTCGACTGAATGCTGTTAATGTTTTTGTTCATGACAGGATCATGACCAGCCATTATATGTGGTCATTCAAGAGGCTATGCAGCGTCATATGCAGGGAATAGTGTTCAGAGAGAGAAACGCGGGTCCTCAGATCGACCACAACATGCGAGATGAAGGTGAGTCATTTTCAATGAATGCACAGAGGACTCTGTTCTTCCATGTCTGTCTCTAACCATACCTTGCTTTTGTTATTGTCTTGCCACATAGGCTTTAACGTGGAGGCCAAAGTAAATCCCGAAACAGGCTTTGTTTATGGTGGAAATCGCTTCAACTGTGGGACATGGATGGATAAAATGGGAGAGAGCGACAAAGCCCATAATAGAGGTGTTCCAGCCACACCCAGGTACTATAGTTACCTGCTAACATACCTGTCATACTAAACCTCTATAATAATTCTGCTCTATACTTAGTACAAAAGAATGCTTTCAATGTGAAACACTGAGACTGAGTGGCTTTAAGCCTGGATAAACAAATCCTCCATTCGTCAAATGGATGATGGTGTTGTGTTTATGTGCAGGGATGGCTCTGCGGTGGAGATTGTAGGTCTTAGTAAGTCAGCGGTGCGCTGGCTGATGACGATGAACGAGAGTGGAAATTTTCCATACTCCTCTGTCACAATACACAGAGATGGTACGTCCTCTGTAACATATGCTCATTCTCAGTGAAAATGTCGGTTTTTATTATAGTTGCCAGCAATGAAGTATTTTATTTGATATTATTTTATGTAATTTCAAAATAAGGTGCCAGTAATTAAATATTTTTTTTTTCAAAGTAAGGTGTCAATAATGAAAAAAAAAAAAAATTTCCTCCAAGCAAGGTTAAAACTTTACCAGAGCAACATTTTAGTGTTGTGCGGATTAATGTTTTAAAGTGACTCACTTTCTAGACTTTCCTATCCTACGCCACAAAAAAGCCACACCTTCAATTGTATCGCAATACACCTTTATAGACTAAAATATATTTACTGTACAGATGAGCCAAAACATTATGATCTCTTGCCTAATATGCTGTTGTTCCACCGCTGTTACCGAAACAGCACCAACCCGCTGAGACACGGACTCTACAAGACCCCTGAAAGTGTTCTGTGGTTTCTGGCACAAAGACGTTGCTCAGCAGATTCTTAAAGTCCTGTAGGTTGCAAGGTGGAGCCATCATTGATCTAACTTGTTGGTCCTGCACATCCCAATTGGATTGAGCTCTGGGGAATTTGTAGGCCAGGACAACACCTTGAACTCTTCACCGTGTTCCTCAAACCATTCCTGAACAATATGTGCAGTGTGGTGGGGTGCATTATCCTGTTGAAAAACACCACTTCCACCAGGGAACAGCATGAAGGGGTGTACCTGGTCGGCAACAATATTTAGGTAGGTGGCATGTGTCAACTATACGTCCATATGAATGACTGGACCCAGGGATTTCCCAGCAGAGCATTGCCCAGAGCATCACACTCCATCCATCGGCTTGTCATTGTCCAACAGTGCGTCCTGGTGCCGTCACTTCCCTAGATAAATGGTGAACAGCCGTCCATGTGATGTAAAAGAAGACAGGACTCATCAGACCAGGCGAGCTTCTTCCTCTGCTCCAATGTCCAGTTCTGAAGCTCGCATGCCAGTTGTAGGCGCTTTCGGCAGTGGACAGGGGTTATCATAGACAATCTGATTGGTCTACGTCTACGCAGCCCCATACACGTGCAATGCTCTGTGTGTTGTGACACATTCCTCCCATAAACATCATTAAAATTTTGTGTGACTTGTGCCACAGTAGACCTTCTGTTGGCTCAGTCCAGATGGGATATAGCCTTTGTTGCCCTTGTGCATGGATAAGCCTTGGGTCGTCCAACACCCAGTCACCGGTTTGTCCAACCTTGGATCGCTGTTGGTAAATTCTCACCACTGCTGTCTGAGAGCAGCCAACAAGCCTTGCTGTTTACTAAGAAATACTAAGACCCAGTTGCCTTGCCATAACAATTTGGCCGTTCCCAAAGTCGCTCAAATCTTTAAGGGATGGTTCACCCAAAAATAAAAATTCAGTCATCATTTACTCACCCTTAAGATGTTATAAATCTGCATGAATTTCTTTCTTCTGCTGAACACGAAAGAAGATACTTTGAAGAATATGGGTAACCAAACAGTTGATGGACGGATGGAAAAAAAAATACTATGGAAGTCAATGGGGGCCCATCAACCGTTTGGCTACCGACATTATCTTCTTTTGTGTTCAGCAGAATAAATAAATTCATACAGGTTTGGAATAACTTGAGGGTGAGTAAATGATGACTGAATTTTCATTTTTGGGTGAACTATCCCTTTATCCCTGCCCATTTCTCCTGCATCCAACACATTGATTACAAGAATGCATTGTTTGATTACCATCTAATCTACCCAGACCTTAATATACGGCCTTGTTAGCAGATGATCAATGATATTCGCTTCACCTGTGGCTGGTCATAATGTTTTGGCTCATCAGTGTATATTCAGCCGACAGCATGCTAATCCCTTTTCCTATGTTTTAAACATTGATTATGACTATTACAATGTGGTTTTCCAGGAGCAGAACAGTCAGTGTCCTATAAGGAGTGGAATCAACTGATCCAAGAGAATTTTGAAAGGTTATTCTATGTGTCGGATGACCCTGCAGACCCAAATGAGCAACATCCTGAGCTGGTCCACAAGAAATGCATTTACAAAGACAGTTATGGGGCCTCTAGCCCCTGGTGTGACTACCAGCTCAGGCCTAATTTCACCATCGCCATGGTGGTGGTGAGTCCTATCGCTTGTAACAAAGTAATTTTGAGTGTTTTGGAGGCTGTTCTCTTATATGCTACTTTGTTTCACCAGGCACCAGAGTTGTTTACAGTGCAAAGAGCCTGGAAGGCTTTAGAGATTGTTGAAAAGAAACTGCTCGGTCCTCTGGGAATGAAAACACTGGACCCAGAGTGAGTAGAAAACAACACCTGCTGTCTGCCTATTGACTAAGCAGCTACTTGTGCTTCGAGTGCGCTTTTCTGGGTGACTGGACATGGTTTGATAAGTGTTTTTTTTTTTCCAGAACAAGAATATATGTGCATCGGTAAAGCCATTCGCATGTACTATCTTTGATGTGTCTATCTTTGTCTAACAGTGATCTGGTGTATTGTGGCGTTTATGACAACGCTCTGGAAAATGACAACTACAACTGTGCGAAAGGATTTAATTATCACCAAGGACCTGTAAGTATATGCATAAATTGTCTCAGATGTGAGATTTTTTTTTTTTTTTTTTTTTTAAACCGCACATTTCATCTTTCATTTTCAGGAATGGCTGTGGCCAGTTGGATACTTCTTAAGAGCCAAACTTTATTTTGCTAAGAAAATGGGCCAAGAGAAGTACAACGAAAGCGTGTACCTGGTGAAGAATGTTCTGTCTCGACTTTATACCCATTTAGAAAGGTATTACACATCTTGCATGAAAACAAAAACGCTTGTATTTCTAGCAGAACAGTGGAATTTTTTGCATCGACAGGATATTGAGTATTTGAGTCATTTGCGCAGTGTACAGCGACTAATATCTATGTTGTTTTTGTTCTAGATCACCATGGAAGGGTTTACCTGAGCTGACCAATGAAAATGGACAGTACTGCCCATTCAGTTGTGAAACACAGGCCTGGTCTATCGCCACTGTTCTGGAGGCCCTCTATGATCTTTGATTTTGTCAAGGATCTCACTTCTTGCTACATAACTGAAAAGTTCAGAGGACATTATTTTACATTCACAACCTTGTACAGACACAAATGTGTGTGGCAACTCTGAGATTGTGTTAGTGTTTGGTAGAAATACATTTAGGTTTAATCATTGAGCAGACGCTTGTATTTAAAATGAGGAGAGCAATAGAAGCGATCAAACCAACTATTGTTGGCACAATATGCAAGTGCTCTCCCAGTTCGTCTAGCACAGCACACATAGCA
>CM074301.1:10340000-10367500 GCA_037194245.1 Opsariichthys bidens | reverse complement strand
TCCTGATTGTGGGAAAACCAAAGTCTGCTTTAGTCAACCCGACAACTGTGACCCAACTACCAGCACAGCCTGTTACTTCATGGCAATTCAGAAATCATCTGAGCAATCAGAAATGACCATTGAAATGTTTGGCCAGGCTGATGGATACGTCGCCATTGGGTTTTCAGATGACCAGCAAATGGTACGTACTCTGTCTCGCTCATGAGGAATAAGCAGGCCCGAATGGAATCTGCAGACCTTTTTCTTCTTTATTTGTCTAGAAATATTTAACAAACAAACCTTCATGAAATGTTGAATGTGTAGAACTGTGGGAGTGATGATGGGTGTTCCAAATTCTGTGCACCGATTCCGTGTGGGCCTGGATGTCAGTAATGTAGACATCACATCAAGTGGGTGTCTGACATATTATATTTTTCCTGAAACATGTGCTCCACCTACACCTGAGGAATCTTCTTTGTCAGCACTGACTCATTATTGTGCATTTCTAAACAAACATTATCAAAGCCCATATGTGGTTTTGTTTTTCCAGGAACAATGAGACAGCATTGTTCGTATTGGTTCTAAGAAGTGCTTTCTTTGTATTTCCAGGGCAATGACGACATCTACATCTGTGGTAAGGACGGTAGCGGCATTCTTCAAGTGCAACACGCCTTTTCCACAGGAAAAAGTGCTCCAAAAATTCTTCCCCTGGTACAGATCGCTTCCATTCCTCTAGTGTGCCACCACTTCTTACTGTTGTTTGATAAAATATCATCACTCACACACATATTGTGCATGATTTACAGGGGAATGTGACTAATATCAGGACGGCGTTCACGAATGGAAATATCAATTGTTCTTTTACTTCTCGTAATGCCATTAGCACGGCAAGCAGAGCAATGTCCACTAGCGAGTACTTCCTCATGATTGCTTCTGGACCCTCCAATCAAGGTCTGTGGTTTATTGAGCCTCATTTAAAATTTCTATGTTGTATAAAATCAAAGTTTTGAACAAAAACTGTCAAATGTAATGCAGTGTTATTTTAGTATGATTCTATACTAGTGTAGTATTTCATAATCTTTTAACTTTTATTTTTATAATTTAATTTATAATTTATATATATATACATATATATATATATATATTATTTTTTTATATATTTTCAGTGTTAAAATTATTATTATTTTTTTAAAATATACATATACTGTATATATATATATATATATATTATATATATATATATATATATATATATATTATTTTATATAATATAAATATCTATATTTTTATTTTAGTTTAGTCATTTTGGGTTATTTTTATTTATTTATTTATTTATTTATTTTTTCGCTTGACTATGCCTAGTCACTGTATGCTTTCATTGTATGCTCAAGAGTGGCCTAAACATTTTTAAAAATATTTCAAAATAAAAATTTGCGTTTTCTGTAAGATAAAGAGTCACTGATTTGAAACAGAGAGAAAATGACGAAAGCATCTTTGGTCCTTTAACTGAAGAATTACCTTCATTTGTAGGTAACATACAGAGGCACACAAAAAAATATGTCAGTAGCACCAAGGCTGATATTCTGAATCCATCCCTGGTCATCCCAAGCACTGAAGAATTCCCAGCAATCCTTAAAGCCCATGGTGAGTACATCAAAACAAACCACTGGATCCACATTAGAGCCTCACATCAGTGTTACTGTGGTCCTGATTCTACTGATCTGGTTCAGGTGCCCTGATGTTAATCGCCTGGATGACCACGGGCAGTATAGGGATGATCATAGCTCGCTATTTAAAGGGAGTTGCCAAGGACCATGGTTTTGGCGGTAAAGATTTCTGGTTTTTGGTAAGTCTGTATCTGTTTTTACACTCCTCCGACTAAATGTAAATCTTTCGGACTAACTGTGCGCAGTCATTTTGCAAATGATGAAATCTGATCCATTTATTTTTAAATATCTCAGTTTTAAGGGATACAATTATTGACTGCTGTGGCACTTTAAAGGGGACCTTTTGGCCTTTTCAAAGTTTTATTTTGATTTAGGGTGTATTAAAATAGGTTTTCACTCTTGAATGTTCAAAAAACCTGTCCCCTCCTTCCTCAAAGCAATGCGCTCTGAATTGTCACTTAGACCAGTGCGTTGTGATCGGTCAACTGCTTTCTAGTGTGTTTCCGAAATGTCACATCCAAGTTTCAGCACACTATAATGCAACTCAACTTTTTTTTTTTTTTTTTTTTGCGTATGCCTTGGGCGAGAATTATTTAAATGAGGAATATTGTGGCGTGTTCATTCATGGAAGAAAATTTAAGACTGCAATCGAGGCGTTTCAGGGAGTTCAGAAACCGTGTGCACTCATTAACCCCTTTGGAGTGGACTTTGTGCTTTGTACATTTGCAGAGCTTTTTAATTCTCACACAGCAACATTACACACTAAAGAAAGTCGTCTATAATAGGACACCAAACAAAATCAGACCTGAATGTTGGCTGAACCCGGTTTGTAAAAATGTGGAGTTTTTTTCAGTGCTATTTAGACTATAAACAACTAAACAGGTTTGAGTCGGAAATGACTCAAAAAAAAAAAAAAGTTGTTTAGTCTGTCTAAACAAAGCCAGATTCCTGTCCATTTATCTACCTCATCAGCTCATTTGTAAAGTGAATTACATGTGTCTTGTTGACATATCTGTTTCATCAGCATGACAGTGGGAAAATCTCCTTGATAAATGCTTTACAGTAATAAGTATGTGTGCAGTTAGTGCAGGCAAGATAAGATAAGAAGCAAGTTATGGTGTGTGAACATCACTCGTCATTAACAACCTTTACGGAATTATATAACAGATTGCGGCACATTTTTAAATTTTATTCAACAGTTTCTATAAATTTCCAAGATAATAAAGAGTAACTTACATTTCAGCGTAATATCAGCATTCTAAAATAAATGGATCTAGCTAATGTACATTCAAAACATCTGATTCATCTATTTCAATACACTTCTATTTTGAGTGTGCAAAGTCTGGTTTTATACATTATGCAAAGTTGTTAAAGACTAACTTAGTGTAACCAAATGACTAAATATGGTTTATTTCTTGTTCCACAGGCCCACGTGTCTCTGATGACCCTGTCAGTCACTGCCACAGCCATCGCTTTTATTCTGGTGTTTGCTTATGAGCGGGACTGGAGTGGGGTAAACTAAAATAACTTGAACTATTTTTACATAAAAATACAGTAAGAACAGCAATATTGTGAAATATTGTTATAATTGAAAAATACCTTTTCTATGTTAAAAAAAAATATATATATATACATACTGTATTTACTATATATGTATGTATTTATATGTATGCACACACACACACATACATACATATAATATATATATAATATATATATATATTATATATATATAATATATAATATATATATAATATTATATATATATATATATATATATATATATATATATATTATTTTATCATTATGTGTGTGTTTATGCCAGTTACTTCAGTAATTTTAGCACTTATTTATTTATATATATATATATATATATATATATATATATATATATATATATATATATATATATATATTCAGATTAACAATAATGTAAAGTGTATGTATATATATATATATATATATATATATATATATATATATATATATATATATACTCAAAGTACTAAAACAGTGCCACACATTTTTGTAAAATATATCTATGTAAAGAGATTGAGTTTTAAATTGAAATGCTAATTATTTCATATTGTATCTGTGTGTTTAGGGAGCTCATCCTGTCCTGGGCTGTTTGGTGATGATCCTCAGTCTTATTCAGCCCATAGTGGCTGCTTTCCGCTGTGAGCCGCAGCATGAGCGGTGAGAGAAACTTCACTTCTCTTATGCAGATTGGACATGGAAAGGCAAGGAAGCATTATTGTTAATCTGATGGCTTTCTTTGCAGGAGGTTTATTTTCAACTGGGCCCATTCCTTCATTGCTTTAGCTATCAAAGCCCTTGCAGGTACGACAACAACTTTATTATCTTCGTCGACATCTCACATTTCCTCAGATGAAAACAGTATCTCTTTTTATTCTGTGACACAGTTGCTGCGATTTTCACTGGTTTGGCTCTGTTTGAGGAGGATGTGGAGGATGGATGGATGTTGAAAGTTATGGGAGGTTTTATTACCTGGGAAGCCCTGATGTACATTCTTCAAGATCTTAATATGCGCGCCAATAAAAAAGGTACGACGCTGCATTCGCTGGTAAATTTACTTGAAAATACCAATGCTGTATTTTGAAAGAAGCATAATGCCCTTTTTAGTTATTAACTTCTCTTTTATTTATTTTATACACTACTTTATACACCTTTCAAAAGTTTGGGGTTGGTAAGATTTTTAAAACATTTTTGAAAGAAGTCTCTTCACAGTAATATTGTGAAATATTGTTACGGTTTAAAATAACTGTTTTCTATTTTAAAACATTTTAAAATGTTATTCATTCCCATGATGGCTAAGCTGAATTTTCACCATCTTTATTCCAGTTTGCAGTGTCACATGATATAACATTAATAAATGCTTTTACTGCCATATTTGATCACTTTAATGTATCCTTGCTGAATAAAAATGTTAATTTCTTTAAAAAAAAAAAATCTTGCTGACCCCAAACTTTTGAACAGAATTGAATTTATATTTGTGTGTATATATATATATTATATATTATATTTCATATTATAATTCATTTTTACTTTTTCTTGGAATTACAATTTTGGAAATTATTATCTGAAAATGTATTATTTAAACAATAGCATTCATAAAAGGTTTATTTAATGCTTGTCGTTTTATTTTAGATTCTGAGATTTGGAGTTGTGGATCGGTAAGTCCAATGTTGAGACATATGGGATTAATCTCATTATATAAATAATTGGGTAGACTGCATATATAAAGGTGATCGTGTGAATTTCATGTTTTAAAGTAACATGTTTATTTTTGTTAGATGAAACCTGAGACGGTCCTGCTCATCCTGTTCATTATGGGAAACCTGGCCTTCTTGATAGCACTTCTTGTTGGAATAGGCAGGTCTTAAGTTAACCAATATGCATCGGCCTTCCTCACTGGTTGGGCCAAAAATGACATTGTTGTACGATAATGTATATATATATTTTTTTTAATAAATGGTAATGGCAATATAATCCCAGAAGTATCTCTCTACACATTATTATTATTATTATTATTATTATTATTATTATTATTTATTCTTTTGTTTTTAAATTAGCATAATATAGGCCGGTTTCACAGACCGGGCTTAGCCTAAACCAGGATTGTCTGTGAAAACAGGGATAGTATTTAATATAGCATTTTTTATGGGCCAATACCAATTAGAGATTCATTACTGTGCCTTTAATTAAGGAACATATGTGTAAGTTATTTAAATGTATTATCAAATGATATATAAGTGCAATTTTATAGTTGTTCTTGCAATTACTGTATTGTAAGTTGCTCATTTTTAAGATGGAAGAACACTAGTGAAGTAATCTCAGTCTTTAATTACAGTGGTCGAAAAAAAGTTCACCAATTGTATTCTATTTTATAGCTTAAAACAATTAATTAAAGCATTTAAAGAGAGTAGTTTAGCTTTTATAAGTATTTTTATATCATTGAATGTATGTACATATATAAAGACATTGCATTGTGATGAAGTGTACAAGTTAAAAGCACTCAACCACTAGATGGCAGTGTCATAACAGGTATTTTTAAACTACTGTGTAACATTTTGTTGTACATTTTAAGACTCGAACCTACATTTATTTTATACATTAATAAATGGACCATTGTTTCCTTTTTATGCCAACTGCTCAATTGGATGTGTACAATTGAATGATGTTTATTAAATTGAATAATTGAACTGGACCAATCCATTAGTCACGAGTATGATGGAAATCAGAAAAAGACGTTTTATAAGCTGTGACAGGCCTTTTCAATGGGTTACACATTATTTTACAGTGCTGTAGTTACATTGTAATTACTCAAATAAATACTGAGTACTATTAATCAACTACGTATACTTACAATAGAGTTACAGTTAGGGTTAAGATTTGTTTTAGGGTTAGTTACTTGTAATTATGCATAATTAAAATAAAGTGTTACCTTTTATTGTTGCTGTTTTTCTATGTCCTAAAGAGCTCTATAAATGCTGTGTGATTTAAGTCAACATGTAACACTGTTCACATCCATAAAACAGGATATTTAGCAAAAATACAGAACTGGGCTAGATTTGACCCATTAGGAATGTACCGTTTAACGTGTTGTAAGAGTACTTGATTTTATAGAGTCAATGAAAGTTATTACATTTTGAACAAAGACTACAAAAACACTTAGACATTGATGTTCACAATATAGTCTTCAGGAAGAGTCAGAGAAACGCGGCTCTGGTGTTGATTTAGCAGCTTGTGTGAAGTCAGCTGGTTGGCTTTCATCTTTTACAGTGTTGTGCCTCGTGGTTCTTGCTGTTTCAGCACAGGCCTCCTGGTGTTCGGCTGGTAAACGTGGAGGGCAGTCGTGGCAGCACTGAGGAAACAGACAGGAAAAGGGGGCAATACTAACACTGTGTGCGCGCCCGATTCACAGGCCGACTGTGTCAGGGTCAGGGGCCGTCTTTTAACTTGCCGTGAATCAGAATCGCCACTTTCTAATTCACCACAATTTCATATCGATCACCTTTTCTGTGTTCTAAAAAAGACTATTTTATATAAATCAAGAAGTGATATTCTTGGCTTCTGAATTTCAGGTGGGACAGTTTGTCATTCACACCACTGTTGTTTTAGTGTTATTTCTATAATATTCTATTTTTATTAATATTTTTGTCATAATTTTAATTTGTTTAATAATTTTTATTTGTTTTAAAAATATTATTTGTTTCATTTATTTAAATTTTTAGTGATTTATTTATTTAGTGCGTCAACTTCAACTTATTTCACTTAGCTATTTGCCATTTTTTCATATAATTTTGTTTTATTTCGGCTTCATTTCAATTAAAGCTATCCTATGTAACTTTTAACCTCTAGCGGTTAAAAAGTATAATTGCATGCGATAAGAACTTTGCTTTGGTTGTGCATCGGCAATGTTGTTATGCTCTTCTGTGCGGATCATTTTAAGTTAGGTCTTGGCTGGTGTGCACTGATAAGTAATAATGAATTCCATCCAAAGTTAACTATATCTTAGGGGCAGAAAACACATTTATTTATCCGTCTGAATCCACAAAACGCTCGTTTCCCTCTGTGTGTTAATGTCAATGTTTATATGTCGACTACACTAAGGTAGATTCCCCCCCTCATAAATTTACAACTTCGTCGTGTTTTAACGTTATATTTAACATAATAATCTTATCAAAAATCTCATGCTTTCTGATGTTTGTGTGATAAAAATCTGATAAGCTGCATTTGAAGTAATGTAAACAATCACGTAGCAAGCGTGAATCACTCAGTCTCGCGTTATTTTGTTGACGGTTAACGTTACCCACCCTTGAAAAATAGTTGACATGTTAAGTATGGGCTGTTTTAATGTAAAATTTGAACTTTATCGTGTGATAGACTAAAAGCATATTCGGATTAAAAATTAATAAGACACTAAGCAATATTGACTAAACGTAATGGATATTTTCATGTAAAAAAAAAAAAAAAGAAGTAAAATTAACATTGCATCTTGTTATGAATTGGCCTATATTGTGTGGTATTGTAGATATTGTGGGATAAAATATCTCAGTCATCTGACTGAGCCCATAAGTGAGACTTTAAAATGAGTAGGCTAATAATGTTACTGTTCTGGCATGTGCTGTGTGTTTTCATTAAATGGCAGCAGGGCCAGGATTTGGATTTGGAAGCGCCGGGAAGGAGTCAAAGTGGGCGTTTGGAATATTTGGGACATTTCACCCCAGCCTGAGGTAAAGTTAACATCCCTGACATCAACCGAAAAACCAGACATGGCTGCATATGGAACAGGACGTCAAAATATCACAAATTCTATAGGTGAATTATTTATCGTAACACAATGGTTTGTGGGAGTTCCTCAGTTCTCATTTGAATCCTTTACTGCTTTGAGCTTGACTGCATGATGCAACTGCAGTGTGAATCATGGAAGCCTGTCTGACTGATGTTCATTAGCATGAAGGGTCAGTGATCCGGAGATGCCCTCAGCAGAACTGCCCCGGGCCTTCGGTAGAGGCAGGATGGCGATGCCTGCAGCATGTTTCTGAAATGCTCACTATACCGATTGACTTTTTAGGTATATTTTCCTAATCAAGAAGTTGTTTTGGACTTGTTTACTTGTTTTCATTCATCCAAATGCCACTTGCTGAAAACTATATTAGATTTATAGTATTTCATCTTTGTTCCAAAGATATCGGATTAATATCTAATAAAACTTAATATGAAATAGCCCTACACTTCTGTTCTAATATATATTTTTCCTTGCTTTCAGTGGAAATCATTTTCTGGGCTACACCCATTAAACCAGTATCTGAAGTCAAAATAAAATGCGAAAATGTCTCGGAGATGGGAAAAGTCAAGTCAAAGCGGAAAAGATTCTGTTCTTTTCACATGATATATGCTTGTAAACAGAATTATTTTAGCATATTTTTCATCACTATTTGGGGAAAAAAGGCATGTTTCGCCATATCTATGCTTTAAAAACATCTTAATGGTTCAAATATTTGAACACTGTCTATGAATTTTAAACAAAATAGATACTTTTTAGGATCAGTGTTTCAAAGGAATGGTTCACCCCTAAAAATTTAAATTCATCTGGACACTTTTACAATGGTTTTTGATACCATTGACTTTCACTAGCCGTGTTTCCACTGTCATTTGGGCCTCCTCAGGGCCAGCGCCCAGGGGTTTTTGGCCCGCTGAATACCTTGGTCCAAATGCAGGCCAACTGGAGCGGTCACGAACAAAGACTTTGCCTTTTTGAGTCAGGAGAGTGTTAACACCGCTGTTCATTTCCCATGCTATCATATCAGGCTACCAGAAAACCTCAACATTTAAGACATTTTAAACAATTTTCAGCTAAAAACTCACTTTCTGATCCCCGTATGAGGCAGAAATATATTTAAGCAATGCTAAACCATTGGGATTATAAATGCATGTGTTTATGGAAAATACCAGAGACTGATTGAAGAACTTCAAATCATGTATGATTATAATAGTGTATTTATTTGGTTTCGTGGTTCATCTGTCTCTTCCCCTCCTTTGTTGATACTAAACTAATGTATCTGTATAATTGTATGCAAAACAGCTGCGTGAACATCCTTTCTAACGTCTGTTTTTGTGTTTGACAGAAGAAAGAAAATCATACAGGTTTGGAATAAAAAAGATAACAGAAATTTCATTTTGGGGTGAACTATCCTTTCAAGCTCACTTCTAAATTACTTGGTGCCTTTAGTTATACATTTTTTACTGAATCAAAACCAGTAAATGTTTCAGGTTCACTACAGAATGACTACAGCGTGAGTCTCTCTGTGTGTCTGTGGTTTTGTGAGAGTCGTTCGTTCTGATGTAATGTCTGTAGGATTAGGTGTGTCTTCACATCACTGCTGATTTATGTATGTGCAGCACAACTTTTTCCCACTCTTGAGATTTCAAAGATTTGGTTTCATCCTTACTAAAAGAGACAATCTATCAACGCTCAAATTGGTGATCAATTTAGACTGTAAAGCAGACCCTATTTTGCATTTCTTTCGTTTTCCATCAAACTGTAAATCATTACAGGGTTGTTTTTTTTTTGCTGTGGCAACTACAGTATGCCCAAATGAGATGGATGTTGAAACTTCCTCTTGCATAAAATAAGTTTCTGTTTCTTTAACATGATGTTATCTGTCCATATCCTCTCTGTTTAAATTCACATCACTAAACTCACAGCCCAGTTTAAACTACAGCTGGCCTTTTCAGAGGAAACACATGAGTGACTTCTTCAAAAATAGAGAAATGTGTGGCTTTATAGTGGTATAAAATCATTTCGTCTTTAAGTGTTTCATTTTTCCTTGTCTTATCTTTAATAAATGGCTCACATGCCACACATATCTGTTGATAAAAATTAAACAAAATCAAATTTTAAAAATGCATCTCCCGGCAACTGTTTTATCATAGTTGAAGTTTTAAATACTTTAACATAAAACAAGAGCGCCAATGCAATATTCAGTTCTCAAGCCATTAATGTTGCTACATAGAAAGTCAATTTGGCCAGACCTTGCTGAGGCTTTACGGAGACAATTAAGCTTTTTGCTGATTCACAATCTTCTTGCCAACTCGAGCAATAAAGGGTAGCCAAACATTCTGTTCGTCCAAGACTCCCAGAGTCCTTGTAGTTCCGTCTAAATCTTTAGTTTTTGCCATGGAAATATACACGTTGCACAACTGTACTTCTAGAGTTAGGTCACCGTTGGCTGAACATCTGAAGGCACACAAAACACTTTGGTATTTTCAAAGTCGACATCTGATTGTTTGAATTCTGTCGGATTTCTGAGAGATGTGCGCGTCGTGTTCTCTAATAATCCGCATGAAAACAAAGCTATTGAGATATCAAACCCCCTCATGGCAGAAGAAAGCTGTCATGTTCCCAACTGTGACAATGAGCGCTTATCAAGATCAACTAAACGCTGGCTTTTCAAAAGCATGTGAAGTTCTTCCAAGAGATTTGTTTAAGGACTTGGTGAAACGTTTGGTTGTATGCTGGTCTGTATAAGTACATCAACTTTACATTTTCACCCCCCTAAACATGATGCTGCACAAAACGAACTGTGATTGGTTCCTTTACATGTCAGTCAGACAGCCTCTGGGCGGTCCTCGGCCAATGAAAGCTGTTTTACAGTCGAGACCTTTTCCTGAAGGTCTGGCTACGCAAGTCGAACCCTCTGTTATTTTGGCCTCTGCACCCAAAAGCCTTTATTTCATCTCAGGTTTACCACATAAACAAGTGTCACTGTGTTTCTCTTTTCTAACAGAGGATAACAGGTGAGGGATCCTCCCCAGAGCCGAGCTGGCTGCACTGAGTGGGAAGGCAGGTGGACCAGGACACTTCCCGGTGGTGAGGAGTTGGCGCTGCGACCCACCTCATGTGTTTGAGGACACGGAAGGCATTTCTCCGGGAGAATCTTCTTGGCTAAGTTCTTCTTTTCCAAAGCAGCTTTACAGTAAGAATGGCAAATAATTTAGGCTGCACAGCAGCTCTTAAAGAAAATGGTGTAAATGTCTTGCTTAAATAAATTCGGTGTTGATTCATTCCGTTGTAAAAAGGCAGAATGAAAAAGGAACCCAAACTCCATCAGGTGACAAAAAATGGAGAAAAACCTTGGGGGAAACCAGGCTCAGTCGAGGGGCCGGTTCTCTTCTGGCCAACAGCGAACTGTGCTTGATTATGATTCAGGCAGCATTACAGGTCATAAATCTGACTGGGATTGCAACAGTCAAAATATTTAATCCAGTTCCATCCAGTTGAAGATCGCATTCATCATGCCGTGTGGGGAAAGACACTGGCTGTAGTGTCGGTGAGGCCTTCACAAGGGATGATCTAGTTGACACAATCTCTGCTGGCACTTCAGGGCTGTGTTGTCGTCGTGTCTCGGACTCCATCTGACCTGGTCCGGCTGACCAGGGGATAAACCTCGGGGGTAAACCTCGGGATAAACAGAGAGACTAATATTAGCGTAGACGCCATTCTTCTTCTGATGTAACGAGTACATCTGGTGTTATAGGAAGTGTTCCCGGTTCCAGCTGACTTAATCTATGCAGCCTAACAATCCTTTAACTGATGTGAAAACATAAATTGATAATGTGTATGCCAGGTTAAAGAGTTTTAAGTCTAGATTTTAACTGACAGAGTTTGTCTGCTTCAATGCTATAGGCAGACTATTCCAAAGTTTAGGTGCTAAATAGGAAAAGGATCTAATGCCTGTGGTTCATTTTGATATTCTAGATATTAACAACTGGGCAGAATTCTGAGATCACAATAGACGTGAAGGTCTAAAAGCAGTTTAGAGCTCGCTCAGGTACCGGGGAACTAAACCATTTAGTGTTTTGTAAGTAATTAGCAAGATTTTAAAATCTATACGATGTTTAATAGGGAGCCAGTGCAGTGTTGACAGAACCGGGCTAAAATGGTCATATTTCCTGGTTCTAGTAAGGACTCTAGCAGCTGCGGACACTAGTTTTATGTCTCTGAGGCATTTTTCGCTTAAACAAACTATGGTAACATATGCCAGACAAGCTGTTACACATTTCAGCACATCTGTTTGTTTGACTTCATATTTTACACATAATTTAACACATCAGTGATATATTTCCTCTTAAAAGTAAGATTCCAAAAGGGTTTTTTTTTTTTGCAATGAGGCCATAAAAGAACCATTTTGGGTTTCCCCAAAAATCTTTAAGTGGATTCATAAAGTGTGAAGAACATTTTGATAATCTAAAGAACCTTTTTCTACTGTAAAAAACCTTTTTTGGAATGGGAAGGCTCTGTCACCTTTACTTATATAGCGCTTTTATACAATGAAAATTGTGGCAAAGCAGCTTTACATTAATAATTGACATAAATTTTGGCTGCACAGCAGCTCCCAAAGAAAATGGTGTCATTGTCCGTCTTAATCTATATAGTATTGATTCATTCTGTTGCAAAGATCAATAGTTAAGTTAAGTCGTGACGAACCTATAAATAAAGGTTCTTCATGGAACCAGATGCCAATTAAGAACCTTTTTTAGAGTGTATGTGTAAGTAAGGACATTTACGAATCATGACTCGGTCTAAATCCTGTGGATTCTTCCTGTTGGGGCCAAAAATTTTCTTCAACACACAGTCTAGAGCACTGGGCTCATACCGCTCTAAATGAAGTGCGACACTTAAGGAAATGAGTTACAATGCAGTTTGCATCTGATACCAAAAAAAAAGTTTTACTGTTTATATTTTGCATTTTAGTTAATGATTTCTTTTTGCTGCAAGAATAGCAGACATCCGAATGTTTCTGAGGGTACCTCAACCTGCCTCTGCTACCTCCATACTATACAGTATCCTCTGCCTTCCTGTTGAACTACTGAACTACTGTACCATAGCCAGTTTAGTGACAATACATCATATCCTGTAGAAGGTATTCATTCTAGATTCCGTGTTTCTTATGTAAATGATTTCAAACTTCCATTTCTTTATGGCCTTTCAATTGGGAGTGTGATCTTCAGGCCCTCTGATGCTCCATTTCAGTAAACTAGTGGGACTGTAAGTATTTTTAATGAGTAATAGAACTCACTGATCAAGGACAAAATTTGAATATTGTGGAAAGAGAGATACAATATGCCACAATATGAAGTACAGTTCAAAACAGTTCAAACTGAAAGAGGAAAAGACATTAATATAGTAAGAAAAAGAGAATTATAGAACGCACGATATAAAAAAGCAAAAATTGGTGATGATATATATGTGTGTGTGTCACGTTAGGCTGCAGGGAAGCGCATAACACAGGAGATTCAGTGAAATGAACTGAATTTAATTATACAACAATGGAGAATGCTCAGTAGAACACAACCATAAAACATTGATGATACCGGACAAGAACTAAGGAAAAGTCAGGGTATGTAAAGCAGGACGATAATGAGTAGAACAGAAACAGGTGTGGGAACTAATTAATTGCCAGGGAAACAGGGAAACACAGGGAAACAGGAAATGATCAAACAGTGAAAATGAAACTAAAACAGGACATAACCTTCACAATGTATGTGTGTCTGTATATATATACTATAAAACATCTAAACATCTCTGTTAAATTGCAGCATTTTGAGACTTAAAAAATGAATCAAAGATAAATCAGATCTTTTTCCACCTTTAATGCAATATTTAAACTAATAAAATTTAACCAACAGACAATTAGAAACATTTAAGGAAAAACAGAATGATAAAATAGACACTTCAACTTGGCTGAAACTCCTTTAACCTTTAATACAGAAACCAGTCTTTTTCAATAAGATTTGTTTTAAAGAATTTTTTCCCCATCCGTGCCATTGATGGCACTGTCCGACTGGGTGCGACTCGAAGACCAAAATCAGACTCTCATAACCTGATTCATCTGCTTTCAGAACACACATATGATTCATGAGGAAAAAAAAAAATGTTTTGCTGTATTTAAATGCATATTAAAATTGTACTTTACTGCGGTCTCCCACACTGCCTCACCCCTTTTCACACTCTCTTTTTGACTGTTTCACTTGTTGTCCTGTGATATTGTTTTTAAACAGGCTGTCATGTCACATTTTCCACACCCTCTTAAAAAAGTTCAAACCCACACAGAGAACCAGTGGTATATTATAGCATGATTTGCATTTATTGTAATGCATGAATGGTTATATCCGGTATCAACTGTAGTTTACCCACCGCAGGGACTATATCTTCTAGAGGAAGGATGGAACAAAAGTTATAATGAATGTTTTTGGCCCTTATTTTAAATCATTTTGTAGGTCCTCAAGGCTGTGTCTGTGATTATAGTCATGTCATACCTAACAACAAAGCTTAACTACAATTACAGTATGTTCACAATACAGCACAGTACTGCACCTTGTTTAAGTATATGATTTTAGACAAGGGTGAGCTGAGCCAAGAAGTAGATCCAGTCCATGTGAAGGGATGTTACTCAGCCAATAGAGGGAGCACTTCTAAGATGTTTTTTATGACCTGACACCCAACAATTATTGGACAGTCGTTTGAAATTTTCACAGATTATAAGAATACAATTATTAAAAAAAAAAAAAATTATTTCATGAGCAGCAAATCAGCCTATTAGAATGTTTCTGAGGGATCATGTGACAATGAATAAATTCAGCTTTGTCATCACAGGAATAAATGACACTTTAAACATGTTAAAATAGAATACAATTATTTTAAATTGTAATAGTATTTTGCAATATTACTGTTTTTATTGTATTTTTGATCAACTATACTTGTGAGCATTTCTTTTTAAAAATCCTCAACTTTTCAATGGTAATGTATGTGCGTATATCAAGCCAGCTGTTTTATTTAGTTACTTGCCTTGTGGCTCACGATTACAGACCTGTGACCCTTGTGACTTTAGCTGTCGCTATCATATGGTCCTCTTTGTTGATCATCCGGTGCTTTGCCCCTGTCCTTGCACAGCTCTATGCCCGAGAAACCCTATCAGATGTCTGGCTCTGTTCCTCCTGGGGACTCTAGGTTATTGATTTCTGCAGTGGACTCTGTGCACATGGATCAATACTTCTACAAATGATTTTAACTAAGATTATTTTATCTAGATATTAGTAAAGGGCCATTACTTTTTCTCTCATGCTACAATTTACTGTTAAATCGTGTGTATAATTGAAATATTAACTGTACCGAAATTATTTGTTCAATCAAGGTATAATATATATATTATACACACACACACACACACTCACACACGAGGATCATTCACTTGTAAGTGCCTCAACAACTCATGATTTTGTCAAGAAACTAAGGGGAGTTTATAAGTTAATACAGTGTGTGTGTGTGTGTGTATATATACATGTTTACTGTATAAACTCCCCTTGGTTTCTTGACAAAATCTCGAGTATGTTGAGGCATTTACAACTGAATGACCCTCATGTTGTACCGTACTTTCTTTCTTCTGAAAAACACAAAAGAAGATATTTTGAAGAATGTTGCAACTACACAGTTTTTGTTTCCATTGACTTCCATTGTTAGGACAAAAAATACAGTTGAACTCTATGTGAACCAAAATTCTTTGGTTATCACCATTCTTCAAAATATCTTTTTGTGGTTAGCAGAAGAAAGAAATGAATACAGATTTTGAACAAAATGAGTGAGTAAATGATGACAGAAATTTCATGTTGGGTAAACTATAACTATCCCTTTAACTTATATTGAACTCAGAATATATACTGAACAATAGTTGTTTCTTAAGTAACAACAACAATCTAATCTTAGTTCGTATTAAATTTCGGACACAACCTTGATCTATGCTCGTGAAATATAAGCATGATGCCGATGAAGAGAGCCCAGCTGAGCCATCAGGTATTGTCACCAGATGCAGTGTCATTAGCACGCCGCGTCTGGCTATAAATTACCGACACAATGCAGGTCACGACGAGCATGGCAGTTATTGGAATGGCAGCAATGTGGCAATGCGCTAGTCTCTGTGAGCATTTGGCAAGTGTGTGACGCTTTGATCATCTGTCAGCTCAGAGGGGGCTATCTGCCGTGTGCCAAGTCTCTAAAATTGTGGAGGGAAACAGAGATAGACATTGGCTCCAAACATCCTGCATTCTCCACTTCCTTCCTGCCCTGGCCCACATTGTCAAGCTTCCTCTTTCTCTTCCCCAGCCAATCGCAAAGCATTGCTTTACAGATAATCCCCACCCACCATGTAGAAACGGTCACAGTAAGACTGATTCATGCTATTACTCTGTCTGATAGTCTCTCTGGGGATTGATATGTGATTGATGCAGATGTCCAGTCCTTCCAAACCAGGGTTAAATGGGATAGAAACACAACCTGGGGGATGAGTGAAGCAAAGTAAGTTCAGGAAACCTGGTATGCTGTAATATCCCGCATCACACCAGTCGAGCTCGCCTCATTCAACCCTAAAACAGAAGGAAAATAAATAAAGAATTCCACACAGAGCTTATTAGGCACCTTCGTTATGACAGACAGATGGTTTAATTTACTGTCACGGCACGCTCAAGACCCCCTGGTCCACCGTCTAGCTCACCGCGGCCTTCAAAAACATGTAAACATCTTAGCTGGTGCCTGCTAGACATGGAAGGAGTGCTGAGGAGAAAATTCATAACTTTTCAAATCAAACACGTTAAAGTCTGCATGAAATGGAAGTTACAATAGTCTTTTCTTCCCTATTATGTCGTATATCCCTGTGAAATAGGCTTCTAGACATGAAAGAACGCAGGGCGAGACCTGATTTTGTCTATGGAGAATTGATTGGATGGTTGGGGTTCACTATTGGTCGATCATTTGTGATTGACAGGTTGTCCCGCCCTCGCGCCAGTAAACACATCATCAGAGAAGGGAAGTTTTTTTATTAAAGATTATAAAGGCGCATGAATTAAAAAGAATAATGATGTGCACGGATAAATCATTTATAATAAATACTGCAATATTCCATTACATAAAACAAGAATTGTCGATTTTGATTTCATGGTGACTTTAACATAGCATTCAATGATTGCTGGGAATGTTATTACAACAAGCTCAAAAGCCAGAATGACAAATTTACTGTACTGTATTTGACTTGAGTGCCAAAGCGTGACCGTGCGTTTTCATTTCATGATTTTCCGAAGCCGAAGTGAAAATGCGCAGTCTTAGCTGGCAGTGCTGATATAGACCTCCTCGTGTTCATCATGTCAGGAGCCGAGACAGAAACAGGATATCCATGACAATGCATCATCCTGTGTCACTACTGCTTATCGGGAGAAAGCTCTCTTCAGCCAGCACTCATTCTGTCTCACTCTCTTTATGTAAAAAACTCAAAGCAGCCAATAACAAACTGCCAATAAGGTGAACAAATAGGCCTCTAATTTCAACTGAAAGTATTTCTGAATCTTCTTCCATGCATTTGGCAAAATGGATATGGACTGTTTTAATCATCATAGTCCCCAAAATGCATTTAGACCATTAATTATTATTAAAGGGTTAGTTCTTAATTACTCACCCTCATTTAGTTCCAAACTCGTAACTCAGAACACACATGAAGATCTTTTTAATGAAATCTAAAAGATGTCTCTCCCTTGACAGCAACTACCACTTTTAGCCCCAGAAAGGAAGTAAAGACATCATTAAAGTAATCCGTATGACTCCAGTGGTTTAACCTTAATTTTATGAATTTTATGATTACTTCTATGATGTTTTTTGATAACATCTTGGGGATTGAAAGTGTCAGTTGCGTAGACTGTGAATGGAGGCTCACAGATTTTTTTCCAAAAAGATCTTTATTTGTGCTCTGAAGATGAATGAAAGTCTTATGAGTTTGGAACGACATGAAGGTGATTACTTAATAACAGAATTTTCTATAACAAAATTATAAAGCCAAGTGAAATCTGTAAACAACAAACAGCAGGCTAATTTTTTTTAGACCTTAAAGAAATAAAACTTTACAAAATGTAATAACAGTTAACACTTTACATTAGTTAATGCGCATATACTAGCATTAACTATCAAAAAGCAGTACATATTTTTAACCTTAAAGTCACTATGAAATTCTTTTATAATGGAACATTTATCAATTTAATACATGCTTTAGAGGTATTTTTCATTGTTAGTTCATGTTCACAGTTAACTACCCTTACAAAAGATTACTGCAGTTTTTTAGAAGTAATACTACAGTTTTTGTTACATATAGAAAAACGCAGTTTTTTGGACACGAAAAAACTGCAGTATTGCAGTATAACCTAAAATGTCTGTAGTTTTACTGGAGTACAACTATACTGCAATACATCTAAAGTACTAGTAAAATAAAACTGCAATTACACTGTTTTTATACTTCATGCAACTTTCAGTTGTACTTCATTTTACTGCAGTTGTACTGTGACTATACTTCATTATACTGCAAATCTATAGTTGTGCTTAATTAAACTGCAGTTAAACTACTTGGTACTGCAGTTTTACTGCAGCTCTATACTTCAATATACTGCAGTTCTTTTTTTGTAAGGGTAATAAATGAAATCTTATTGTTAAGTGTTTTATTTTTGAATTCCCCTCCAAATGAATACAAGTTCATCATTTAAAGCTGAAAAAAAAAAAACCGTTTAAAACATCATATGTGAACGTGAACGTTATATGGAATAAATAATGGCAAGACATGCTAATGAACGGCTTGGGCAGCCGTTGCTATGGTTACTTCGTCAGGCGAACACACCGTAGTTAGCAAAACTTGTAAATCTATTTTTATGGTCATGCTTGCAAAAATAAAGAAATGTATTTTCTTGTTTGTTAAAGAACAGCCCACGTATCTGAGAACTGCTGTACTTTTTTGTTTTGATATTTCCCATAATAATTCGCACCCTGACGTAAGTGTCGATTGTCAAAATACACTTTGCCGCCACTGTATATTAAGTCCTCCGGGTGTTCCGGGTGTTTCGGGTGTCAAGTCATCAGCGCGATATACGGAACATCTAAAGCAGGAAGAGAGAGAGGGAGGGCGCGGGGAGGGGAGAGCGAAAATAAGAGGTGAAAGAGCGAACGAGGAGATCAGTCACTCTCCGCTGGTGCTCCAACCCTGGAAACACCGTCCATTCTTTATATCGTCCGTGATTCTGCTACGCGCATCGGATGAGGAGACGCCAATTGTGCTTTGGTTTTGGATCAGTGTTCATTTTTGTACTGTGCGTCGCTGGACAGGATGGAGCATTGGAGACAGTGTGCGTCATGGCTGATCAGATGTAAGGTGCTGCCACAAAACCATCGGGTGACATGGGAGTCCGCTCAGGTGTTCGACCTGGCGCAGACCCTGCGGGATGGGGTCCTGTTGTGCCAGCTCCTCAACAACCTGAGACCCCAGTCCATCAACCTGAGGGAGATCAACCTGAGACCACAGATGTCACAGGTAAGGGATGCAAGAAGTTGTGTGTTTTCACTAAGAATAGAATCGATGTTAAACTCAATAACAACAGAGTTTTTAAAGAGAAATACAGTGTTAAGTAGATGAAAAAGGTGGTGTTACTGCTGTATAGCTACTTAAACTATTTTGTAACAGAAAGTTGATATTATGCCTTTGCTGTACCGTTATTTGTGTGCTGAATTCTGCTCCCTATCGGTGAATGTGAGCAATGCAGTAATCGAAGAGAGATGCTGATCTGTAAAAGTGCTCTCCGTCATGTTTCTTACACATTATTAAAAAGTCTATTTTTTTTTTTTTTTTTGAAAATTCTCATCCACCATGTTGAGGTCACGTGACTAGCTGGGTCATGCAGTTGAGTTGCTACTATTATTAATGACAGTAATTGGTTTAATTTATGTAATACTTTCAGCCAGTGCTCAGTATTCTTTTCAAAACATAATACAATTATATAATAATAATAATAATAATAATAATAAAATATGTTAGGATGAATAAGAGCTGGCTAAACAAAAACTAAATAATATATAGACGTTTATGAAAGAAAATTTGTGTGAAATAAATCCAACTAGCGTTGAGCTTGAAGAAGTAAATTAGCCTAACAGGACAAAGTACTTTTTGATGCATCATTTGACCGGAACCATAGTTCTCTCTATAGTTTTAGTCTGGTCTCGTTCGTTGTACTCTGTCAGGTGAGAGCAGAATTGGTTTCAGTGTTTGCGAGAAGCTGATTTATTGAAAACAGCGGCCTCTCGTTCTGTGTTGATAAAACACCATCTGCTGCTTGATTTCATGTCCTCCTCACATGAGGTGAAAGCTGCCATCAACACAGTGACATTTCGTAGATCTGGCAAATGCCGGATTCACAGTAACCTCTAACAAACCTTATTTCCAAGCAAGCGGATGCACAGTAACTAGTGTCTAGACAGGCACACATGCACTTTACATTACATTTGTCAATGTGGTGCAGTCACAGTGAGAAGCATTGACAAAAAGTCAATAGAATTAGCTTTTAGATTGTTCGTGTCACTAATAAGTGATGTATACATTATATTAATATTCTGTGGAGGTTTGACACATTTGATTAAAATGACTGAATATGTCATTCTGGCTTTGAGGTCGGATTACATCAGATATGCTGCTTTGTTTTCATTTGGTTCATTATATCATAGTTTCTTTTTGAGTTCGTGATTTTCATCTGCACTGACGTAGATGTGTCTCCGTTCACCAAAGGGAGAAGTCCATAGAGAACTAACGTATGCAAAAAAAGCGACTGAAAATGAGCAAATGGTCTGTGTAAACCAGTGTTTTGAGCGTAGAGGTGAAATTTCCATCTCTAAGGGCAACAGCTGAATCCTTGCATGAATTATTCATGACGTTTTTGGCAGCTATTTTATCAAAGACTCATTACAGCACATGGGACACAGACGCAGCCGTCCCGGGGGAACAGCTCAGACAAAAGCAGTGAAGAGACCAAACTAAAAGCTGGAGTCCCCACCTCATCAGAGCACATCCAGGGGCCCAATGGGCTCTTAGGGTTTCCCTTCAACTCACGATAGCCGTGTAATTAAAATATAATGGTGAATTCGTCCCTGAAATTTCTGCATTAATGTTGATATTCAGGGCAGGCAAGGGGGTGTATATGTGTGTGAAGGAGAGGTTGCACTATTTTACAGTTACATATAAGCAATTTTGAGGAGGATGCCTTGTATATTAGGGGTGCACCGATACCCTCATGTCACGATATGCTAAATTTGGTATCACAATGGGGACAATGGTGACACCAGAATAAAAATATTCATGATTCTAACGCTGAAAAACAGATATATTTTAGATGAATATGTTTGCGCTAGAGATATATTTAAAATAATGCCACTAATACTTCTTTTTACTGGTAACATAAGACATTTGGCATTAACAGGACCAACAAATATTCCCCCATTGCATTATTATACATTATACTGTATATTCAACATTGTATACAGTAGTATAGTAGTACTGACACTAAAACTCTGTAAACTTGATTTTTTTCTCACAGTGATTTTCATTTTTGGTGAACAATGCACAAAACATATTGTCACTTCACTATATGATGTTGTTGCATTTTTGTATTTCGATATATTGTGACACAATATATTTTACAACCCTTATATATCTATCTATCTATCTATCTATCTATCTATCTATCTATCTATCTATCTATCTATCTATCTATCTATCTATCTATCTATCTATCTATCTATCTATCTATCTATCTATCTATCTATCTACCTACCTACCTACCTATCTATCTATATATATATATATATATATATATATATTGTAACCATCGCCAGCTGAAGTGCCCGTAGATCCCCTAGAGGGCACTTCAGCAAGGACTATACACCACACAGTCACTCACAAACCCGGACTAGATTTCCCAGAATCCCCGCACCTGTCACTGATCACTGCTCCAGCTGATACTCATTATACCACCATATTTAAATCCACCGCACACACACTTATGTGCTAGGTCTTGTTATTTCCTCGAGTGTAACATTTCTCATTATATTCTTGTCTTGTCTGCCTGCTTCCTGATCCTACCTGTTTCATCGTTTTTGTTGTTTACCTCCCTGCCTTTTGATCTTTTGCCTATACTATTACTACGAGCCTGCCTGTTTCCCTGCCATTACTCTTTGCTGTTTCATTGACCATTGCCTCTTTGAATACTTCTACAATTCTCTATTCTTCTCTGTAGGAATTAAACGTTGATTAATCCTTAACAAAAGATGTTCAGTCAAGAGCAGTTAGTGATTTTTTTCTTTATGCTTTTTTGCTTGATTAACATTAAAAAACAGACAGCAGAAGAAATATTTGGCTACTGTCACTTTAATACCCAGTAAACTGATCTATTATGCAGACTCTGTTACACATCTTTATCGACTGTTTACATTCACTTAAGCCATAACCAACTATGTTTACTAGGATAATCACAGAGAGGGATTTTTTTTTACATTTGTGTGAATTTGTCCGTTCAAGTGCAAGAAGACGTAAAACAGATCTCATTTCAGAATTTACGCGCTGTCTGAGGATGCGTTCGCACACATTCCTTAAACTGCGTTATACGATACAGCACTGGCCCTTCAACGATCTGAGCATCTTTCATTGTCAAAATTCAAATGGTCAGAATAAAAAAAAAAAAGATGTTACTGGCCAACTGGCATTGTTTGGGGTCAGTAAGATTTTTAAAGTAATGAATAGGACACATTGATTTGATCAGAGGTGACAGTAAAGGCTTTTTACGTTGTTCAAAAACTTATTTAAAATAAATGCTATTCTTTTAAAGTTTCTATTCATGAAAGATATGTAAAACAGCACAATTGTTTTCAGCCTATAAAAATAAGCCTATTAGAATGATTTCTGAAGGATCAATTGACACTGAAGACTCTCTCTCTCTCTCTCTCTCTCTATTTATATATATTATAAATTATATATATATATATATATATATATATATATATATATATATTATATATTATATCTTTTTTCTTTTAAAATAGCTGTTTTTCAATGTAATTTATGTTATTTAATATAATTAATAAATCATTTATTATTTAATATCATTGTCACACCTCGTCTCACCTGATCACCACATGGACTTTTAGTTTGTTGTCATTTTCACAGTCACATGTTCCTTTGTTTGTAGTTCCCGCCACAATCTGTTTCCATGGACACTAATCTAATCACCACAGCTGATCACAATCACTCATCTCGTTATCCCCTGTGCTCAGTGTATTTAAGTTCAGTTCAGTTCTTCCCTCATTGTCTGGTATTGTATGTGTATGCTTTGGATGTGTCTCTGTCAGATTACCTAATTGGGTTATATAAAGTTTACCTGTTATTTACGTCATCTTCGTCTTCGTGTTTATCTACACAGCCAACGTTACAGTCATGTATATATCCCCAAAATCAGCACAGAAAATGAAACAGCAGTTTGCGGCCTACATATTGTACAGGTTTAGAGCACAGATGCTTTATGGGCAGGTTTGAAACGTGAAACGTGGAAGTGCAAGTTTGAGGAAGCCACAAAGGCCTTTCTCACGCACTGTGTTGAACCGACAGTGGCTGGGTTATGGTTTCTTCCGTTTAACATGTGCGATTTTGAGAAGAGTGGAAGGAAATTGCAACAGGTGTTTGACATGCCATCAGAACTTTATTTAGATATCAACAGATGCCAGTGAGAGTAAAGTTTGTAAAGTTTCATCATCAAACAGTGAAGTTATTTATATGCGAAGACACGTAAGCTCTCACTTATGTTCCCATTTGTGTATATCTGGTTTGCTGCAAAATCACCAGAGAGCGGTTATTTCACACTGTCATTGTAATGCTGGATAGTCACTGTCTCATCTCTAGGTTGTAGGGGGAAACACGAATGCTGACGCCCACTTGTTGGGCAGATAGTTTCCGAGCACTGACGCCCGCTGGGGAAATGAGGAAATGGGATGGAGGAAGGAAATGAAACTAAACGTCCTCTAAAGACCCTTGACTGAGCCACGGTGAAACACCAGAACCTCTAGTGGCTCAGATCTGTCTCTTTTTTTTCAGCGAAACAGCGAGCAACAAGCTCCTGTCCGAACACTGTCTCAGTTTTTGAATTTTTGCTGTTATAGGATGTGATTTACAAAATGTACACGACAGATTCTGGGCTGTTTTTCAAATATTTTCTTAAATTTTTTATGTCTTGTGTCCATGGAGAATCTGCCCTCCTTGAATAATACACCAATACTGTGCTTTACATAGATGGTCTGCTAAAAGCTCCATTTGAGACCCTAAAGGGGTCAGAGACTGGTCAGAGCAGCATATGTGTGTGTTTGAACATTTCAGTTATGTTACAACTCCAGGGTTGTTTTTGTAATTCTTAGTGTCAGACCATGGATTTGTACATTTCAGACTGAGGCTAGATGCATTGGTTTTTGTTGCATAAAAGAGGAATAACTAGACATTTACATTTTCTGAAGAAAACATGATGGTGGTCGCTCATGCAAAAGTCGTCATGATTTTAGCATTGTTGTCAGGGCCTCACTGTGCAGTATTGTGGTTTGTGTTCTGTAGTGCTGCACGAGTCAAATAACATCAAAATAATGCCAAAATTGCGAGACCGATTAAGCGCAATAAATATATGCGCTGCGTGTTTCATAGTGAAGCACAGCGCTGTGTTCCTTGACATCCGATCAGAACCCATACTGCTTTAAAGACCTCGAGCATTTAAAGCGGAAGACGGCTGCACTTAGAACAAACAGAATTATATCGTGGTACAGATGCGAATATAGTTATTCGGTATAGTTGTCTTTATAGTTATTGTTCTTGGTGTGAACAGGCCTTAAAGGGATAGGTTCACCCAAAAATTAAAATTCTGTTTAATTAATTGTTTTTTAATGAATAATTAATCAATTACTCACCCTCGTGTTGTTCCAGACCCGTAAGACTTTTGTTCATCTTGGGAACATGAATATTTTAATGAAATCTGAGCGATTTCTATCCCTCTATTGACAGCTACGCAACAACCACTTTGACGCTTCAAAAAGTTCATAGAGATTGTTAAACAATTTTCTGAAAAGATTTGATCGTTTTATATATAATTATCAGACTGAGTTAAGGCTTTTATTCACATATAAACATTGATGAGTGAACATAAACAGAAGCTCAATCGAACCTGCTTGACGGGCGAGAGCAAACCTCATTGGTTCTCGTGGAAGCCCATGTGCTGCGTGACACACGAGAACGAACCTCATTGGTTCTCACACGTCAAGCAAACATGCTTGAGCTTCTGTTTACCACAACCGATGTGTGCGTTGATGAATGTTTATGTGTGAATAAAAACTTAATCTGTTCATCATATAAAGCGATCGTGTCTCTTCAGTTTTAGCTTTACGATCTTTTTATGAGCTTTTTGAAGAGTACTAGCTGTCAATGGAGGGACATAAATCACTCCGATTTCATTAAAAATGTCTTCATTTGTGTTATGAAGATGAACGAAAGTCTTACGGGTTTGGAATGACATGAGAGTGAGTAAATGGTGACAAGTTTTTTTTTTTTTGGGTGAGCTATCCCTGTCATCAGCCTGTTGCTGGCTCTTGGTTTATAAGATGCTCTGGATGGTTATGTACTGGTAAGCGCATAAGCGCATTATTTGAAACCTCATTCATTTCAGTAGCACAAATTGTTCCATGTTACATGCCATTATTTAATGCATAGGCTGTTTGTTCAGATCTTAAACCAAAGTATAAGCCACTACATCACGCTACAGGAATACAACTATGCAGAAACAGCATGTCATGCATATTAAGGGAGGCACAAATCTTTGCAAGGTCTAGTAAGTCCAGTCAGATTGCTCTCTCTCTCTCTCTCTCTCTCTCTCTCTGAAACTGACCTTTCCTTCTGTCACCAAGGTAACAGGCTCTACTGTAAATGGCTGAGGATCAGGATGAATAAAGATACTCTATATAGACAGTGTGACCCACGCATTTACAGTTCAGATTTGAACTGCACAGACGGATTTTTGCACAGTAATGTGCGAATTACGCTGGTCACCAAGGGATACACGCATGCATTTGGATTTGTAAATGAAGGCGGGCATTTCCATTTTCAGCCAGAGCTCTTTTGTTGCAGAAAATCCATGATTATTATGTTTGGAAAACCTACCCAGCACTCTTATGAGATTTGAATTGTATTCGGAACATTGTAAAAGCATTTACCATCTGCGCTGATGACATTAAAGCGAACAGAGATGGTCATTAATGAGATTTAATTGTAGTATCCAATTGTGTATCCGTTTAAGTGGCCAATAAAAACAGCAATATCCTATTTTGTGCTCACGTGGCAGAATGGCCTTTTTGATGATGACTATAGAAACCGATCAGTCAGCATCGCTCACGTAAATGCACGCACACATCCCACAGCTGTACAGCAGCCTTTACTTGAGACCCAGAGAGGAGCAATGACATCACGGCGCACAATGAAATGGGCATTATCTTGTCTCAGTCAGGTTAAAAATAGCCCATAAACGGGAGCTGTAAAAATGCAGAGGCACTGGTAGAATTTCACTAGGATGCCAGAGAAGCACTAATATCAAATTTCATTTCAAAGTGCTGATGCATCTGTAAATTGATGCTCCTGAGACAAAATAAGAGAATTGACGTTTTGAGTGCAGTTAAAGTGCATTCAGACATTTTCTGCCAAAAGTATTACATGGATTGAAATAGATGAGAATTTTAAGCAAATTTCACACATTGCCATTTGCGAGTGTAACAGTCCTACTGCCACTTTTAGACGTACAAATTACAAAGTACACAAACACAGCTTGGCATGTGCCCTACAGCAAGGATCAGATCCGTAGTCTGGCTTCTTGAGGAAAGAAGTATGGTGCTACAGTACAGTTGGCTAATAAACAACAGTCCAATAAGGTTTTTTTTTTTGTTGGTTTGTTCTTTTTGCATTTTCAGTTTTTCTTTTCATTGCCTCAACGTTGTACTTTTCAAGGATGTCTTTGCTGACACTGTGTTTGGACGTTATCACTTATTACTTATTAGTACTTATTAAGCGGATCAGAATCTAAGTTTAGGTGTATTTTCATAGATGTTGACATGGTTTATAAGAAAATCATTTGTTACAATGCTAGATTTATCTCTCATTTGAAAATGCATTAATTAGTTGATGTACATTTTAGAATATAACATTAAGATATTTTATGAATAAAGTCAGAAGTCTGAGATAGACTTAATTGATACTTTGGTACCATTTAAGCCAGCATTTGTTCCAAATAAGCCCACATCATAATATTTAACAGTATTTAAAAATTCCTTTTATTAATGTTTGATTAGAGCCCTGAGTGGCATTGGTAGGTGTTAGTGGCTGGGCCAAGCTGAGTTGGGGCTCCATACTCTGG